>JAFKAC010000103.1:0-190614 GCA_025766275.1 Lactarius indigo | reverse complement strand
ATGGTAAGAGAATCTCGAGTGGGGAAAGGTGCCGTGATTACAGTGTATGCGCCGCGCGCCAATCATTTATGCTACATCACGGAACAATCTTGCGGAAAAGAAAGAAAGATGCACTTCTCGGCGTGTATTCCGTCCAACGTCTGCGATTGCATAGGGCGAAGGGATCCGGTCATTCGTTGTTTCCTTTGTGGTACGGTCAAAGGGCACTACTACAAGTACAGTGTACAGGACGGATAGGCGCAAACGGAATGGGAACGCGGACGAAGACACATCAAATGGCGATCTCGATCGCAGAAGACCTAGACGAGCCTGTACCAGAAAAGGCAAGCGAAGATATGGACGGCGACAAGGCGGGCTGGGAACGGCCGAGAGAGCGATATAGACAAAGTTGGCCTCGGGGATTGGAATTTTGGGGAGAGGGGATATGAAAAGTAAAGTACGGGAGGGATAGATTCTATGGAAGGTCAGGCGGGGACAACGAGGCGTGGGTGAGACTGGACAGAGTGCGGCCGGGGGAAGGAGTGGAGCCCGGCCGGCGAGCGGAGGTGGAGCTCGTCAAAGGGGAAAAATGAATTTGGAAGTCCGCAAGGGATATAACGTCTACGTCAGACGTCGTCATTCGACCTGGCCCTCCGTCATCGCCTCAGTCTAAGCCCTAAGGTATAATCCCTCCTCTCCTCCTCCTCCTCCCCCTCCCCTCAATTAACTGACGCAATCCGCCTCTATTCAGTTCCCTCCTCCATCATCGGCATCATCAACATCATCATCAAGCGTCATGTCCCGAAGTCAGTCTCCTCAACACCGTCCATCCTCTGACGTCAAGCATCATCCAAAGGATTCCTCTGCTGATTCCAAAGATTCACTGCCTCGTCCTCAACCTCTCAAAGCCAGATCAAATTTAGATCTTGAGCCAAATCCCTTTGAGCAGTCTTTCGCCCCCTCCGTCCATCCTCCGTCCCATCGCTCCTCCGCTAGTTCTCCCATTCGCAGGAACTCGACAGTCTCTGTGTCTAGTCAATCTAAGTCTGACAGTAGCGTCACCAGCGGTCCTCCTAGGACGCCTTCGTCTTCTTCGGCTCGCACGCGCGACGGCAGTCCTCCCTCGCCACCAAAACCTATCCTCCCTCCATAGAGTCCATTGCCTCTCCCTCAGATCAGTATCAATGGGGTTTCAATTCGTCATCTATGGCCAACTCCTAAGGGCTGGGCCCCTCTCTCCTGCCATGCTTGCGGGCCCCAGCAAGCAAACGGGGACGCTCCACTCGCGTTTGACCCTTCTAGCTTCCGCACTGGCCTTACTCCCCGTACAGGGCTGACACCTGGCACGGGTCTCACCCCTCTTATTGGTGGGCCTGTATCCTTCCCACCTCCATCCCAACACTACCGCCTTCCTCAACATGATGAGTTCATCGGCATCCGGTGCAACGATCACACCCAATACCCTTAATGCGATCACTGGCGTCCTCACTTCCGGCAACGCCGCTAACGGCACAATGCCTCCCAGCCACATCCACTTTCCGTCTCACATCTGCCACCTGCCGGCTACGAGCAACGACCGTCTAACTACACGAACGGCACCTCTGCCCAGAGCAACGACTCACGATTCGCGGCCTCGGCGGCTAACGCTGCCAGCACAGCTGCCAACGGTCTCTTCCTTCTCTCGCAAGCTCACCAAGAGCTTACCAAACGCGAAAAAGCTCAGCGTGCCAGCCGCTCGGATGGCGATGATGATAGTGCTTCCTCGAACAGCAGCGGCAAACGAGGCACCAAGCGCAAGTCTTATGACGTGTCTGCGTCACCCCCCCCTCTTCACTCCAAACCAGCTCCACCCAAACGTTCGCGAGCACTATCCAATGGAAAGCCAAAGCGTGGCGAGTCGATCTCGGTCGAGGAGGACGAGGAAGAGGAAGACGAGGATGAAGCCGCAGGATCTCCCTCGGATCTGCCTACGCCCCAAGGGAACGGTAAGAAAGGTGGGCAGAAAAGGCCCGAGACCGAAGAAGAAAAGCGAAGGAACTTTCTCGAGCGCAACCGACAAGGTGTGCCTATTGATCTTGCGATAATATCATATGTCGCTGACATTACATTCGTACACAGCCGCGCTCAAATGCCGCCAACGCAAAAAGGCTTGGTTGGCTCAGTTACAAGCCAAGAATGAATATCTTACGCAAGAGAACCAGAGATTACAGGAGGCTCTTGTCGGCGCACGAGAGGAGATTGCGCGACTCTCAGCCGGTGCCCCATGCTCCCTCGGTGTCTCGGCAAACCAGCCACCCAACGCACATCCTGTCAGTGAACGTCAGTCTACCGTCAGCCACAAATCCCAAAGCCGTGGTCAGCTCGCGTGGGTATGGGTACTAGGTCATTGGTTCTCTTTCTCTGGTTTTTCTTTTCTTTTTGGATTCGAATCTTTTTATTATTTTCCATTTCGTACACGTTTCGTCGTTGCACTCTATCAGGTAGTTGTATGCTTTGCGCTCACAAACCCCCTTCCGTACCCCACATTAAGATAGTGTCTAGTAGTAGTCATCCTCACCATACGAGCGGCATCTTGTTTTCCCATCCTTCATGTCATGAAATCACTCACATCGCACCAGCAGTAGTTTGTACTAGTTTTCTTTTTACGAAATTAGCCGCCGCAATCGGGGACATGAGGAACGGGAGAAGTAAAGGAGAAAATAATTTTTTTTACAGCAAAAACACAAAAGGTGTGATTCGCCCGATATATTTTTTCAGGTCATTTGCCTATTCGTGGGTTTTGCTGCTGCATGATTGGCGAGAGCGGGAGCGCTCGTCGCGGCGGCATCGAATGGAGTTTGAGCGGGGTCGCCGGGTCTGGAACCTTTTCCCTGTGTGGGGTTTGATAGATAGGAACGAGGCGAATTTAGGGACGCCGGCCGGAGGGCCAGAACGTGTTCATATTATTATGAGGTACAACACGGGTGAGAGCAATCACACACGCCAAAACGCGCCATCACGCGCGCGCCCCCGCGCGCCCGTGTTTGTGGAGCGGAAACGTCGCTGGAAGCTGCCTTCATCGGCGGCTGGGGCTGGACTGTCAATGGGCCTCCGTTAGGCCTGTCATGTCAAACGACACACAAACAAAAAAAAAAAAAAAGGGCTGTTGCTACGGTAAGCGCTGAAGCTCTCTGGATGGCCCGGGATTCCCATCCAATCCATCTTGGGCGTTGCGCGGCTGGTAGCCTGATATTACACCCCTGGTCCTCTCTCCTCCGTGGGGGGTGCTCCGCAGTCATTCCGCAGAGCTCTCCGCTGCGGCATTATTACGATCGAATTTCGGTAGTAATTTAAAATGCGAGCGAGCGAGCGAGCAGTGGACAGACAGCGGACGAACGGACTTGACTGCAATTGACAACGAAGGAGGGAAGCGAATATTCCTTTTTGTGACATGCATGCACCAGAACAAGGAAATCCCTGTATTGGGGGCGGATTGGTATTGGCTCGTTTTTTCCAGTTACTCTGCTGGGTTCGTTCTTCTCTCGTTGCTACACAAGAGTTTATGACGCGCCCGCGCAGCGCGGTCGAAGCAGGCAAAAAACCGCAATGAGTTTCTCTTTTTTTGGTCCTGCTCGGACTCGATTGGTTAAGATCACCACGGGTTGGTGGCGGCGGCGAGTGGTGACGAGATAAAGCTTCCTTCGGCGGACGCGCCCAGAAGGGGGTGGACAAAAAGAAACGAGCTTTCTGTTCTTAGAGATGATGCGGCGACGAGGACGGACCAACGACCTAACCATGCGTTCAGGTCATGCATACGGGAACAAAAGTAGGTGCGCAGAATCGGGACTTTTGTCGGGATCTTTGGACTAGGTGCGCATGAAGAGGCGAAACTTTTTCGCTCTCTACCAAGTCAGTACTAGGGAGAGCATTAAGCTACCTTTTAGAGTGGTTGTCCACCGGAGCACAATTGTCGTTGGTCGGACACTGGTAATCCGTTGTTAACTTACGGGGCGATGGCCAAGACCGTAAATCGTGACGGCCGCGCCGCACCCAACAGAAGTTCGAGAAGGAGAGAAGAAGCGCTCATGGATGCCCGATACCATATGCAGACATGTGTTTGTGCATGGTGTGGGGGGGGCGCGGTGCATTGCGGAGTGCGTTGGTATTGGCGTACGTGCGTAACGTGATATGATGGATGATGGCATGCGGATCGCGTGTTTTTGTCGTTTGGAGTTCAACTGACGTCATTTCAGGCTCGGCGCCCCATCTAGGCTGAGCTCGCCTCGGTCTGCTGATTGGTCTTCTAGTGGGGATAGTTTGGACTGCGCACTTTTTGATGATTGGCCCTGTTCCCCAATTCGCTGGGGTTGTTGGAGCATGGGAAAAAAAATCATAGATCGCAAAGTGCGTTTGGTGGTACACAAGTACGGCAACAAGTTACTCCAGGTGAGGAGCGATCGGGACGATAGGATAGAGTGAAGAGTACGGAATTCCCTAAAAGAGGGCGAGAGGAAGGAACAATGCGGTATCCATGGGAAGAAAAGGCTCCTCTAGAGGGTTGTCCGTCGAACGACCGAGATCGCGCCAACATGGGCGGCGCGGCAACACTGATACGATACGGCGCCGGTGCTATAGTACTATTATACCACTAGATAGCATGCCTCGCGCTGCATTGCCTTTGAAGAGGGGTAGAAGGGGAAGGTTAAAAAAAGAGGGTGCACGCGTGTGTGCTCGTGAAATGGGCGGGCTATAGTAATGGGGCATTGACACTGTGTGTAGTGGCGTTATGTTTTATGCTTTGACAGCAGAGTTCCTTGTGAGTTTTCGAATTGGAGCACGCAACAACCTCCGCTGACACAAGATCTAGGCGTAGTGATGGTGGTGGTGGTAGTTTTAGACGTGAGTGAGAATAGCCGAGAACGATGACTCGGGGAAAGGATCGACAACCCAAACTCGAACAAGGATACTAGTACAGATGATGATCGATAATGCTAGAGGCATCTCAGAGAGGTACACCAACTCAGCCATATCCCCCCCCTACGACCGCCTACAGATAGCAACTATTACTGGCGCAGGTCGCCGCGGGTCTCAGCTGCTATCAGCAACAAATCAACGCTGCGAGCCAGCCTAGGCCGAGGACGCCGAGCATTCGCCGACAACTGCCACCACAATCTAAACTCTACACTCTTTCACTTTATGCCATACTCTGGGCCAGCGCGCATCACTGGATCCGCGGCGCGCCCGCCGCATCGTATCATCGCAACGAGGAGCTAAAAGACAAAAGATAAGGACAAAAGGGCGTGTGTGCTGCGCCTGCCCGCGTTAAAATCAAGTTCGCGAAATGTCGTTACTCTCGGGACCATCTGTTTCGAATATATCGTCGTTGCGACTCGGCCTCGACCCCCCTCTGCACTTGTACTCGCGAGCTTCGGGCCTGGCCAGGTACCTGAGTTGGGTCGTCCGACGACGACGGGCGCGACTCGGGGGCGAACTCGGAATATGATTGAGCTGATAGGGACTTTGGCCAATGCTATGGAGTGTGTGCAGAGGTCGTATTTTCTTGAACCCCCGCTCGCCCCCCCTCGGGGAGTGGCCATTTACATACAACTTACGACCCTCCCTCGACTTCCTCAGATGCCGCTTATCCAGCCACTTGAGTGCCTCATCTTCGAACTCGTACTGCCTCCGATGACTGCATATCAACACGCAGTATCACGTAAGAGATCCAACCAAAGGGGGAGATAGGATTTGGCTCGAACCCACCTGTGAACTACCTCTGCTCCTTCACGCCCCGTATTGCCCCAGCGAGGCGCCCGGCTCGCCATGCCCGAGTTCCTCTAGCGGTGTCAGATAGACGCGGATCGTGAACACGACTGCACCACTGCGCGGGAGCCGCCGTAAGGTCTGGCGCTCGACGCGCAGGCGCATCCGTTCCGGATTCGGCGGGGGTGGCGCGGGGCGCGGGGTTGTGCGGAACGTGTCCTCCGGGCCTGCGCCGCCCTCTGCCCACGCGAGCTCTTCGAGAGCGGGTGCGTGCACCTGAGAGGGCGAGGGCGGGAGGACCTGGACGAGCCAGTTGTTCCGTGCTACGGGTGCGCCTGGGGACATGCGCTGGAAGAAGCGCGTAAGTGAAGGCTGAAGTTTTTCCTTGTCTGCGTGAGTGCGTGGGTCAGCTGCATGTAGTTACAGATAAGAGAACGTGCGTGCGTGCGTGCGGGCAGTGGGGGGGTAGAAGGGAAGGGAAGGACGCGTACAGTGTGGTATGTTACCAGTTGTGTGGATCGCGTCGAGGGGGAGGCCAATCTTGTCTTCGAGACGCCACCAGCCTGCATTCACGTTCGTACGTCAAACGAAGCAAGGAAGCATGAGGGCGTGGAGCAAGATAGAAGAGGGGGAAAATCACCGTACCGGCAAGAAGGACAGCACCGGCTTGGAGATAATACTGTCCGTCCGCACCTTCGATCATGATCGCCAGGTCGTCCTGGGTCCTACGTACGCACGTGCAATTCATAAGTACACACACACTTCTTCTTTCTCTCCGCAGTGTTATTGAACACACTTACAGCATCGCAGCCACGACCATCGGGTCCCGCCTCGAGATCGTGTGTCACGCCAACGGGGAGCACCTCCACAGCGAGGATCTCGCCATCACGCCCGCGGCGCGTCGCGCGGTATACGCCTGGGTAGCGCGCGACGAGGAACTCGGCGAGCTCGTGCACGAGTTCGCGCGCCGCGGGGCCGCCGCCACGCACGAGGTCGGGACGGTCTGGGAGCGTGTGGATGAGCTTCGGCCCACGCGGTGACGCGAGGCGTGCCGCGCGCAGGTGGTAGTACGCGGGAAAGTCGCGGTCGAGCTGTCCCCGCTTCGGTTTAGTATGTGTGTATTCTAGCCCGTCAGACGCACCTCGATCCAGCTCTCCCACTCCATCGGGCGAATGCCCATCGTCACACTGTGGTACGATTGTAATGGCACAGAAAAATCAAGTGGTATTGGTCAGTGCTTACTGGTAACGGCGTGGTTTGTATGGACGATAAGGACGCGGAGCGATTTGATCAAGCGATTCGGTGACGGGCGTCACTGGGGGTATGGGAAGTGTACTGGAGTCCAATTCAGTAGCAGCAGCCCAGGTACTTTTGCGTTAGTTTCGACCGTGTCTCCAACAAGCACCTGCTGCTCGCCTCCAAAACGCCGATCTTTATTCGGATCGACATCGCCATTGCGTCTGTTCCTGATCTGGCTTCTCCGCAGGCGCGGTACGTAGTGGCTGGGCGTCGCCTTTGCTCTTTGCCATGACGGGCTGCCGCGATCAGTGTGAGCAGAGAGAGGACAAAAAACACCGCAATATCTGTGGACGCAGACATGCCTGAGAAGAAGCAAAGTCACCTTTTGCCACGAGGACTTCTGGTTCTTCTATGGCGCACGTCAGTCCCGCCAATCCCGGAATTTCGGCATATCAGGCACGTGTACAGCGGCTGCTACAGCTGGAGAGGTGGCGCTTTCACTTTAGGATAAGTTTCTTACTGTGATTACCAGATCGGTATATGTGCAGGCAGAGTACATAGTCGTTGGCTACAGTTCAGTTTAGTGGTCGTGTGCTGCGGCCGGGACGGAGAGTTTCGGGTATCCCCAGCACAAAACAGGAAATTGCTTGCCGGATAACTCCGGCCGGCCGTGCCGCCCCGCTGGGGGAACGGAACTGCGTCTGCTGCCAACGACGACGACAACCTCCCAACTTTTTCTTTTTACACTCCTTAGTACGTCGCTCTCACGCTCCGACACATTTGTCGCATAACTCACAACAATATATTCAGCCCTATAATGGCCACAAAAGCTGCCACGGCCGCGGTGGTACGTGCCCTCGCCACGCTGTCAACTCCGAACCTGCAAAATGCAACACTGACCACCTCAGGACTTTACCCGCATTTACTCATCACTCGGTCTTGGAAAGGGTACGCATCTTCCACGACACGCACCTCGCAATGCTCCTGACTTTTCTGGTCCCTCTCACAGAGACCGTCGCAGCACTGCAGGCGTTCCGCAAGCGCCACTCGGACGCCCACGCATCGCCGGCCAGCTCAACGCCCAGCCGACAACCGTCGACCTAGCGCACTACCGCTCCGTCCTAAGAACAAGGCCATCGTCGACGAAGTGGAGAAGGTTTTGCGTGACTTCAAGCCCGTCACGTACGACGTCAGCACACACATCAAAGCCATCGAGACGTTTGAGACCAAGGCGGTGAGGGTTTTTCCATCTCTTCTAGCATTCCGTCTTTTTTTTTTGATGTAAAAATCGTAGGTTGCAAAGGCGAAGGAGACAGAGGCGAAAATCGATGTTGAGCTGAAAGACCTCCAAGCTACACTTTCTAACATCCAGGATGCGCGCCCCTTCGAGGACCTCACGGTGCGTCACACCGCTTTTTATTTGTTGTTGCAAGACCGGACTTTGATGTTGGAATGTGCAAAAACGCAGGTCGACGAAGTCGGCCAGGCACACCCTCGCATCCTCGAGACGGTCGAGAACATGGTGAAGAAGGGCAAGTGGACCGTACCCGGATACAAGGAGAAGTTCGGCGACCTGTCGCTCATGTAAATCGGCTTTGTCGGACATGCCGGCCCACTTGTCGTTGCACTCGCTATAGAAATAGAAAACGAAAAACGAAACAAGATTCATGCGTGCTGGCGATGATTTTTTTTGGACCCGGATGAGATCTGTATGGAGACTCTGCGCAAGTGTTCAATCTCAAGGTCGATCGTACTTGTTCTCAAAGTGCTTCCGCGTACGTAACTTCTTTGACCAAGTGATCCGTCGAGTCTACAGTATATTCGGATTTAACAAGCATCGCATTTCAATTTCTTTTGTCTTAAAGACTCTACAGCGTCTGCATTCCATCTACACATAGTCCGAGCACAAGTACCTACACGCTATTGCGGACTCGCCACCAAAAAAAGAAAGTCAAGAAACCGTGCTGTGCGCGGTTCAGGAGTACGAGCATGACGAGCGTGTCACGCCGAGACGACCTGGCCGCGCTTAATCTGGCCGATGCGCGCGTTGTCGTAGTTCTTGATGAACCAGTCGACAGAGTCCTTGAGGCCCTTCTCGAACGGCGTGAACGTGAACTCTTCGTTGTTCTTGCTCGTCTCACGCACGAGCCGCAGCAGCTTTTCGTTCGATGCCGGCTTGCGGAACTGCCCGTCTGACTTGCTCGTGTCGAACTGTATATGTTAGGGCCGTCCCACCATCAGGGGGAGGGGGCTTACCTTGACCTCGCCCGTAAAGCCGAAGGCCTCGACGATCTGCTCTGCAACGTAGCGGATGCTCACGTCCTCGTTCTCGCCGACAGAAAAGATGATCGGCTCGACGTCGTCGTACTCGCGGAGCTGCCATATGAACATCTTTGCGAGGTCGTACGAGTACACGAACTGGCGCAGCGGCTTGCCCGTTCCCGCGACGACGAACGGCGTGCCGTTCTCTGATTCGCGTGCGAAAGCAAAAAAAAAAACGGTGTGACGTAATGGATTGATTAGATACGGATGGGTGGAAACGAGACGAGAAGGAGAAGCGCACTCTTCGCGAGGTAGCATTTGTGAATGAGGCCGGGGATGACGTGAGAGTCCTCGAGGTCGCTACGCAATGCAACACAAGGCGTGAGTGGGGGTAACTCGCTAAAAGAGGGGGAGCGAAACGGAACGCACAAGTTGTCGTATGGGCCGTAGATGTTCGTCGGGATCGCGGCGGTAAAATTGTCGCCAAACTCCTCCTTGTACGCGTGGTTCGCGATGTCGACGAGACGCTTCGCGTGCGCATACCCAAAGTTGCTCTCGTGCGGCGGGCCGAGGTGGATCTTGTCCTCGCGCAACGGCGGCTCGATCCCGTCGGGGAACACACACGTCGAGAGACACGAGACGACCTTGCGCACGCCCGTCTCGTGTGAGGTATGCAGCACATTGTCATTGATGTTGATGTTATCACGCAGCATCGACAACTTGTATTTCATGTTCATGAACAGGCCGCCGACTGCCAAAAATCGCTCAACGCAAATCCAATCTCCCCCCTTTTTTGGTTTGGGGGATATGGTACGTACCGAGGGCCGCGAGATGGATGACATGCGTCGGCTTGTATTTTGCAAAGAGCGCCTTGGTCGCCTCTGCGTTGCTACGGTTGAGCCGGGGATGTCAGAACGCGGAGATAGATTGATGGATAGATAGATAAATGGCGCGGGGGAGCGCTCGCTCACCGGAGGTCCGCCTCTCTCGAGCTGGCGAAAATCCACGTCTCGCCATCACGACGTCCGTAGCGC
Source organism: Lactarius indigo (assembly GCA_025766275.1). Classification (NCBI taxonomy): domain Eukaryota; kingdom Fungi; phylum Basidiomycota; class Agaricomycetes; order Russulales; family Russulaceae; genus Lactarius; species Lactarius indigo. The sequence goes on along the minus strand of JAFKAC010000103.1, from coordinate 180,358 downwards.
GTGTTCGGGGGCTCGCTTTCAAGGACGTGCCTAATGGCGTTGCCGACGAGTCCATGACCACCAGTAACGAGAATGACGTCCGGCATGGTTCTGAGTGCGTTGTGCTTGCTGCTGCGGGGGTCGAGGTAGTTAGGGCGATAAGCGAGGGGGTTGGGTGGGTGAGCGTAGAGAAAAGAAGACTTATATTAGAGACGATAGTGACGACGGACTGTGAATCCAGTCAATCGCGCTCTTTGATAGAAGTCTCCCATTTTAATTTTAATTTTTTTCGTTCTTGGCCTCCGCTTCCATGATCAAGCGACAGGGATGTCACCTGCTCTCTCTGCCCTCTGAGGGTCCAATGACCCCGCCAGATGACATCGATGACCAAAGAGACAAACGCTCGCCGCGGCGCACTTCGACGACGCTTCCATTTCGAGACCTCATCGACCTCATCCTCGGGCTCCTGACGTAATTGTAATCACAACGTGCCTTTTGGTCAATAAGTAATTCGAATTATGCCAGACAAGCGAACAATAGCAAAGTTATAGAAGTGAATACTCGTGCTTGTACTCATAGTCCCGTATACACCAAGCTGTTTTACAAACGGACCGTCCTCCCCCACGCATCACGAGCGTGCCACCATCGTCTGCTCCCACCCAGGCACCGAAACCGACAGTCGCTTTCGTTGGTTCGGCCGCACAGTCCTATCGTCCAGCGCCAGCGCCGGCACGCTGGCGGATGCACATACTACTGGCTGGTACGTTCCCAGCCTTTCCGATGACGTGGGTCCCGATGCGTGCACATTCCACGACAAGCCATCGAGATCCGTAAACTCCGTTTTTACGCCCACGAACGATCGGCGAAGTAGTGCCCATTGAGCCTGTGAGGGGGGGGGGGATAGCGTCAGTCAGGTAATAGGGGTGGTTGTGCATGAGTGGGTGGCTCACTGGTGTAGTGACGAGCGCCGCCTGGTCCTCGCGATGCTCTGCAGCTTCGTTTGCGCGTAGACGCGCCGCGCGCGCACGCGCACGCGGTGTTGTCAAGTCGTGCTGGATGGGCAGAGACCGGCACGTTGGTGTTGAGGCGGAACTCGGAATGTATCCTGGCGCATGTGTCCGCGGCGCTCTCGGGGTCGACGCTGACATCATCAGTGCGAGTGTAGATGGTGAAGGATGTACAGGCGATGTCCGGCGACATTCTACTAGATCAGAATAGTGATGACGAATGATCAGGAGGAAGGATAGGAGAGTGGCAGGTGGATTTTTATATAACAAGGTAAGTTGGTAATTTTATTTCGTTGTGGTTATTTGTTCGGGAAATGAATGTTGTGGCTCTCTGTGGCGGAGCAGGACGTGCAAGTAGCGTGAGTGTAGCGTGTGTGATAGAAAATTTGGCGCCAGGCGAGAAGATCGACTTGAACGACGCGGGCCCTTGTTCTCTGTATTCGAACATCGCAGTGCCGCCTGGGAAAGCCAGAATCTCAACCCGGGGCTATTCCATGCATTCCAACCTACCTCGTGAGAAAGACCGTGCAATACAGACAAACAGGATAGCTATCAAAGCCCGAGTTGCAAAGGTGAAGTAAGATGGAGGAAGGACCAGCGAAGCGTTGATTCGCACGAACAATGGAGGCACAGACCGTACCCATGCGTCGGGCCCACGACGAGAGATATCAAATCAAATCCGTTCGTTTCAGCGTCATGATGCAACAGGCGACCGATAACACTTCGTTCCAAGCCCCCACGAAGTATGATATATGACCCGCGCACAGACACGCACCGCAGAACGACGGACACCTATCTAGAATCACTTGCGAGCAAAGCCCCAGATCTGATAAGCGCTTGAAACAGCCCGAGAGGTCCACCGAGCCGAGACTCATCTTTCGCGAGCGGAACACCACTTGTCCCAGCGATGGACTGGCTAAATGGCGCTCTGACAAGTCGATAATTTGAAATTTGATTGTGTGCCGCTGGAATGACCCCACGTGGATCATACAGTTTTCCCGGCCGAACTCAATTCTCAGCATAACATCACGACCCAACTCGAGCGTCGTACGTCGCTGCACGTGGACCAGCCGTAGTAAAGTGATTGACAGGTATTTGCGAAATACGAATGTGCCAATGAAACCGCGGCGTCCAAAAATACAAGACAAAGGATAAATGTACATTTCATGGGGAGAATCCCCCAATTCTCGTCCGTAAGCTCGTAGCAGACGAGAGGGGAAATTCAGAGGTACTAGATAGCACGCTCTCAGGTGGGCTTCGCGGCATCGTCACCACGTCTGGTTGTGGGGGCAGTTGCGACTGACGTAACCGCCACGCAGCGACAGAAGTCGGCGGCGGAACGGATACAACCTCTTGCGCAGTCGTCTCTACTCCTTCCGCAAGGCTTTGTGGGTTCGGAAGTCCCAATAAAGGGCTTAGCAAAGGGGTCGGTGAAGGTGTGAGGCGAGTCTCCATAGTAGGATCTGGAGGTAACGAGGACAGAGAGGATCGGGTAAATGTGGGTGTGCCACCAAAAAGCACTGGACGATGTTGGGAAACAGAGTCGACGGTTTGTGGAAACTCGGGACTCAAAAACAATGAGCCGTAAGAGTGGGTAGACGTTGCCTCTATCACATCAGATGAGGGAACAGGTGAGGGCAGAGAAGGGCGCTCATCAAACAGGATATGAGCATTTTTAATGAGATCCGCCATAACCAGTGTCTCTGAGGGAATTAGTTGGAAAATATTACAACAGCTAGTCGCGACGTGCCTTCACGTGAACACCGTCTTGCAAGATTTGATTCCCTCGAAGGACAGTATAGCAAAACTGAGCAGCCAGCGCCTCCACGGTCATTGCATTCTCGTCTGAATGAGAGGAAACACGCAAAAGATGCCGCAAGAGAGCTTCTAGAGATGCCCCATGAACTGGATGTAGTTCACGGATCTTCGATCGCAGCTCGGAGAAATTTTTTTGATATATCTGGCTATATGTGACGTCAGTGTGGACGTGGATGAAATGTGCGAGAGTATCAAGACCATTTACCTCTATTCTCTCCGTAGTTTCTATACTCTTGCAGAGAGAGCATAAACAGTGGCTCTGGAAGATCTAAAAGATAGAGCTAGACAATGGACCAGAAATGAATTTAAGGGATTGACGTGTTTCCGATGGCTGACCGTGAGAAGCACCGCAATAGAATGGATGTTGTCTGTAGAGCTGAACGAAAACGCGTTTTCCACTTTCGAACCTCCGCCGCAACTGAACGCGAATTTACGTCAGCTAGTAGTAGCTTGGTCATGGGAGTGGATTCCACTGGCCTCTAGTACCTCTGCGTCGTGTATTGAACCAACCTGCGACGCTGAACACAGATGCAAATATCATACGCCTCGATCAGCTTTACCGAATATATCTTGTTAGTATACAGGCCCCTCTTCTCGACTTCTTCGATGCACATTCTCATCACTTTCGGAACATTATCTTCATTTGTCTCAACGTCTACCAAGGGGACACCGAAAATCAAGTTTGAGTATTCCCGGGGACGATAGTTTGCGGTAGAGAGTCGATGGAGGAATAGAGAAGGAAAGGGCGCCGACGGAAAGATTCCTCTCAGATCGGACATATCTGTTCCGGTTAAGGATTTCTCGACTTCTGCTCTAGTACTCGTTTCCAATTCGTCATAATTTGCACGTGTAGCGCTGCGTGCTGCGTCAAATTTCTGAAGATTCCCGGAGGTTTAATAGCACTGACACCATACCGTCCATATATTTGACAAGAACGTCCTTGACGATTGGTGTGAAAACGAATTCTTCAAGACACTGCATTGGTAACGTTTGGTATAGCATCGATCAATGTCGTAGCAGGAGGATACCACTCACGTTATATCCATCCCTCAGATTCTCGACCCTCTTCAATCGAAAGCCATTGAGTCGGGCAACGTTCCACCTGCAGGTATCGTCGGACACTGATTCAGAGAGCAAGCTCAGTAAACGTGGAACCTATATGTGGTATTGGATGCACCTTCAGACTTGGCAGGCTCGGGTCTCCGCAAGTCTTCTCGACGACCACGGAATAGCGTCGAGACCTTGTCTCCAAACCTTTTGTTTGGGACATCCTCAGGACGTTGCGAAACATCAGTAGAGTCAGGATATTGCCGATGGTGATATTTCTTGATGTATGCCTGCTGGAGCTTCGCGATTTTGTTCTCTGCAAGATCGGCATACTTCGCGGCAGATCCCTTGAGATCTTCCTCAATTCGCTTTCTTGTCCCATCGTTCGATTCCTTCGGTATCGTCCTATTATTAGAACAAGGAATCCTGCGGAGATGTTCCTGGCTCGCCTTCAGATGTACAAGAGGTTTAATGACGTCGTTATCCAAAATATCTACAAATGCTTGCTGGGAATCGGCCTCTGTAACAGCTGTGTGCTCCAGACCACAGTTTAGGATGTGCAAATTCGTACCTCTTTCTAGATTATCTCTCACTTTATCCCATGCTACTCTCGTTGTGGTTGGTTCGGCACGTGGGTCGAATGAGGCATCAACGGCTTTTGTCTTTTGATGTAGTTCCCTCAAAGAATCGATACTTCAAGAGAAGAAATCAGCTCAGGTGTGTGACAGGTTCAATTTTGATGACCGACTAAGTTGTTTCGATCATTCGCCTGACAATCGAACGGTTAGTAAGACGTGTAAGACTCAAACAAGATTGGCGGACCTTTCTTGGAAGAAAGCCAATAACGATCTGCAATGATTTCGAGTTGTGTATCGAATTGGGCGAGCAGGACTGTTGGAGTAGCTCTCCAAAAGTACTCTGGACTGAGGTTCTACGGATAGGAAAGACATGGGAGGCCGCTTGAGGCCACAGAAGGCGCTTTTGTAGCCTGAGGCTGTTTGTGTTGACACAGGCAGTGACCATGAGGCACTGGCATACGAATACGCCGACAGTCTCAGGCACCCAAATGTCAGTCTACTGTAAACAGCACAGCTATTTGGTGAGATGCGGTCCAAGCCTTGGGGCTCCCGTCTGCCACATAAATACTATTGCAATCATCACGATGCATTCAAGTTGAAATATGCAAAGTTACAAATAACATCGACCGTGACTATATTCGCTCTTTTATGGCCCTGGGGGGTTCTGCCCGTTTTGGGACCTTAATATCGTCCGAGTTAGCGAAGTCCATTTCATCACGGATGTTGTTTCACTAGTAGCCTCCAGTGAGGCCAAAGAAGAGAGATATCCAAGTCAATTCAACCAAGTTTCCGATATAGTGGGTTCCTAAATAGCTAAAGAAGTGTTGCCGTTCTGATGCGGAGTGAGAAACGAACATAAATAGAAGACAGCACAGTACTCTCTGCCGGACTGAATGCTTGGCAAGCCCTTGAAGCACCTATCATCTCGACGACCCTCAGGCTACTCTCGCGTCGCACACACTACACCTGGTGCTACTGGTGGATCAGTCTCAGTAAAAGTGACACTGGCAGGTGTTCCCAAAATACGAATGTCTCCATGAAAACCGTAGCGTCTACAGAAATAAGATACAGAAAAAAATGTACGTATCAAGGAGAGAGAGGCCCCATCGCAGTTCGCAAGCTCGTAGCAGACGAGAGTGGAAAATCCGGCGTACTAGATAGCACGCTCTCGAATGGGTTTCGCGAGATCATCACCGCTTCTGGGTGTGGGGCTAGTCGCGACTGAAAAACTCGAGGCCACCGCTCGGTGACAGATGTAGGCGGAACAGAAACAACCTCCGCCGGAATGCTATTCGTCAATGTCCCCACCGCCTTGGTGCCTCCCGCCTCCTGCATGTCTTGCTCTTGCTTGGTCGTCTCCACTCCTTCCGCAAGTGTCTGTGACGATGGAAACCTGAGTATGGGGTTTAGTAAGGGTGGTGCGAGGCGACTCTCCATAGCAGCACCCGAAGGTAATGAAGATTGGGTAGACGTGGGGATGCTATCAACAAGCCCTGGATTCGGACGATGTCGGGTAGTAGATCCCGTGGCTTGAACCTCAGCGAGCTGTGGCAACTCGGGGCTCAAAAACGAGCTGTAAGTGTACATAGACGTTGCCTCGGTCGTGTGGTGTGAGGGAAAATGTGGGGGCGGAGGAGGTCGCTCGTCGAATAGAGTATGCACATTTTGAATGAGATCCTCCAAAACCAAACCCTCCGAGGGAATCAGTTGGAAATTTTACAAGAGGTCGATACGACGTGCCTTCACGTGAACACCGTCTACCAAGACCGTATTCCCACGAAGGACTGCATAACATAGATAACCAGCGAGCGCCTCCACGGTCGTTGCATTCGTATCTGAATGAGAGGAAACACGCAAGAGATGCTGCAAAAGAGCACATAGAGATGCCCTGTGAGTCGGATGTAGTTTGCGAATCTTCGATCGCAGCAGCGAGAAGTTGTTTTCGGTAAATCTGGCTATACACTACATCGAACTATGGACGAAAAGTGGGTTTTAAGACTGCTTACCTCTGTTCTGTTTATAGTTTCTATAATCTTGCAACGAGAGCACGAACAGTGGCTCTGGAAGATCCCATAGGTAGCACTAGAAGAAAACTTAAGGAATCGAAGCATTTGTAATCATTGCAACGACAAACCTTGAGAAGCCCCGCAACAGAATAGATATTGTCTGTAGAGCTGAACGAAAATGGCCTTTCACTTTCGAACCTCCGCCGCAACTGAATGTGAATTCAGGTCGGCTAATAGCTTGGTCTTGGAGCAGATTCCACTGACCTCTAGTACTTCTGCATCGTTTATAGAACTCACCTGAGACAGTAAATATGAATGCAAAGATACACCTCGATCAGCTTACCGAATATATTCCCTTAGTATTCAGACCCCTCTTCTCAACCTCTTCGATGCACATTCTCATCACTTTTGGAACACCGTCTTCATTCGTGTCAACTTCCACCAGAGGGACACCGAAAATCAGGTCTGAATAGGATTCCCCAGGACGATAGTTGTGATAGAGGGCCCGTGGGGGAATGGAAAAGGAAAGGGCGCGACGGAACGACCCTCTCAGATCAGACGTATCTGTTCTGGCCAAGGATTTCTCGACTTCTGCTCTAGTACCCATTGCCAGGTCGTCATGCTTTTTGAATGTCGTTCTGCATGTCGTGTTAAATCCTCAAAGGTTCCACGAAGGTTCAATAGTACTGACATCATACCGCCCATGTATTTGACAAGAACGTCCTTGATGGTTGGCGTGAAAGCGAGCTCCTCAAGACACTACCGTGACAGTGACAACGTTTGGTGAATTAATCAATATCGTAGCATAGAATGCCACTCACATCGTACCCATCTCCTAGGTTCTCAGCCCACATGAGTCGTAAGGTGTTAAGGTAGCTAATGGCCCCCCTACAGTCATCGTCGGACACTGGTCAGAGGGCCAATTCAGTAAGCAAGTCGGAACCCATGATATTGACAATACCTTCTTCTGACATGGGAGGTTTTGGAGGCTCAGTATCACGCAGATCATCCCACCGACCACGAAATAGTGCCGAGATCTTGCCCCCAAAGCTTTTGTTCGGAGCGTCCTCAGGACGTTGCGACATGTAGGTAGAACGAGCATATTGCTGGGGGTGATATTTCTTCAAGTATACCTGCTGGAGCTTCGAGATTTTGTTCTCTGCGTGATCAGCATACAAAGCGGCAGATCTCTTGAGATTTTCCTCAATCCGCTTTCTTGTCTCATCTCTCGATTCCTTCCGGATCACCGTATTATTAGAACGTGGGTACCCGCCCAAATGGATGCTCCTGGCTCACCTTCAATATTGTGAGGGGTTTAATCACGTCGTGGTCCAAACTATCCACGAAAGCCTGCTGGGTGTCGGCTTCTGCAACGACTGTGGGCCCCAGGCCACAGTTTAGAGTGTGTGGACGCATACCTCTTTCTAGATTATCTCTCACTTTATCCCATGCCACTTTCGTCGTGGTCGGTTGGGCGCGTGGGTCAAATGAGGCATCAACAGTTTTCGCTTTGCGATAAAGTTTCCGCAAAGAATCGATGCTCCAAGAGAAAGAAACTAGTCAAGATGGACGGAATGTTCGAGTATTTGGACGACAACTGACTAGGTCGCCTCAATGCGTCGCCTGAAGATTGAGTAGTTAGTGTAAAATGTGAGACCCAAACAACATTGACAAACCTTTCCTTGAAGAAAGTCAGATAGCGATCTGCAATGATTTCGAGTTGTGTGTCGAATTGGGCGAGCAGGCTGTTGGAGTGGTTCTCTAAAAGCACTTTGGACCGAGGATCTAGGGATAGGAAAGACATGGGAGGTTGCCAGTGAGTGCAGAGGACGCTTTTGTAGGTTGCCCATGTTGGAACAGGCAGCGACCATGATGTATATTTCCTCAGGCGTCCATATTTCGGACAACACTGGCACAGCTATTGGTACAGGAATCTCGGAAGGGATTCTGATGATCATTGTGAATTCCGAGTCGTTAGGATCAGGTGATTTAATTTTAAGTTACAGAGCAGTGCGTGAACAGCATATCAAGCAGCATATGCTTGATAAGTTGATGGCTGCTTCATTCCGTGCCGCTATCAGGAGCGTCAAGTGAATAGGTACCTGCTTGCTTGGCCGAAGTGTTCACCATGGTGCGCGGACGGACAGTGTTGGCAGAGGTGGCTTGGTTGGTGGCGCCTGACGTAACCGGAACCGGCAATTGACCAATTCTCAATTCCAGTGCGTGACGCGATCAGGTCGCACTCAAAGTCAGCGGTGGATAATCGATAAACTGCCAGGCTCCTGGTACGCCATTGCTTCTTGAGCAAAGATTGCAATATCTATAACTCTTTAGAGTGTCGCCCAGGAAGAAAAAGAATCGCGTCTTCAAGCACATCTTGATATACAGTAGCTGATCCTCCGCAGCCTGATGATGGCCCTGATCGTATCTGGGTCATCGGCTTGGTCATCCGAGTCGGTGCCTCGAAGTACCTGAGGAGCCCATCTGCCACTGAATTATTGTCGCAGGTATGCTACACTTTACTATAAACATGTTAAATGTCAATGAAGACGTCGACAGGGTTTCTTCTACTGTATGGGGTTCTCCCCATCGACAGCAGTTCTTGGGCCTTACCGGATGTCATCTGAATAATTGAACGTCCATTTCGTCACAATTGTTGCTCCATTGAGGGCCTCCGATGAGGCTCAAAGAAGAGAGGTAACCGACATCAGTCAACCCAGGTTTCCGATACAGAAGAGTTCTAACTAAAGAAACGTTGCCGTTCTGATGGGGTGAGAAGCGGACATAAATAGAACAACAATACAGTGGTTCCGGTCGAACTGAACGCTTCGCAAGCCCTTGAAAACGCCTGACATCACGACCCAACTCTCACGTCGAGTGTCACTACTTCTGGTGTTACTGGTGGACCAGCCCCAATAAAGTGATAGGTGTTTCCAAAATACGAATATCCGCATGAAACTGTAGCGTCCACAAATACAAGATACATAAAAAATGTACACATCAAGGGGATAAAGGCCCCGTTGTTCGCAAGCTTGTAGCAGACGAGAGCGGAAGATCCGAGGTACTATATAGTGCGCTCTCGGGTGGGCTTTGCGGGATGGTCAGTGGTTCCGGGTGTTGGAATAGTCGCGCCTGACGTAACAGCCACTCATCGACATATGCAGACGGAACGGAAATAACCCCCTGTGGAGTATTAGTCGGCAACGCCTCCATCGTCTCGGCGCCTCTCGCCTGGGGTACGACCTGCTCTTGCGTGGTCGTCGCCACTCCTTCCGTAAGAGTCTGTAAGGGTGTGAGGCGACCCATAGCAGCATCGGAAGGTAATGGTGAAAGAGAGGATTGAGTAGACGTGGGAACGCCGCCAACAAGCCCCAGACGATGTAGGGTAGAAGAGCCCATGGCTTGAACCTCAGTGGATTGTGGCAACTCGGGACCCGAAATCGACGAGCTGTATGCACACGCGGATGTTACCTCCGCCACACCGGATGAGGGAATGAAGGAGTGCGGAGAAGGCTGCTCGTCCGAGTCAAATAGAATGTCAACATTTCGAATGAGATCCTCCAAAACCAGGCCCTCCAAGGGAATCAGTTGGAATAAAGTACAGCGAGTCGATGCAACTTGCCTTTAAGTGAACACCATCTTGCAAGACTGTACTCCCACGGAGGACAGCAGAGCGGAGATTACCAGCGAGCGCCTCCACAGTCGTTACGTTCTTATCTGAATGCGAGGAAATACGCCAGAGATGCTGCAAAAGAGCTTGAAGAGATGCCCTGTGGACCGGATGTAGTTCACAGATCTTCGATCGCAACAGCCAGAAACCGTTTTCGGTGTATCTGTTGGCTATATACGACATCAAATTATGAAATATGTGGGTGTCTTAAGACCGCTGACCTCTGTAGTTTCTATAATCCTGCAAAGAGAGAGTAAAGAGTGGCTCTGGAAGATCTAAGAGGTAGAGCTAGACATTGGACCCGAAATGAGTTTAAGGAATTGCAGCATTTGCAATAGTCTCAATGACGAACCTCGAGAAGCGCCGCAACGGAATGGATATCGTCTGCAGAGCTGAACGAAAATGGCCTTTCACTTTCGAACCTCCGCCGCAACTGAATGTGAACCCACGTCAGCTAGTAGCCTGGTCATTGGGGTAGGTCCCACTGGCCTCTAGTACTTCTGCGTCGTTTACAGAACGCACCTGCAATAGTGAACATGAATTCAAACATTTGCTTCAAACAGCTTACCGAATATATGTCCTTAGTATTCAGACCCCTCTTCTCGACTTCTTCGATGCACATTTTCATCACTTTCGGAACACCGTCTTCATTCGTCTCAACTTCCACCAGGGGGACACCGAAAATCAAGTCTGAATATGCGCCGAGGTGATAGTTGCGATAGAGAGTCGGTGGAGGAATAGAACCGGAAAGTTCGCGACGGAAAAACGTTCTCAGGTCAGACGTATCTGTTCCGGCCAAGGCTTTCTCTACTTTTGCCCTAGTGTTTATTGCCAGTTCCCCATACGTTTTGCATGTTGTTCTGCACGCCTTATCAAATTGACGAAGGATCTACGAAGGCAAGAGCACTGACATCATACCGTCCATATATTTGACAAGAACGTTCTTGACTGTTGGAGTGAAAACGAGTTCTTCAAGGCACTGCAGGAAAAGGGAACGTTTGGTATGACCAATCGGTGCTTTAGGATAAAATATCACTCACATCATATCCGTCCCCTAGAGTCTCGGCCCTTATGACTCGCAAGGTGTTGAGGTGGCCAGCTGCCTCCCTACAGTCATCGTCGGACACTGGTTCAGAAGACTAGTTTAGTGAACCGAGTCGGAACCCAGGATATCGGCGATACTAGTACCTTCCCTTGACATGGGAGGCCTGGCAGGCTCAGGTTCCGACAAATCTTCCCGCCGACTGTGACCACGGAATCGGGCCAACCATTTGTTTGGAATGTTCTGAGGGCGTTGCAAAACCTCGATAGAGTCAGCAGATTGCTGAGGGTAATATTTCTTCAAGTAAGCCTGCTGGAGCTTTGTGATTCTTTTCTCTGCATATTCAGCATACCTCGCGGCGGATCCCTTGAGATCTTCCTCAATCCGCTTTCTTGTCTTATCTTTAGATCCCTTCCGAATTGCCCTATATCAGAAGAGGGACGACCACCCGCATGCGATCTTCCTGGCTTACTTTCAGCGCTGCAAGTGGTTTAATGACGTCGTTATCCAAAATATCCACGAAACCCTGCTGGGTTCTAGCCTCTGCAATGGCTGTGAGCTCTCTCCAGGCCACATTTCAGAATGTGAAGACCCGTACCTCTTTCTAGATTGTCTCTCACTTTATCCCATGCTGCACTCGTTGTAGTTGGTTCGGCAAGTGGGTCAAATGAGGCATCAACAGTTCTTGCCTTGTGATGGAGTCCCCGTAAAGAGTCGACACTTCAAGAGAAAGAAATCAGTCAACATAAGCGGCATGTTCGATTTTTCGGACGACAGCTGACTAGATTGCCTCAATGTCTCGCCTGAAGATCGAACGGTTAGTGTAGAATCTAAAACTTGAACAACTTTGACAGACCGTTCTTGGAAGAAAGCTAAATAGCGATCTGCGATGATTTGGAGCTGTGTATCAAACCGAGCGAGCAGACTGTTGGAATGCTTCTCTAAACGCACTCTAGGCTGGGGCTCTACGGATAGAAAAGACCGCAACATGGGAGGTTAACAGAGGGGGCAGAGGGCACTTTTGAAGGCTACTCAGGCTGGAACAGGCAGCGACCATGTGGCATATTTTCTCAGACCTCCAAATGTCACTGGCAGGTTGACTAAAACAGCAAAACAACACAGCCTTTGGTGGGACACGCGTTCAGCCTTCAGAACCCTGAGAGGTATCAAGACAAGACAAAAGTGGGGGGAATTGAGGCGGGCACTTGCCAGTGTTCTTCTGTTACTAGTACCCATTGCCACACAGCGGAGTCGTAGCACACGACACGTGGTCGTGTTTGTTAGCGTCCAAATACTGTCTAGCGCTGAGATCATCATGTGCTAAAACTCCAAACTTCAGCGACCCCACACATAGTACTGTACCACTCTCATCTACTTGAAGTCGTGGGTAGAGAAAACTTAGAAAAGAGACCGCGTAAAACGCCTCAGCGCTCAGCGGCTCCACTTGCAGTTTTATATCTGGCCCCCTCACGTATTGAAGGAATTCGGCCGTGGACGCGCACGGTCAATGCTGTCACGCCTCGGAATGCTTGGGCTTTCATTTTCCAAGTCCGTGGCCCCATCTCCATGCGCAAGAGTCTAGAAATAGGGACTTTGGGGCTATTGAGTGGCAAGATTGAAGCTCCAGGTTCGTTCGTGCCCACGGGCGTCTGGCCGCGTGTGCCCTTCCAACGTGTGGTCGCACTCGCCGCACTCTGCTTCGGACGCGGAGGCAGTGACGGGTGGCGCAGAGATGTATGGCGCACCTGAGGCGCCGCCCGTGCTCGACGTGCTCCGGCGGACGCCGTACCCCGCTCTTCCACCTGAGCGCGCATGAGCACGCGTGGATGGCCGCGTGCGTGCCGTTATAATCAAACTTACACCGGTGCCCCGACGACCTCCTGCCGGCGGTTTTCAAAACGCCGTTCCATATGTCAAGGAGCTCAGTGGGCAATCGTTTCAAGTACGCCTCTCAGTTCGGATCCAGGTGGGGTTAGTGGAAGGTGTCAGGTGTCCGGCCCGGGGGCGTGCAACGTTCGCAATTGACGGAGGTGCTGGGGTAAAAGCACCGGCGCCGTCTTCCCAGTGTTGAGCGCGCACATCTCTCTGAATAACTGGGGTGACTGTTGTGCATCCAGATACCACATTTTCGTCAGCTGAAATGATACGCAGCAGCATAAACCCAATAAAAACATACGAAACAGTACAAGATAAGATGGAGTGCTCGCCTATCTGTAATCGTTTCCGCTCTTATTTTTCTCAGTGACCTGTGATTGGTTTTGTATGTTCGACATTGTGATGTCCGCCGTGTAGTGTAGGCCTTAGTCCGAGCACAAAATACAAAGTAGGGCTGAAAGCGCTTGGTAGGTTGATTCGTCATGATATATCGTTAGGATAAGGGCCCCGAGGCTTACGAGAGGCTTGGTTGAGGATGGTGCGAGTACTAATGCTTTGGTATGTTACAGAGTCAGAAAGCCGTTAGTTGCGCACAAACTAAACGCATACAGCCCTGGCATGATGATACGCGAGAGGGATGCTCTACGCGCTGTTTACGCGTTGTTTGCCTATTTCGCACGCTCGACTGCAGTACTCCAGCCAGACCGAATGTATGGCGGCTCCTCGAAACACGTAACGCCACATCCCGACACTCGCGTCTCGAGTCGCGCATACATCTGGGACCGCCGGTGGACCGGCCGTCGTAATGTAGCACGTATTTCCAAAAATACGAAAGTACACGTGAAACCCACGACACCCAGAAAAACAAGACACGGAAGGAGGTGTGTACATATTACGGGGAGGATAGCCCAATTCCAGTTCGCAAGCTCGTAGCAGAGGAGAGCGGAAGTTCAGAGGTGCTCGATAGGACGCTCTCAGGTGGGCTTTGCGGGATCGTCGGCGGTTCCGGGTGTGGGAGTGACAATTGCGACTGACGTAACCGCCACTCAGCGACAGATGTTAGCGGAACGGACATAACCTCCGACGGAGTACTGTCTGGCGATGTCTTCACCGCCTTGGCGCCTCCTGCCTCGGGTACGATCTGCTCTTGCGTATTCGTCTCCACGCCTTCCGTAAGCGTCTGTGATGACGGCAGTCCCAGAAGAGGACTTAGCAAACCGGTCGGCGAGGGTGTGAGGGTGAAGCGACTCTCCGTAGCAACGACCGAAGGTGATGAGGAGAAAGAGGAAGAGGATCGATGTCGGGTAGAAGAGCCCATGACCTCAGCAGGCTGGGGCCACTCGGGACTCAAAAACAACGAGCCGTTGGTGTGGGTAGATGTCGTCTCTGCCACATCAGGTGAGGGGAGAGGTGGAGACTGAAAGAGTCGCTCATCAAATAGGATATGCGCATTTTGAATGAGATCCTCCAAAACTAGGGTCTCTGAGTGAATCAGTTGGGGGGAGTTACGAGAACCAGTCGCGACGTGCCTTCACGCGAACGCCGTCCTGTATGACTTGATCACCACGAAGGACACCATAGCGGAACCGTGCGGCGAGCACCTCCGCTGTCATTGCGTTCTTGTCTGAATGAGTGGAAACGCGCAAGAGATGCCGTAAAAGAGTTCCTAGAGATGCCCTGTGAACTGGATGTAGTTCGCGGATCTTCGACCGCCACAAGGAGAAATCATTTTCAATATATCTGTCTATACATGGCATTAGGATGTAGATGTAAATGAAACGTACATTAAGACCACTTACTTCTATTCTGTTTGTAGTTTCTATAATCTTTCAAAGAGAGCGCGAACAGTGGCTCTGGAAGATCCCAGAGGTAGCGCTAGAAGCGAACCTAAGATTTTGACGCGTCTGCAAGGCTGCAAGGGATTACCTTGAGAAGCATTGCAACAGAGTGAATGTTGTCCGTAGAGCTGAATGAAAATGTCTTTTCACGTTCGAACTTGTCCCGCAACTGAATGCGAATTCATGTCAGCTAGTAGGCTGGGCATTGTGGCGGATTCCACTGGCCTGTAGCACTTCTTCGTCAAGCGATTGGTGCGTCTGCGACACTAAAAATGAAACCGAAGACACGGCGTGATCAACTAACTCACCGAATATATTTCGTTAGTATCCATGCCCCTCTTCTCGACCTCTTCGATGCACATTTTCATCACTTTGGGGACATCGTCTTCATTCGTCTCAACGTCAACCAGCGGGACACCGAAAATCAAGTCCGAGTATGCTCCGGGACGGTAGTTGCGGTAGAGAGTCGGTAGGGGAATAGCGAAGGAAAGGGTGCGACGGAAAGACGCTCTCAGATCAGACGTATCTGCTCCAGCCACGGCTTTTTCGACGCGTGTCTTAGTACTCGTTACCAGTTTGTCGTGTTTTACGCATGCTGTGCTGGGTGCCTTGTCAGTGGATTATTGAATATTTAACGAAGGCTGAACAGTACCCACATCATACCGTCCACATATTTGACAAGGACATCCTTGACAGTCGGCGCGAAGACGAGTTCTTCAAGGCACTGCAATGGCAGCGTTTGATGTAGCATCGATCTCGTAGCATAGAATATCACCCACATCATATCCTTCCCCCAAATGCTCGGCCCTAGTCGATCGCAATGTGTTGAGTCGGCCAACGGCCAACCTACAGTCATTATCGGACACTGATTCATAACCAGAGGGCCAATTCAGCGAACAAGTCAGGGTCAATGGGTGATGTCGGGGATACCTTCTTCAGACTTGACGGGCTTGGCTGGCTCAGGTTCCAGAGAATCTTCCCGCCGGTTGCGTAATAAGGTAGCGAGCTTGCCTCCAAACCTTTTGTTTGGAACACTCTGAGGGCGTTGCGAAACCTCGGGAGAGGTAGCATATTGCTGTGGGTAATATTTCTTCAAGTATGCCTGCTGAAGCTTCGAGACTTTGTTCTCTGCATGATCGGCATAGTTCTTGGCGGATCTCTTTAGGTCTTCCTCAATCCGATTTCTTGTACGGTCTTTCGATTCCTTCCAGATCGCCCCATTATTAGAACAGGGACGCCCTCCTGGCGATGTATCCCTGACTCACCTTCAACGTTGTGAGGGGTTTGATGACGTCTTTATCCAAGATATCCACGAAAGACTGCTGGGTGTTGGCCTCTGCAACCGCTGTGAGCTCTAGGCTAAAATTCAGAATGTGTTAACGCGTACCTTCGTCTAGATTGTCTCTGATTGTTTCCCACGCTGCTCTCGTCGTAGTTGGTTCGGCACGCGGGTCAAATGAGGCATCAGTGGTTTTTGCCTTGCGATGGAGCTTCCGTAAAGACTCGATGCTTCAAGAGAAAAGGAATCAGCCAAGAAACATAGCAAGTTCGATTTCTCGGACGATAACTGACTAGGTTGCCTCAATGCTTCGCCTGACGACCGAACGGTTACCGTAAAATGTAAAGCCTCGAAACAATACCGACGGACCTTTCTAGGAAGAAAGCCAAATAACGATTTGCGATAATTTGGAGTTGCGTATCGAATTGGGCGAGCAGGCTGTTGGAGTGACTCTCTAAAACCACTCTAGGCTGAGGCTCTACGGACATGAAAGACATGGAAGGCAGCGGGAGGGTGCAGAGGGCGCTCTTGTAGGCTGCGCGTGTCGAAAGGTGCTAACTTGGAGCAGAAGCCGACAATGAGAATTTTCTCAGGCTTGCATTGCTGGCAAGATCCGTGTTGCCTTCAGAACACTGCACACTTCTGACCTCAGGTGAGTCCAGGTACTACTCTCGCCTTGAAGTCGAAGGTGGTGAAAAGAGACATCAGACCAGTGACAACGCTGCCTCAGTGACTACCCGCATCGTTGGCACGTTTTGCCGATCAGGTGAACACAACTCACTTTACAGTAAGCAAACCGGTGAGGCAGCTTGCTTTTTCTGTCATCGTCACCAAGCCAGTGGTCACATGGTCACACGGCAAGCTTCTCTGCACTAATACGGCGAATACAAAGTTTGTGCATTCTTCCCTTTCCTCTATTTTGTCACACGGGTGCACGGTAGCGAGCCCCGAAAATATCCAAGACGATCAGCTCCCGCGCGCACCATTCCCATCTCCCATCCAGCAGCTGCAATACAGTACGTACAGATGCAATCAATACACGGTCCAGAATATGAGTTGTCCAATTTGTCGCACATGCAGATCCCCTCGAGGTTGAATGGCTTATTTCTATGCTTACAATTTCTTGTTCTTCGTTGCTTGAAGAGCACCGAGCGCAGCTGATAACACGGGGGCGATGGTCAATCAGTGCGGGCGAGGGAAACAGGAAGATACAGAAGCCGAACGCACCACCAACGCCGCTGCCATCTTTCGCGAGACCCATCTCCACCCGCTTCTCTACTTCCGGACCAAGCAAGATTCGCAGCGCCTCGCGCATGCGCTCCTCAAAGCCAGGATAATGCTGGTACAAACTATCCATAACAAAAAAAAAGAGATGTCAATTCTGCATCGCCAGTTCATTCGTCAACTCACCTTCCATCGACGCCGATCGCATACGGCTTGCCACCTGCCGCCGCCGCCACTGCAGGCCGCGCGTCCTTCCCGAGCCCGCTGACGTAGCCCATCTGGAGCGCGACAGTCGCGACCGCACACGCGCTCAGCCGCGCGGAGCGGCGCACGACAAGCACAGCGGCCCACCGCACGAGCGCCGCGTCGCGCAGGGAGACCTCGCCAGGTGCATAGCCGAGATTTTCCTGCACGATTTCCTGAACCCTCTTGAGACGTTGCACCGTGGCGGGCCCGAGCTTCTCCGGATCCTCCACGAGCGCAGCAGCCGCGGCCGCGTCGTCCGTGTCGTTGCCGTCTTTGCCGCTCCATGCACTCTCGACGAGGCTGAGCATCTCCGAGTCGAGCCCGTAGTGCTTGTTCAGGCGCTCCGTCGCTTTGCCGCCGAAGAGGATCGGTTGCGGTGCGGCGTCGACGAGCGCGAGGAGGATGTTGCGCGTGATTTCGCCGAGGTACATCCCCGAGATGAACTTCTCGTACGCTTGGAAGCGCGGGTTAATCGACTCTCTGTCCACCTTGTTGTCGAACGGCGTCAGGGGTAGCACGGCGCGTCCATTGTCGAACGCGCCCCATTCGGTATTGACCATCATCACACCACCTGCTGCCGCAGCGGGGCCGTTGCCGAGCTTGGTGATGTTGGCGACTTGCTCGAGGTACGCGCCGTTCGTGCCTGTTCCGAATATCGCGCCAAGAACGCACCCACCGGCCGTGTATGCGCGAGAAAGCGCAGCGCCTACCGTCTAAGATCCCGATATGCGGTGCCAATGTCATTTCATTACGAGCGGAGGAAATTCAAGTGGGCCTACGTCGTTTACGAGTGCGACACATTTGACGTGTAAGTGCTTGCGGTCAAACGCGTCTTGGAGCAGCCCGACGACGTCTTTGTTGACGGCGTTCTTAGCGGCAAAACCCTTTGTCCATGTGAGGAGAAAGCCCTTGTCGAGCGCCGTTTGTTCGACAGGAAATGAGAATGTCAGGCCAAGGGGCACCGTAGGCGAATCAATTTCGATATCGCCCACATCTTGAGCGTCGTCTTTCAACTCCGTAGTTGATGTAAGGAACGCGTCCACAGAGTCGGCAAGGTAGTCTGAACTAGGCAAAACGCGGGAGAGGCGCCGACGTAATGTTCCCAGAGGTCAAGGAAGAAGTGAGCAGTGTCCAAGGTCAAGCGGAAAGTCGACGTACCGAATAAGGTTGTCGCTTCCCCTGTCTTGAGAGCCTCGGAGACGCGATATTTTTGTTGTTTTAACGTGAAAGTTTTGTCACCGTGCAACTCCACTTGGCACACCCGTCTGTAGAGGACTCAATGAGATCGCCGGAAGAAGCAAGGAGATGGTCGCTCACAAATTTGTACCGCCGAGGTCAAGTGCGAGGAAAGTGCTGTGGTATCCGATGTTACATACACCGGGAACGGAGTTTGGAGAGGATAAGACGGTACCCAGTTTCTGTACCATCTGGCACGCCAGTGACGAATGTGGGGCTAAGATTTGCCGTGAACAGAAAGCACATTGCGCAAGGTGAATACGTACATCATTGCCATCGGGTGACCATATTCGCTGAGTCCGAGGTTGAACAGTTTGTGAAAGTGGGAAGTTATAGAAATGAGAACATCTCCATCGAGAGTGAACTGCTGCTCGATATCTGCAAGCAGAGAGCGAATCTTGTCTGGGTGTGCGTTGTACAGCGCTGTGGTGACTGGCATGGTGGCGATTGCTGGCTAAGCCAGATCTAACGAGCATCAGTCGGAACGGGATACGCATGCGAGGTTTCCCCCAATGCATTGACCAATCAGTCACCACCCGAGTCCTTCCTCGCTCCGGAGATGGCCATCGACGGCCTCATCGTCTTGGACTCGGCCAACGCCAGGCCCATCGTGCAGACCTCCTTTCGCTCCTTTCCACCCGCGTATCCGCTTCTTCACATCAACGCTTACAGCAGCGCCCTCGCAAAGGCCGTTCGTCCAGAAGATGTTGACCCAGTCCTTCTTGTGACCCTCCCAGAGGAACCGACCGCATGTTGCCATCTTCAGCATCGCTCTCTCACTTTTTTGTGTCCTATTTCTGGAGATAGTGAGTTTTGCATCCCAACGATGGTACCGTACGATAAACTCATGTCCGGCGCAAGTTGACCCACTATATGCGTTCACATTCATCCGCACCTTCCTGAACATCCTCATCGAATATTTCGGAGAAGTGACCGCCCCAGTTCTCAGGGACAACTTTGACATTGTTCATCAACTCCTCGAGGAGACTTTAGATGCCGGTGGGCACCCCCTCACAACGGCCCCAAACGCGCTGCGCGATATAGTTCTCCCTCCTTCCCTCATCAGCAAAATACTCTCTGTCACTGGGGTCACTGGGCCATCCGGACCCAGTACGAGCAATCTAAGTGCATTTTCCAGCCCGATCCCATGGCGCAAAGCTGGTCTTCGGTACAACCACAATGACATTTACTTTGACATCGTCGAGACGCTGGACGCGGTTGTGAACAAGTAAGCATACTGCCCCTCCTCCGTACATCTGGATACCCAATCGTTCATTCAGGAACGGGACCATCGTCACGAGCAGCGTCCTTGGCAAGATCGATGTAAACTGCAAGCTTTCCGGTGCGGCTTCCCAAGCTTCCATTCCCCCTCCTGCTAGCTCTCGACTTACACGCAAGCAGGAACACCCGACCTCCTTCTCACTCTGACCAATTCACACACCATCTCTGAACCGTCCTTTCATCCCTGTGTCCGGTTCGTACCCACCTCACCTATCTCGTCCTCCTTACTCCACTCCGACTGACGGGCGCTCCCCACAGACTAAACCGCTTCGCCCAGTCGAAAGCGCTCTCCTTCGTCCCGCCAGACGGGCGATTCACGCTCATGGAATATCGCTTTGATCCCTCGGCAAGCAAACCCGGCGCAGCGCCGGCGCTCACGGCCGCAGCGGGCGCGCAGCTCCAAGTGCAAGTTCCATTTACGCTGCGCGCGTCGCTCTCCATCACCGACCACGGCGGTCCGTCCTTCCTCCCAGTTCCGAACAACCATATAGCTAACTAACTTCACCGATAACAGGCGCGTTCGAGCTATCGTTCGTTCCGCGTGCAGGCGCGCTCGAAGACGTCGCCGTTGAGCTCTATCTCGGCTCCAGTGCGACGGGTGCGACGTGCACCGGCGCGAGTGGCGGTGGCGAGTGGATGTACGTGCCTGCGCGGCGCACGCTGCGCTGGTCCGTCGCGCCCTCCGCCTCTACCATCCCCGGTTCCGCCCGTTCCGCTTCGGCGCCGGGCCGGACCGCGACGCTCCGGGGCACGTTCGCAAGCGGCGATGCGCACCCGCGCCCCGCGCGCGCGGCGCAGGTCTCGTTCGCGCTACCTGCGGGTGCGTTGCTGAGCGCGCTGAAGATCGACCAGCTTAAGCTGAGCGGGGAGATGTATAAGCCGTATAAGGGAGTGCGTGGGCGCGCGTTGGGGCGCGTTGAGTGGAGGGTTGAGTGGAAAGGAGGATAAAATGGGAGTTTCGGAAGAGAAATAAAGAGGGCGCTCCTCCACTCGCTCCTCCACCACGACTAATTGCAGACGCTCTCTTGGACGCGGGACAGAAGACGAGATCGTGCGTGCAAAGCGTGGTAGAATTGAGCACGTGCAGTGTTTGAATTAGTGCCCCTTGGCATTCTGAAGGCCGTACACGTACTGGCATTTCACCGCATTGCTGTGTTGCCGTACAGTGGTGTGAGGTCAACCCGATTGATGGATCGATGGAGCTCGATGGAGGCCTGAGAAAGTGTGTGCTTCGTTGTGATCGTTGCCAATATGAGCCACACTTTCTGCGCCATCTGACAACCTCCCATGTCTTTCCTGTCCGTAAAACCGCAACCCAGGGTGCTTTTAGACTACTCGAACAATCTGTTCTCCCAAATTGATACCATAACTTGACAATGCTGACATCGTCGCATATCACTATTTCGCACCCTTATTTGAATCTTGGCGCTTTCTTCAATTAAACTGTGTACTCCTTACCAGTCGCAAGTTCCCATGCTCCTATGGGTGGTAAAATAACCACTGAAGTCGCTTCTCTCAAACACTGAATCGTGCATTCTTTTTTTTTTTGATTTCCGAATTTTCGAGTCGCGTACTCTCGCACTCCATACAGCTATCAGTGGTAGCGCTTTTGGATTGTGGCCGCTAGTACCGAAATACCGGTTGCTTCACCAGGACCCGCTTTCTTTGCGCGTGCCTAACCTGTCACCAACAAGCGCGGACTCGAAGAGGCGTACTGTACGTCGTATGATGATCGACCACGTTCACATCACACACGCTCATGCTATCACGGTAAGACACGTCAACAATACTGCATGCTTGCATCAATGACTAAGATCCACGAGGCGTGCCACACATGCAGGCGCTGTAAAACCGTTCCACGTTGCGGAAGAGGTCAGATTGTGTGGCCTCCGAGTCATGCGCTGCATGAAGCCAACTATTAGAGTCCGACGGTTGGATATTAATACACACAAGTCACGCCACAGTGATGAGGGCAACGAATCATGATAACAGGAAACCCAGAAACGCGGAGGCACAGACAGAGACAGAGACAGACAGAGACAGAGACACAGATGCATACGCAGACGCAGATCGTAATGGTAGCAATATTGTTTTTCGTAATCGACCCACAGAATATATAGTATGTGGTTAGCAATTGAACTGTGAACACATCGTTTCGAGTACAGGAGGACTATGCTCCTTACAATATATAGGGAAAGGATGGGAGGTTACGTGTGGACGAATAAAAGCTCTCAGGACTCGGAGAGAACCTCACCGAACTATAGCACTAACGTATCACGTGTACCTCACGAGTGTGGCCCGCACTCGTGAATTAAAGGTCTGTGGACTTCGACTATTCCAAGGCCCTCGCGTTATTGTTGCGACCTCAGGGGAGTGAGTAGAGCTTCGGATGCACTTTCATGAGGTGCTTCTTCAGTAAATAGAAGCGCCCCTCTGACCACTCGAAGTCTTTGCAGTAGGGGCAGGGCCTCCACTGTGAATGTTTGTCCCTCATATGTCTGTTTAAACCCTGCTTCTGTGCGAAGGTGGAGGAACACCCTAGAATGTTGCACCGGTACTTAGAGTTTCGACGCGCTGTGGCACGGTTTGACGGTGAGGTAGATGATGCTGTATTTGAAAGCTGACGATCTCGATGCCCCGATGATGGTGCTGCCTCATCTCGGCTAGAGTAGGAGTATGAGTGTAATCCAGGGGTTTGAGTGAATGACGACGAAAACGTTGTCATCGTGCCTAAGGGCGTGGCTGCTGTGCCGCTGTCCCACGTCGACCCGCGGATTTCCATCATGGGGGAAAATGCTTCACAACCGCCAGATTCACCAGAGTAAGACCCCGGCGAAGAGAACGGGGGAGTAGGGATGGATGGATGGTCATCTGAGAGGGGAACAACCATGGGAGACGTATCTCCAGTGACGTCCGTCTCGTCACTAGGAGTTTGGGGCAGCGGATCTAAAGCAGACGGGAGCTATGCGGACAGCGTCAAGTCCCAGTTGAAGCGGAACAGTGTGTGGCTCACCAACGCGTCCTCCGGGTATCGTGGCACTGGAAGGAAGACAGGACGTCCAGTGGGGAAATGACCACGGCCATCAAAAGTGGGATCAGATCGTGAAGGTCCCGAGCCCAGACCACCGACCAATTCCGTATGGTCTTGGTAGCCGCCAGGGGAATTTGAGTACGAGTCCCCTACGTCAGGAGACCCAGTTGTAGTGCTTGTGGCAACGTCCATGTAGAAGAATTGGGGGACACCCGGGAGGTCATTAGGAGGTAGCTGCAGCGTGTCAGCAGGTTCAAATCGACGTAGTTATCGACAACCAGCGAACATACATAATCAGGAGGATAGTGTGCATAGTCTCCCGGAAGCTCCATAAAAGTTTCGTCGTCCTGAGTTGCGGAGGGAGGGCATCGTGAAACGGGGGCGAGATCGGATATCCCTGGCCAGTCAAGCTGACCCCCAAAGAGACGCCAATGGGAACCGGTCCCAACGAGCGGCTCTTCGTCTTTTTCTGGGACATTCATTGAGGTCTAAGACCGACTCAGCGTGGAAGTGAGCGCAAGGAGCTTCAAGTCTCGTGTTAGTCAGAAAGTGTGTGTACGGACAGAGGTCGGAGGAGAGCTGATTCTGGTAGAGGTGTTGAAAACAATGGAGGTGGTGGTTCGGGGTGTTTTGAAGTCCCAGTGGCACGCCATGAGGTGAGGAAGACCGGTCTGGAGAGTCTACAAGATCTACACGCGCTGGTTGACACCATCAAGATCCTTAATCAGCCAAAAAAAAAAGCGGTCTTGTGAGACGTCGCATTGCAGAGAGAAGCGTTTGGCACCAGGTTAGTCCGTCACAGATAGTTATTCCGTCGTGCCCACAGAGAACGCGTTGAAGTTGGTACGGTGCCGTGATAGGATAGGAACACGTGCATGTCGGGGTTCCTAGGAAAAGAAGTGCTCAGCCGGGTAGCTCCAGCACGCACAAGAATTACGCAACACGCTTACCTCCCGTTGCCTGGACCTGCAGCTCCAAATCTATTCCTGGAGCATAGATGACATCACCATGTGAACTAGCCCCTATTATAAGTAAAAATCTTGGCCCAAAGGAAAGTCCGTCAGAGATACGAATGGTATTCGTTCCGTATGTTCAGAACGACAACAATACTTGCACTTACGAATGACTCTGATAGGAAGTACGGCCTGTATGACTGTAGCATTGCGGACATAATGGGCGTACTACTGTGACTAGACATTGGTTCAGCAAGAAATGCCAGGAAGAGGACCAGGGGAAAGAAGCCGGTATCACCATTATGATGGTTAGGGCATGTGAAGTTCGCACAAACAGCTGTTAACCACCTGTTTGAAGAGTGGCAGGTCTGGGGTTTTGGCTGTGGTAGTGCTGTGATACGAATTCCGGGCAAAATCCTACGGGCTCACCGTGAGCAATGAGACAAGATAGCTTACACCAGGGCTTGTCCGCAGGTCGAAAAGCATCGAAGACAGTAAAACTAGGCCAGGGAGGAGGGATTTTCAGAGCGTGATCTTGCAGTCAGCGCGTGGATGCTCTTCAAAATGCATCACGATATTGATACACGCCCTAGCAATATATCATGGCGAATTTTGAGGTACATGATCCGAGTCGAGATTGAGATGATGGCAACAGTAGCGACCCACTTCCTTGAGCGTAAGATGATATTTGGATGTCAACGCCTCCGGCCTCAATGTGTGATGGATTGGTGGAGCAAAATGGTTCGAACTTCGAAGGTAGGCATAGTTGAATCGGCGCGATACAAATCATGGGAACCCAAATCCGACAGGAGGGAGTAAAGAAGGAGCTCAGACTGCCAGTGGCCGCCTTACATGGACAAATGAGGCCCTTTGGCGGGTGTGCTGCGGCTTTCGCGATGGTATAATTTCTCCTGGGCGCGCGTTGGGGTTTGGGCGGCGGGCGCACATCGAGCCACCAGACCAGAGGCCGCTGAGGTTGGCAAGTGCGGTCCTATCAGATCGAAGCAACAAATTAAGTAACTTCAGTTCGGGTCGAGCGCTACATGTGCGCTACCGTCACGTAAGTTATGTCTCTTCCATGCATAGAGCCGTTTTTCTCGGCCTTGTCGTTGGTTGAATTTAAGTGGCTCATCATCACTTCTTTGGGGGTTTATTAGAGTATACACCCCTTCTGCCTACCGCTGGCTCTTCTAATTATGTTGATGGGCGGATTTTGCACGAGCGGATATGTGAGTGAGCGATAATCGACAATCACATACTGGCACTTACTTCTCGACCCTATCTCCCTGCCTCTTTACAGTATCTAGTTTCCCGCCCGCGCCCTTCCGATCAGTTTAATGAATCGTTCTATTTGAGAACCAATCATTACATTTTTCTACTTACTTTCAAGGTGCCCTGTGCCTGTCCTCCCAACCTAATTCAAAGGTGCGGGTTTGCAACTGGGGGTACGCGTCGCAGTGATTGTTATACCCATGTCAGTAGATTCTCTCGCTTACGTCATTCGGATTGTTCCTCCCACAACAACCTTGACAACAACCCAGGACAAAGGGGCGGGCATTGTTGTTCACCGGACCTCTATTCGGGCTTTGATATGCGTGACCCGATGGCATTAATTCAGTCTGTGAAGCCACTACACAGCGTTTGGGTACAGCGCAACGCGCGGCCTTGCGCGGTTAATCCAAACCTCACTGGGAACAAAGCGGGACATGTGGCCACAGAGCAAGCCACAGAGCCTCTGGGTACATATTACAGTATTACCATACATTTTGCAATAGTAACTAGGAGAGGGATCGTACTAGAACGTACGACGCATTTCTTATCATAGCTCCTCCGCGATATATGAAACTCACCTTCAGCGAAGGCGTTATCCGACGACATCACGCCTTGCATCGAGATCCAAGAGAAGGTCACGGTGCAGTAGGCGCAAGAGGGCTACCCTACACTGGAACCGGGAATTGATCTTTCAGCAAAAAGTCTTGAAATAAAACTTAATTAAGACTCAAAGTATTTATTTGTAAATTTGTGTGACAATATATTTAAAGTTTGTAAATCATATGCCCTGAAATGCGCCTGTTGCAGCTGTCATGTGATCGATAAACTTTAAATATATTGTCACACAAATTTACAAATAAATATTTTGAGTCTGAATCAAGTTTTATTCCAAGATTTTTTGCTGACAGACCAATTCCCGGTTCCAGTGAGCTATACGGACAAATAAATGTGGAATTCGCGTCACGGGAACACGCTGGTGGTCTAGCTCTACTCCAGCTTGAGGACGGAGTGTATCCTGAGAACCCACAAAGAAGTGACGATGAGCCATGTAAATTCAACCAACGACAAGGCGGAGCGAAACAGTGCCAATAGGGTCAGCGATAGTGCTGACTGACTCAGACTGAGGTACATGTGGCGCTCAACCGAGACCTTACCCAGATCGAAAACTGTTGCTGCTCCATTGATAGGACCGCACAAGGTGCGCGTTCAATTTGCCAATAGGCGCTCAGGTGCTCAGGGCGCACCACGCACGCTTAAGACAAATTAACTCGTTTCGTTCGCCCAGTGAAAGCACCGTGAAAGGAAAAGCATGGTGTGCCGTTACGCATTACGCCATGGCATCAGAGGGGTAACAGTTTGTCTATGTAAGGCGGTTCCTTTACTCCCTCCCTCGTATTACAATAGGGGCCTCCAAAGTTGCCGCGGCGATTCGAACCAGACAATTCGTTTTTTTTTTGGCTAGTGAAACTTTGAATCTGTCGGTTTGAATCGTGTCGCCTGCGGCTACTTTGAACGTCCCAATTTCGCGCGCCCTCAAAAATGTTTGGCATGTTGCCCTCAAGCAGACCCACACCATGAGGCCGGGAGAATTTCTTTGAGAGTCACTGCTTTACTCTCCGTCTTAGGCTCGGTGTGGTGCCGGGAGGGAAGGGGACCGACGCATAGTACAGGGAGACAATGCATAGTAATAGGTAGTGGTGGGAAAACATATAAGCCAGTAGACTACATAGAAACTAAGCAGAATCGCGCGTAGTGGTTCTCAATCGGGGATGAGGGGTTTGGGTTTCCGAGGCAAAGCTGCGACGGGTGGGTGGAGCCTTCCAGAGTGAACACGCCAGTGAGGGAACCAGTTTGAGAACGGGGTACTATATACACTGCCAGTGAGAACCCCCCAAAGAAGTGATGATGAGCTAGGTGAATTCAACCAACGACAAGGCCGAGCAGCTCTATGCACGCAAGACACATAGTGGCGCTGACGAAGGCGCCAAGAAGGCGCTTCCTTGAACCGTGTTCAAGTTGCTCTACCAATCATGAGTCCATCACACATTGAGGCCGGAAGCGTTACGTAACATTCAAACATCATCTTACGCCGCTCAAGGAACTTGGAGTGGGTCGCCACTGTTGCCATCATCCCAATCTCGACTTGATCATGATACCCTAGATTTCGCCATGATATATTACTAGTACATGCTTATTGCTAGGGCGTGTGCCGATATCGTGATGCATTCTGAACAGCATCCGCGCGCTGACCGCAAGATCACGCTCTGAAAATCCCTCCTCCGAGTCCCTGGCCTAGTTTGACCCTTGTCGAAGTTTTTCGATCTGCGGACAAGTCCTGGTGTAAGCCATCTGTCTCACTTCTCACGGAGAACCTGTAAGAGTTGGCCCGGAGTTCGTGCCACGCGCCCACGCCACTACCGCAGACCAAACCACAGACCTGCAACCCTTCAAACAGGCGGTTAACGGCCGCGCGTGTGACCTTCACACGCCATCGTTCTAACCGTCGTAATGGTGACCCTCCCCCCTTCTCTCCTCTGTTTAATTCCTGAACCAACGCCAATACGTCCATCATACCCGCAATGCTACAGTCATACAGGCCGTACTTCGTATATCTAGCGGCCTTTCCTTTGGGCCAATATTTTTACTTGATATTGGGGGGTAGTTCACATGGTGATCTCATCTGTACTCCAGGGATATATTTGTCGCTGCAGATCTAAGCAACGGGAGGTAAGCATGTTGCCTGATTCCTGTGAGTGCTGGACTCGGAGCTACACGGCTGAGCACTCCTTTTCCCTAGAGACCCCAACATGCACGAGGTTCCTATCATATCACGGCACTGTACCACCTTCAACATGTTTTCTGTGGACACGACGGAATGACTCGAACCTGCGACGGCGAACTAACCCAGTGCCAAACGCTTCTTTGACTGATAAAGGATCCTGATGGTGTCACTCAGCGCGTGTAGACCTTGTGGATTCTACAGACCGTTTTCCCTCGTGGTGTGCCACCGCGACTCCAAAAATACTTGGAGGGGAACCAAAACCACCACCTCCATTGCCTTCGTCATCTCTACCAGAGCCAGTTATCCTCAGACCTCCAGACACACATTTTCTGACCAACACAAGACTCTAAGCTGCCTACGCTCATTTTCAAACGATGAGTCGGGTTTCGATTGTTCTAGAAAACGACGAAGGGTTGCCCGTTGGGACTGGTGCCAATGGGCGTCTCTTTAATGATCAGCTTAACTGGCCAGGCACATCCGATCCCGCCCCCATTTCACAATGCCCCCCCTCCGCAACTCAGGACGACGGGACTTTTATGGAGCTTCCGGGAGAATATGCACACTACCCTCCCCCCACTGAAGGTCCTGCCTCCCTTCCGGTGCCACGACACTCGGAGGAGACGTTGGTGACGGTGAGGCACACCCTATCTTGCGTCAACCAGCCTTTGACGTTGTCTGCATAGTTCCCATCCGCTTTAGATTTGCAGCAACCTCCCTTGCATCAGCCTGAGGGCATTGAACTTGGCCGCCTCTACTCCTCGCCGACCCTACCCCGAATTCCTAGTGCCGCCGAGACGGACGTCATGAGGGATACCTCTTGCGTGATTGCGCCCCTTTCAGATGACCACCCATTCGTCCCTACTCGCCTCGTCCCTTCGCCTGGGTCTTACTTTGGTGAATCTAGCGATCACGAATGGTTCACCGCTACTATGGGGATCCGTGGGTCGACATGTGACTGCGGCACAATGACGACTCCCTTGGGCACCACGACAACGTTCTCGCCGTCATCTAGTCAAGCCCTTGGGCTACACTCACACTCCTACTTGACTTTGGACGATCACAGTTCCCTCGACCCCTGCTCTACCCACGACGAGG
Organism: Lactarius indigo; assembly: GCA_025766275.1. Lineage (NCBI taxonomy): Eukaryota > Fungi > Basidiomycota > Agaricomycetes > Russulales > Russulaceae > Lactarius > Lactarius indigo. The sequence goes on along the minus strand of JAFKAC010000103.1, from coordinate 151,099 downwards.
CAGCACCGTCATTGGGGCACCATGTATGTCAACTCGCAAATACAGTAGGATTTACCCCGCCGTCAAGTCGTGCCCCGGCGCGCCGAAACCCCAAGAAGTACCGGTGCATCATTCCAGGGTGTTCCTCTCGTTTCGCGCAGAGGCAAGGTTTAAACAGACATATAAAGGACAAACATTCACAGCTGAATTCCTGCCTCTATTGTGGCGACTTCGAGTGGTCAAAGGGGCGCTCCTACAAATTTACGAAGCACCTCAGGAAAATGCATCCTGGGGTTCTACTCCCCTGAGGTCGCAACGAGGAGACGAGGGCCTTGGAATAGCCGAAGTTGTCAGACCCTTCAACGCGGACAGGCTACACTCGCAAGGTACACATAGTATGTTAAGCGGCGTTGTACTACAGTTCCAGAGTTTTGATTCGTCCATACGTAACCTTCTATCCTCTTCTTATCTATTGTAAGGAGCATGGTCCTCCTGGGCTCGGAATAATATGTTTACTATTCGATTACTTGGCGCGCATATATTCTGTAGGTCGATCACGAAAAACAACATCCATGTCACTACCTTTGCAATCTGCGTGTGTTTTCGTGTCACTGTCTCCGTCTGTGCCTCCGCATTTCCGCATCTCCTGTTGTCATGGTTCGCTATCCTCCCTACCGTGGAGTAGCTGGCGTGTAGTAATACCCAGACCCCCGGACCTTAACATTGGTCATGCAGCGCACAGCCCGGAGGCCACACGACCTGACCTTTTCTGAAACGTGGAACGATATTACAGCGCCTGCAGGTGTGGCACGCCACATGGTCGTGGTTTGCCACAGTGGATTTTATGAGCTGTGCGCGTCGTTGGTGCGAACATGCTGTGCCGTGGGCATGTGGAGGATTGTAATGAGCGTGGGTGGTGTGAACGTGGTTGATCATGATACGATGTACGCCTCGCGCTTTGTTAACGACAGGTTAGGCACGCGCAGAGAAAGCGGGCATTAGTGACACGCCACGTCAGAGTTGGATCGTGACGCCATGTATTTCGAGGGTTTCCCTGGCACTACGTTCGGTTGGGAGTACTTCGGCTTGACCCAGCCAGTTGTCGTTGCGAACGGTCCGTCCTTTCACATGTGGTCGTAAGCTGTTTATTGAACCAGTTTCGGACGATATTTGCTTCCATTTCTCATCACAACAAATCGATTCAATTGGGGCATTTACCACGATGAACGTGTTGCAACTGGAATCAACTTGGAAAAGAGACCCGAGAATTGACAAGCATCGAAGTGAAGACCCCCACACCGGAAACTTCGGCCCCCCGTATGACTTGTAAGGAGCTTCTTCTTCTCGAGCCAAGGATAACTAGAGTAGGGGTCGTTGTCATCCTCGGTGCACCAGCGAGGACTCAAAACACCAACTTGAAGGACCAGCCGATGCTGGACGGACTCACCGAAAGAGTACTCCTGGGATCTCGTCGCTGCTCGACGAATTAGTACGTGGCGACACTCAGTACCAGACTGGCATGGAGTATGCATTGCATACACCATGTTGCATAGCTCTCAAGGCTTATAGTGTACGGCCAGGTTCGCGGTGCCGGACACAGGCCCAGCCTCAGCCAGTATTTTGTCGATTATAGTTCCGTTCTGGACCATGGAGACGGTATGGATTCAAGACTCCGAGTTTGTAGTCCTGTACGTCGTCAATTGGAAAGTCGGCGCACCGAATAAGACGTACATGATCGTCACATGGCCATATTGGCTCAGCTCGAGGTTGATAGTTTATGAAAGTGGGAAGTTATGGAAATGAGATCATCTCCGTCGAGAGTAAACCAACCGCTCCTGGGCCTATGTCCGCAAGCGGAGAGCGGACTTTCTGAGTGTGCGTTGTACAACGCTGTGGTGACTGGCATCGTGACGACTCGCGGATTGCTGGCTACAGTAAGCCAGATCCGATGCACTTACCAATCTGTCGCCTTCTGAGTCTTTCCTTGCTCCGGAGACGGCCATCGACGGTCTCTTAGTCTTGGACTCGGCCAACGCCAGACCAATTGTACAGGCCTCATTTCGCTCTTTCCCACCCGCGTATCTGCTTCTTCATATCAACTCTCACAGCAGCGCCCTTGCAAAGGCTGTTCGTCTAGAAGATGCTGACCCGGTCCTTTTTGTGACCCTCCCGAACGATCCGACCGCATGTTGTTATCTTCAGCATCACTCTCACTTTTATGTGTCCCATTTCTGGAGATAGTGGCTGTCGTGTCCTGGCTGTGGCGTTATACTACAAGCCCACATCCCGCGCAAGTTGACCCACTATATGCGCTCACATTCATCCACACCTTCCTGAACACCCTCATCGAGTACTTCGGAGAAGTGACCGCCCCAGTGCTCAGGTCTCAGGGACAACTTTGGTATTGTTAATCAACTCCTCGAGGAGACTTCAGATACTGATTGGTACTCCCTCACAACGGTCCCAAACGCTCTGCGCGACATCGTTCTCCCTCCATCTCTTATCAGCAAACACACTCTTTGTCACAGGGGTTTCTGGACCATCCGAACCCAGTACGAACAATCTAAGTGCGTTTTACAGCCTGATTTCATGGCGCAAAGCTGGTTTTCGCTACAAATACAATGACATTGTTGAGACGCTGGGCGCGGTCGTGAACAAGTGAGTGCGCTGCTCCTCCATACATCTATATTCTTAACCGCTCATTCAGGAACGGGACCATCGTCACGAGCAGCGTTCTCGGCAAGATCGACGTAAACTGCAAGCTCTCCGGTGCAGCCTTCCTGGTCCCCTTACCCCTACCAACTTGCGACTTAATGTGAGCAGGAACACCCGACCTACTTCTCACGCTGAGTGATTCACACACACCGTCCCTCCACCCCTGTGTCCGGTTCGTACCTCTCTGATCTAGCTCTTCCTCCTTGTCCCGCTCTGGTTTACGAGCCCTCCGTTCTAAACAGACTAAACCGCTTTGCTCAATCAGAAGCGCTCTCTTTCGTCCCACCAGACGAGCATTTCTTGCTCATGGAATACGCTTTGATTTCTCAGCAAGAAAACCCGGCACAGTGCCAGCTCTCACAGCCGCTGCCGCCGTGGAGCTCAAAGTGCAAGTGCCTTTCACGCTGCGCGCGTCACTCTCCATCGACCACGGCGGTCCATCCTTCCTCCCAGCTCTGAACAACCGTCTAACAGTCAATATACCGATAACAGGCGTGCTCAAAGACGTCGCCATTGAGCTCTATCTCGGCTCCAGCGCGACGGCTGCGACGTGCACCGGCGCGAGTGGTTGTGGGTGGGTGTACATGCCTGCGCGACGCACACTGCGCTGGTCTCTCGCTCCCTCCGCCTCTACCATTTCCGGTTCCGCCTGTTCCGGTTCGGCTCCGGGTCGGAGCGCGGAGAAGTGTACCCGCGCCTCGCGCGCGTGGCGCAGATCTCGTTCACCCTCTCTGGGGCGCGCTGCTCAGCGCGCTGAAGATCGATCAGCTTAAGCTAAGCGGGGAGATGTATAAGCCGTACAAGGGCGTATGTGGGCGTGCGTTGTGGGCGCGTTGAGTGGAGGGTCGAGTGGAAAGGAGGATAAATGTATAGGTGTTTCGAAAGAGACATAAGGAGAGATCGCCGGAGCGTGCGCTCCCCTACTCCCTCCCTATGACTAATTGCGGACGCTCTCTTGGACGTTGGGTTTGATCGATGCGGGACGTGGAAAACGAGATTGAGCGTCCAAAGCGTAGGATAATTGAGCGCTCCTCTGGGGTAATTGGTATCTCTCGGCGTTCTGAAGGCCGAACACGCACTGGGATTCCACTGCATAGCTGTGCTGGTGCTGCCATACAGTACGTAGCTAGATTCGGTTGATGGGGCTCGATGAAGGCCTGAGAGTGTATGTCTGTCTCTTTGGGCTCGTTGCTTGTCTAATGACACGAACAGCGCTCTTTGCACCATCTGGCAACCCCTCATGTCTTTCCTATCCGTAGAACCTCAACCCAAAGTACTTCTAGAGAACTACTCGAACAGTCTTTTCCTCCAATTCGATACACAAGTTGACAATGATAATGTTGACATCGGAGCATATTGCTTGGCATATCGCTATTCTTTCTTCCAACAAAGGTACCTCAACCTTGTTTGAATCGACCTCGGAACTTACTCCAACCACTTACTGTGTACTTACTACTACCGCCGTCGCACTTTGGGCGCTCCTATAGGTGGTTACACAATGTCACTGGAGTCACTTCTATAAATACTGAGTCGCATTCACGCACTCCTACAGCTACAGTGGTAACGCAGCAACGCTTTTGGATTGTGGCCGCTACCGAATTAACGGTTACTTTACCAGGACTAGGACCCGCTTACTCTGCACGTACCAGACCCGCCGCTAACACAAGTTCGTGCTCGGAAAGGCGTAGATCATATGCCCCTGGTGATCAGTGATCGGCGATCGACAACGTTCACACCACGCACACTCATAGCAACGATCTTACACATGTCAGCTATACGACTGCGGCGTGTACAGATCTGATCGAGGATCGTAGCGAACCATGACCGTGTGGCGTCTCACACATGTAGGCACTGTAAAGCCGGGTTGTTCCGGGTCGCAGGGAAGATCCGGCAAGGTTGTGTGGCCTCCGAGTCGTGCGCTGTCTAGAGCCCACTGCAAAGATCTGGGGATTGGATATTGCTACACACTAGTTACACCATGGTGAGAATGGAAACATAGGGGATAGAAGGTTACGTATGAACGAATCGAAACAGTCTCGAGAACCCCATCGAACTGTAGCACAATGCCTAGCCTGCCCGCGTGAGCGAATATTCCAAGGCCCTCATATTGTCGTTGCGAATTAAGGGGAGGGGAGCTCCTGGATGCTTTTTCTTGAGGTGACTCTTAAATACATATAACCGCCCCTTCGACCACTCGAAGTCGTTACAGTAGGGGCAGGGAATCCGCTGTGAATGAATGTCCTTCATATGTCTGCTTAAGCCTTGCCTCTGTGCGAAGCCAGAGGAACATCTCGAGACATTGCACAGGTATTTCTTGGAGTTACGACGCGCCGAGACACGACTTGACGGTGGGGTAAATGCTACTGTGTTTGCGAACCGACGTACTTGATGCACCAATGATGGTGCCGCCTCGTCATGGGTAGGGTAGGGATCGAGGGTAATATAATCATCCATGGTCGCGCCGGGGAGACGAACGACTGAGTAGGTGTGAGAGAGTAACTCAAGGACTTCTTGACTGGATGATGGTAAGAACGTTGTCGCCGTGCCTAGGGGAGTGGTAGCCGTGCTGTTGTCCTGCGTCGATCCACGGATTGCCATCGTAGCGGGAAACGTTTCGTTATCGTCAGATTCACCGTGATAAGACCCCGCCCAAGAGAATGGGAGAGTAGGGGGCACGAACGTGCGAGAGGTATCCCCAGTGACGTCCGTCTCGGCGCTAGGAGTTTGGGGCAGGGTCTGCGAGGAATAGAGGTGATCAAGTTCAATGCTCCGATGTAGGGAGGGAGGTAGCTGCAGACTTGAGGTGGGTGGGAACTACGCGGACAATGTCAATGGCCGGTCGACGCGAAATATAGTGTGCCTCACCAACGTGCGCTCGAAGTATCGTGACGCCGGAGGGAAGACAGGGCCTCCGGTGGGTGAAGGACTACGGCCATCAAAAATCGGACCGAATTGTAGAGGACGCGATGCCGGAAGACTAACCCCTCCCGTACGGTCTTGGTGGCCGCTAGGTGGATTCAAGGAAGAGTCCGCTGCATCAAGATACGCCGCTGTAGCGTTCTTGGGACTAACGTTCGCATAACAGAGTCGAGGAACACCCGAGAGGTCATTGAGAGGTAGCCATAAGCGTGCGTATGCATGGCCTCGCAGAAGCTCCGTATGAGTGCAGCCATCCTGAGGTGTGGAGGGAGGGAGTTGCGAAATGGGTGCGGGATCGGACGTCGTAGGCCAGCCAAACTGGTCATCAAAGAGACGCCGATGAGAACCGGTCCCAACGGGCGAGTCTTCGTCGTTTTCCAGATCGTTCATTGAGATCGGACACCACTGGAATTCCCTGGTGACCAGAAAATATGTGTCCGGACAGAGGTCAAAGGAGAGCCAGTTCTGGTTACTGGGAGGGTCGGTAGAGATGATGAAGGCGATGGAGGGGGCTGGTCTGGCTTCTCAAATGTTTTTGAAGTCTCGGTGGCACGCCGTGAGGTAAATTGGTCTGTGGGCTCCAAAAAGTCCACACCCACTCGGTGACGCCATTAGGATCCCTCATTATCCGAAAAAAGCGGTCTACTGGGAAGTCGCGTTATAGAAGAAGGTGTTTGGCACTGGAGGTTGCTAGTTTTCCGTTCCGCAGCACTTATTGTATCTTCCCTTACTAGATGAACCGATGCTTCTTCGGATTATTCCGTCGTGCCCGCTGAGACCCCTTTGAAGGCGGTGCTGCCTCAGGGAACCGAGCATGGGCGCAGCCGCAGAACAATACCTCCCGTTTGCATGCAGGCATGGCACGATCTACAGTGACAGATCTATTCCTGTGGCACCCATGAGATCAGCATGTGGACAAGCTCCCAATATCAAGAAAGAAAATCTTAGCCCAAAGAGAAGATCGCCAGAGATATAGGTAGTAATTCGTTCTGTATGTTCAGAATGACAAGAATTTTCACGCTTGCGCATGACTCTGACACTGGAGTACGACCGGTGTGACAGTCGTATTGTGGACGTGATGGGCATAGACGTCGGTTTAGCAAAAATTGTCAGGATCCCCCAGGAAGAGGGCGAGGGGGAAAGGAAGGGGGGATCACCAATAACTTACGATGGTCATAGCCATGGCATGTGAAGTTCACACGCACGGTTGCTGTCAGCCGCTTGTCGCAAAGTCTCGGCCTTGGGCTGTGGTACAAATATGAATTCTGGCCAAACCCTACGGGCACTCCATGAGAAATTAGACAGATGAGCCACCCTACACCAGAGCTCAAATCCGATGCACCTGGCCGTTACCTTGGTTCGCAAATCGGAAAGCATCGACGAAGGTAAAACTAGGTCTGGGAGGAGGGATTTTCGATGCGTGGTCTCAAGCCCGCGGTCGACACGCGTATGCTGTCCGAAATGCGTCACGGTATCGGTACTACACATGCTAGCAATGAGCACATAGTAATATACCATGGCGATTTCTTCGGCGATACGGGATACCAAGATCGAAGTTGAGTCTGTTGAGATGTGACGGCAGCGACCAGCCTCTTCTTTGGGCATGAGATGGTGTTTGGATGTTAATGCTTCCGTGTAATTAGTGAATTGGAGGAGCAACAGCAGGCTGGTTAGAAAAATACCTGAGGGGGTCAGGAGAGTCACCAGCGGAGCAAAGGTTACCGTGAACAATTACAAACTACAGGGAGCCTGGCGAATGTTAAGGCACACCCTTTTTTTCGCGGTGCGAATCAAGGTGCGAACGGGACTAAATCTGTCCTGGGCGTGCACGTTGCGCTAGGGACGGAAGATCGACAAATGGAACACCCTGCTACATATCAAAATGGCCCAGGAGTGACAAATTTTCAGTATTCAAGTTATCGGTCGGTTCGGGTTGGACACTATGACAGAATGCCGAATCTGGCCATCCAGTCACTGCTGGTTCTGATAATCCCGCCGTATTTGTGCATGTGCTGATATAAGCGATAATTGAAGTATCACTGACACTGGCACCTTGGCATGCTCTCACCCTGACAGCCGTTACCATCTCCTTATCTATCCCACCCCACCTGATGTCAGGTAATGTCATCTACTACGATACATTCGGTAGTACAGTTACTAATGGCAGAATTGTTCCGGAACGTACGACACATTTGCTGGCTCCTCTACGATATATAAGACACACCTTCAGCGAAGGCGTGATCCGATAGCATCACGCCTTGGATCGAGGACCAAGCGAAGTAAGGATTGGTAGAGTTTAACCCTACACGGACGAACGATGTAGAGCTCGCAACACGCCGGATCGCACAGGTGAGGGGAACTTACAGTCGTGGTAGACGATTCACCCTAGTAGTAAGTTACTTGACGATAGTATAACTAAAGGGAGACTTTTCCGAGATCACTTGGTAAATCGGAGAAAATCCTTACAGTAAAATGTGTCCCTGAATTTATATATTTTATTACCATGTTTAGTTATTTATTGGATCCATGTACCATACTCCAGGATGGTAATTAATACAAGAAAGGAGACGGGGAGAGTAACACAGGAAGGAAACTGGAGTAGGAGAAGGACGGAGAATGGAACCTAGCCCCACCCGCCACCCACATACCCAAACCTCAACACATCACAGCTCCTCAACTTGCCAAACCAAGCAACACCAGGTTCGCTCAAGATACGAAGAAGAAGGTGGTAGTCGCAGGAAGCGGTCGCACACCTCACCCTAAACAAATATCCCGCAATCCGCGCCTCGCGACACGGCGCCCAGCACGCCCCACCAACCTCAACGCTTGACAAGAAGCCACGCTTCTCCTCACAAGGAGAAGGGGAGTCCTAAGATTGAAGTGCAGAACCCCAGAATTGCGGAACAATACGGTCGCGTAGATTAGCATCGTTGTGTAGTGCTACATAGGGCAATCTGCCCTCGGGCGCACAAAAATCGATTCAAAAAAAAAAAAAAAATTAATACAAGACCGGTCAACCAAGAAGTAGTATCGTAAGGAGAACTAACGTGCTGCCAAGAATGATAGGTAAGTAATGCGCCGAGGCATAATACAGAGCGGGGCATCTCTCTCTATTGTATTATTGATCAGCACAGTACTGATCCAGCCCTTGAGATCTTGAGAAACTGGGTTAGGTCATGTCGCAAGATCAGGGATTGTCGGGATGTAATCTTGACTTGATCATAATCGGTCACCGCATTACAGTCCAGTACTTCATCCAGTATACTATATTTATAAACGACTGGATCCGAGCAGAGACTCGTGTACTGTAGTGGAGTTTCCATTTTGATAGCAGGGTGTTCCTTTTGCCAATCTCCCGTCCCCTGGTGCAACATGCACCAATCCCAGCGCACACCCAGGACAAATTGAGTCCCATTCACAATATTCACACCTCGATTCGCACCCTGAAAAAAAGGGTGTGCCCCTTGGTGTGCCTGAACATTCGCCAGGTCCCCCCCCTCCCCGTGATATGTAATTGTCCACGGTACCCTTTGCTCCACATTTTGTCTCCTGGTGCCCTCGGGTATCCTTTTAACCGGCCTGTTGTTGCTCTTCCAATCCATTACAGCAGTTTTCAAATCGCTGGAGCGCTTTTCCAAAAAGTGTTGATTTGGCGGGGTTTCGGGAACCCCCGTGTTGAGGCTTACCACTAGCCTACTTGTTTTTTGAAATATGTTTGAAATAATAATAATAATATATCGGAAAAACTTCCTGAACAACCTCCTATCACTTCTCCCACTTCTGACTACACCGACCGACACCGCCCCGATCTACCCCCCGAAGCAGCACACTGCAGGTGCGGCTTTCAGGATAAGTCCTTCTACCATCTCGTGTTCGATTGCCCCACGTACTCTCGGCAACGGGCCCTTCTCTACCCCCATTCGGTCAGAGACAACGACCCATATGACAACTCTCATTATCCCCTTGACCCTCTTGACCGAATGGATCCTATTAATGTCTTCGCTGGAGATTCCTCTACCACTGTTTACACCTTCCTGAAATTCCTCCAGCTGACCAAGCTGGCTGCCAAACCGGACCTGGAAGCTCCCGTCGCCGTCCCCACCCCCCGGGAACAATGGCTGACGGAGCTACACGATCACCTCGCGCGCCCTGCCCTGCCCCCTGAAGACCTGCTTGACTATGACTTGGACCCGGCTTGATGGCCGCCCGCACCCTTTTCCTGATCACACACCTAGGTACCTCTCTCCTCTGCCGTCACCTTTTATCTGCGCGGCATGCTACGCTCTTCCTTCGGTTACTTGCCTTCCTCTAGCGAGGTGGCCCAATTACTTACCATTACACACGGTGCACGCGTCCCAACTGCGTTACTTCTCGTAAATTTCGCTCTGTAGGGAGTCGAAGACCGGTCTTGTATCATCTATACTGTCCCGGAATAAACATGGCTCAAAAAAAAAAAAAAAACCTCATATCACTGAATACTTCGGAGAAGTAACTGCCCTTGCCCCGAACACGGAGACAACTTTGCTATTGTTCATCAATTCCTCGAGGAGACTTTAGATGCCAGTGCTAGTGGGTACCCCCAAACGCACTACGCGGCATTGTTCTCATTCCGTCACTATCAACAATATACTGCCACTGGCGCCACTGGGCCCTTCGGAACTCCTAAGGGCTCCGGACCCACTAAGAACAATCCAAATGCGTTCTCCAGCCCAATCCCACGGCGCAAAGACGGTCTTTGCTACAACTACGATGATAATCAATACCCAACCTTTCTTTCAGGAATGGATGATCATTACGAGTAGCGTTCTCGGCAAGGTCGATGTTAACTTTAATGCGGTATTTCTGGCTTTTATGCTCTTGTTAATCTTGCCAACTTGTGACTTACACGCCAGCAGGAACACCCGACCAATAGCTTCTCGCTCTGACTGATTCACGCACCACCTCCGGTTTGTACTATATCTCCTGGTCTGACTCCCCACCTGTGCCCCGCTCTACCTGATGGGCGTTCCCCTTCCACAGATTTAACGTCGCTTTGCCCAATCAACAGTGCTCTCCTTCGTCCCACCGGACAGGCGTTTCACGCTCACGGAATATTCCTTCGACCTCACAGCTATGACTACAGATGCCGTTCACCCTGCAAGCGTTGTTCTCTATCACTGACCAGGGCGGTCCATCCTCACCTCTCGTTCTACTCCGAACGACCATCTAACTACCAAGCTCCCTGGAAACTTGAACAGGCGCGTTCGAGCCGTTGTTCGTTCCACGCGCAGGCTTACTCGAGGACGTCTCTTGGCTCCATCGCGACGTGCAGCGGCGCCAGTGGCGGCGGCGGCGGCTGTACGTACCCGCGTGGCGTACGCTGCGCTGGTCCCTCACCCCCTTCCCCTCCGCGATCTCCGATGCCAACCGTCCCGTTCCCGGGCCGGGCCGGACCTCAACGCCGCGGGACCCGTCCACGAGTAGAGATGCGCACCAGGCGCAACTCTCGTTTGCGTTGCCTGCGGGCGCGTTGCTTTGTGCTGAAGATAGACCAAGTTAAGCTGAGCGGTGAGACGTACAGGGTACACGTGGGCGCGTGTTGGGGCGCGTCGAGTGGGGAGTCAAGTGGAAAGGCGAATGATTGAATGGGTGTTTTAAAAGAGAAACTTGAAGGGTCAGACTACGCACGCCGCCCCACTCGCTTCCCACGACTAATTACAGTTCTTGGACGCGATCAGGTCTTGTGCGCCGAGATGGGTTGCGGGACATTGAAGACGAGACCGAGAAGAGCCTGAGCCCACCAAAGTGTAGTAGGATCGAGCCCGCATGTTCACGTCCGAGTTCTATCACTGCTGACACGGGGTGTGTGCAGGGCTGAGCGCTGAGTACTGAGTACTGAGTACTAAGAAATCGCGCATGCTGGTTCTTTTCCTTCGCCGCGACTCGGAATTCATGTGGTCGGGAGTGGCCCGGGCGTTAGGCTCATCTGAGGTTCGACCTCCCCCATTCGTTGAATTGGTAGTACATCACAATGTCTTAAAACCTTTCTTAATGCCTGGGCATGAATCCCACCAAAATACCTATGCTGCGGCCTAACATTTGGAGGCCTGGGAAAATACGTCATCATTTGACACGAGCAGCTTTGCGTCCTGGCGCAACCCCACCCCTCATGTCGTTCCTATCCGTAGAACCTCAATCCAGAGTCCTTTTAGAGAACTACTCGAACAGTCTACTTGTCCAATTCGATACTCAACTCGGGGTCATCGCAGATCGCTATTTGGCTTTCTTCCAAGAAAGGTCCCCTCAACCCTGTTCACATTGCACTTTACGCTAATTGTTCAATTTTCAGGCGAAGTATTGAGGCAACATAGTCAGTGGTTGTGTCGAACCTGTCACGTTTCTAGGCTCATTTGGTTCTCTTGGAGTATCGAATCTTTACGGAATCTTCATCACAAAGCAAAGACCGTCGATGCTTCGTTCGACCCGCAGGCCGAACCAACTACTACGAGAGCAGCGTGGGAGAAAGTGAGAGACAATCTAGAAAGAGGTATGCATTCGCACATCCAGGACTGTGGCTTGAAAACAGACTGCCTTTGCAGAGGCCAATACCCAGCAGGCTTTCGTGGATATATTGGATAACGACGTCATCAAACCCCTTATAACGTTGAAGGTGAGCCAGGAACATCTTATTCGGGAGGGCATCTCTGTTCTGATGATAGAGAAATTCGGAAGAAAACGAAAGACCAGACGGGAAAGTGGATCGAGGAAGACCTCAAGGAATCCGCAACGGAGTACGCAGATTACGCAGAGAATACGGTCTCCAAGCTCCAACAGGCATACTTCAATAAACATCACTCACGGTAATACGCCCACTCTATCGATGTCTCGCGACATACTCAAGACATTCCGAAAAAAGGGTTGGAGCGAGGACCTCTACGCTATTTCGTGGTCGGCAAGAAGGTTCACAGGAACCTGAGGTTGACAAATCCGAAGAAGGTATCGCCGAGATTGCCCCTAGGTTCCGACTAAGTTCTCTGAATTGGATCTATGAATTAGTGTCCGACGATGACTGCAGGAGGGCCATTCGCCTCCTCAACAACTTGCGATTTATGAGGGTAGAGACTCTGGAGGATGGATACGATGTGGGTGATATTCCATGTTATGATTTTGATTGATGTCACACCAAACATTTCCGACGTAGTGCCTTGAAGAACTCGTTTTCACACCAGTCATCAGGAACGTCCTTGTCAAATATATGAACGGGATGGTGTGAGTACTATTGACCCCTCCAGAAATCTTTGAACATTTGACACGGCATGCAGCACTGCACGCACACTGCACGATGACCTGGCAACGATTACTAGGACGGAAGTCGAGAAAGCCTTGGCTGGAACAGATACGTCCAACCTGAAAGCGTCCTTCTGTCAGGCCCTTTCCTTTTCTATTCCTCCGATCACACTCTACCGTAACTACCGCCCCAGCACATACTCAGACTCGGACTTGATTTTTGGTATCCCTCTGGTGGACCTTAAGACTAATCAAGACAATGTTCCGAAAGTGATGAGAATGTGCATCGAAGAAGTCGAGAAGAGGGGTCTGAATATTAGCAAAATATATTCGGTGAGTTGATCGTGGCGTGTGTTTGGATTCGTGCTTATTAGCGCAGGTGGATCATCCATTCAGAGCAGAAGTATTACAGGCCAGTGAAACCTACGCTAATGACCAACCTGCCAACTGACATGAATTCGCATCCAGTTTCGGCATAGGCTCGAAAGTGAAAAGTCTTTTTCATTCAGCTCTGCAGACAACATCCATTCCATTGCGATGCTTCTCATGGTAAGTCATCGCGACCGTTACAAGCGCGTCAAATCCTCAAATCCTCTTCTACTAGCTCTACCTCTTAGACCTTCCAGAACCACTGTTTATACTCTCTTTGCAAGATTACAGAAACTACGGACAAAATAGAGGTAGGAGGCTCACACAATTCATCCACGCCCGCATTCTGACGTCACACACAGCCAGATATGCCCAAAACGGTTTCTCGCTACTACGATCAAAGATCCGTGAATTACATCCGGTTCAGAGGGCAACTCTAGAAACCCTTCTGCGACATCTCTCGCGTGTTTCCTCTCACGCAAATAAGAATGGAATGACCGTGAAGTCGCTTGCTGCTAACTTCCGCTATGCCGTCCTTCGAGGGAATGAAGTCTTGCAAGATGGTGTCTCCGTCAAGGCATGTTGCAACTATTTGTTTTGATTTTTCCGACTGACTCCCTTGGAGTGCCTTGTTTTGGAGGATCTCATTCAAAACGTGCAAGTCCTGTTTTCCCCTCGCGCTCTTTCAACTGCATCTATTCCTTCACCCTATTCGGCAGCGACAACATCTACGTTCACTGACAGCTCGTTTTTGAGTCCCGAGTCCTCACGGTTGCCTTCAGATTCTCATGCGGGGAGGCGCCCTGCACCAACGGTCCCCCCGGCTAGGTCCACTTCCTGGGCTTCCCTTCTCAAGGGCTCTAACGGAAGGAGTGGAGACGTCTACGCAAGAACAGGTCAGACCTAGGCCGAGTGATACTCAAGCGGTCACGAAAACGACGAATCGTATGCACCAGGAGGCTGTACCTCCTTCGCCCACATTTGTTGCTCAGCGGCGGTTATATCAGCAGCGGGCCTGCGACTACACCCACGTACCAACGATCTCCAAAATCCGCCCGAAAGCATGCTTTTTCAATGTCTCGGATTTTCCCCTCTCACATACTATGAGCTTGCAAACTGGAATAGGACGATTCTCACAATATGTACATTCTTTCTGTATCTTGTATTTTTTTTCTGGACGCCACCATTCCATGGCCTCATTCATATTTCGGAAATACCTGTCACTTTGTGTACGGCCAGTCTAACTTACCAGCCGCAGAAGTAGTCGAGCGCCATGCGGGAGTCGGAACTGAACCTGGCGGAGTATAAAATGTCAGTGGCGTCGATTAGAGCTAGCCAGGTACACCTTGTACCCATTCATCGTTCCACAGCTTCACGTTTGCAAACTGGCTTCGGGCGAATCAATGGGCCTACAATGGATGGAAGCCATCAATTACCTCGCAATAGTACTATGCAACGAACATCAATGTCATTCAGCGTACAAACGAATCAGAACGCATACAAAAGTTGGACGCGATTGATTTGATCTGATCGCAGACAATCCGATCCCTTTTCATCCCTTTTCATTCACCGAGATTGTGGCCGAGCATCAGAGTCGTCTTTCTCATCTCGCCGAGTCGGCGAGAGGCTCAGAGTTACTCTGTGCTACCTGACTCAATTCCGGATTGAGTCAAGTAGCACAAAGGAACTCTGAGCTCCTGTGCATCGACGCAAGTGTGAAGAAACGCAACTGCAAGACAGACCGCATGCGACACCGTTTGGACCCTTGACAGTTCGCGATCACGACAGCGAGGTATTGTGCCTTCCTCAGCTCTGGCTCTGGCTGATCGCTTCGTAATCGTCTAGGTCTCACCGCAAGCGCTGTATGAGAAGCTGCTCCAACATGCAGACGCTCCGTCCGTGGGCTACTCTGGCAACCGAGGCTGCCAGGGTAGAAAAAGACCCGTTGCGCTTCGCTTCGCACTGTGGATGCAACCCCCACTGGGACCAGCATCACGCTGAGCCGTGTTTCCTTCGCGCGCTCACGAGGGGTGGGTGAGGCCTCATTTTCTTCATTTTTTTTAAATGTTTTCTTTGCGCACATGTATTTTTATCTCACCGATTCGGACTTGACCTTTTTCTTCGAAGAGAGGCGCGGGTCCTCGTGCCGCTGCCATCTAGATGGCCACAAACTTTCCATTTCTTGTCGATCCTTGGACAATCGCCACCCGATATCCTCGCATTGCGGTTTTCCATAGTCCCATCGTATCGCTCGTATACACTATCTTACTGCACATACTCAGCAACTCCTGAACCTTCGCGAATCGCACTTCGCTTCTATTCTGGCTGAGAAGAGCTGCACTCTTGGTCAAGTAGTACAGTATATTGAATTGATGGCAAAACTGTTCTGCTAGTCGGTATCGGAAAACAATACAGACCCACACAGGTGTTTCTGGTGATCACGTCGAGACTGTACAGTATTGCACTTGGATCAACCTGATCCAGTTGATACCGTCCTTCGAAAATAGCCTGAACAGTATGCAAACCACATCGCGCTACACGACGTCACTTTCGAGCAGATTAGGATACCACTGGCAATAGATGCGTACCAATCCAATGATACGTGCGAAGGTGCTTCAGCCATGCATGGGCGTTCTCGCGCAGCCCAGGTCTGTCCGAGGAGGGAGCTTGCAGACGATCTTGTGACGACTCCACCTCGGCCCCCCTTCCTCCTGGACCAGTCTTTGTGTTGGCTCGCATTGCGATTCACATATCTGAAGATCCGAAGGTGAAAGCTCGATTTGAGGTCGGCAGCAGCCGTTGCTCTACCCGACGAGTGCGCTGTCGGCGCTAACCCTGGAGGCCTTTGACGCGGAGCTGCTTGCCGTGGCGCCAGGCGCGTCTATGCGCCTCCTTTGCTGTACAACGACCCAAAAGGCGCTACGCTATATTGTTATCCCTCCGTTACTCATCGGCAAAATACTATCTATCACTGGGGTCTCTGAACCCTCCGGATCCAGTACGAATGATTTAAGTGCGTTTTCCAGCTCGATCCTATGGCGCGGAGCTAGTCTTCGCTACAAGCACGACGACATCTA
Organism: Lactarius indigo; assembly: GCA_025766275.1. NCBI lineage: Eukaryota > Fungi > Basidiomycota > Agaricomycetes > Russulales > Russulaceae > Lactarius > Lactarius indigo. The sequence goes on along the minus strand of JAFKAC010000103.1, from coordinate 134,774 downwards.
CTTTGACATTGTCGAGACGCCGGACGCGGTCGTGACCAAGTGAGTACGCTGCCCCCTCCATCCAACCGGTATACTCAAATGTCCTTAGGAATAGAACCATCATCACGAGCAGCGTTCTCGGCAAGATCGATGTAAACTGCGAACTTTCCAGTGCGGCTTTCCTCTCCATGTCCCTGCTAGCTCTCAACTTGCACACAAACAGGAGCACCCGACTCTCCTTTGTCCCACCAGATGACCATTTCCCGTTCATGGAACATCGTTGCGATCCCTCAACAAGCAAGCCCAGCGCGGCCCCGGCTCTCACTACCGCTCCCGCTGATCAGCTCCAAGTGCAAGTGCCGTTCACGCTGCGCGCATCGCTCTCCGTCACCGACTACAGTGGTCCGTCCTTCTTCCCAGCTCCTAACAACAACTAATATACCAACAAGCCCGCTCGAAGGTGTCGTCATCGAGCTCTATCTCGACTCCGGCATGCCAGACACCGGTGCAAGCGACTGCGGCGAGTGTACGTGTAGCCCGCGCGGCGCACGCTGCGCTGGTCCCTCCCCCCCTCCACACAATTCCCGGTGCCACCCATTCCGCCTCGGCACCGGGCCGGGCAGTGACGCCGCGGGGCAATTGCTGGGCACGTTCGCGAGTGGAGATGCGCACCCGCGCACGCGGCGCGGATCTCATTCGCGCTGCCTGCGGGTGCACTGCTTAGCGTGCTGAAGATAGGTCAGCTTAAGCTGAGAGAGGAGACGTATACGCCATACAATGGTATGCGTGGGCGTACATTAGGGCGCGTCAAACGGAGGGTCGAGTGGAAAGGATGATAAGTTGGAGTCTATGAAAAGAAATAACGAGAGGGCGCCTGAATGCGCGCACCGCCCCACCCACGACTAATTGCAGTTCTTGGACACGATCAGGTGTTGCGCGTCGTAGTCGAGTGTGGTTCATCTGAGGTCAAAAGTGTGTTCTGATGCAGTGTTCGCCATCCCCCCTGGTTGACTTGAATTGGTGGCACGTTGAACTCGCGGCGATTCAGTATATAGCCGCTTGACCAGTGCCAGCGCCTATCATCATGCGAAGTCCACGAACACCCTCAGCGGCACCCTCCCGCCGCCTCCCATGTCTTTCATATCCGTAGAGCCTCAGCCTAGAGTGATTTCCGAGAGCCACTCCAACAGTCTACTCGCCCGATTCGGTACCCAACTCGATATCATCGCCGATCGCTACTTGACTTTCTTCCAAGAAAGGTCCCTCGACCTTGTTCGAATCTTGCACTTCTTACTAACCATTCAATCTTCAGGAGACATATTGAGGCGACCTAGTCAGTTGTCCTCCGAAAAATAGAACATACTACTGATTTCTTCTCTTGAAGTATCGATTCTTTACTGAAACTCCATCACAAGGCAAGATCCGTTGATGCCTCATTTGACCCACGTGCCGAATCAACCACGACGAGAGCAGCATGGGACACGGTCAGAGACAATTTAGAAAGAGGTACGCGTTTGCACATCCTAAACTTTAGCCCGGAGCTCAAGGCGGGTTCAGAGGCCAGTACCCAGCAGACTTTCGTAGACATTTTGGATAACGACGTCATTAAACCCCTTAAAAAATTGAAGGTAAGCCACATTCAGAAGGGTATCCTTGTTTTGATAATCTTACAATCCGGAAGAAAACGGAGGATCGGACAGGCAAGCAGATCGAGGCAGATCTTGAGGAATCCACCGCGGAATATTCCAATCATGCGGAGACCAAAGTCTCGAAACTCCAACTGGCATACTTGAAAAGATATCACCCTCGGTAATATGCTCGCTCTACCGAATTTTTCAACGTTCTCAGGACTTTCCGGACAAAAGGTCTAGAAACAAGGCCTCAGCCCTACCTCGTGATCGGAGGGAGTCTTCCGGGTCTGACGAAGGTATCGCCGACATCACCCACGGGTCCCAACCTGGTATATTGAATTAGCCCTCTGGATCAGCGTTCGACAATGACTGCAGGAGGGCCGTTGGCCAACTCAACACGTTGCGATCGATAAGGATTGAGAATCTGGGGGATGGATATGATGTAAGTGAAATTCTATGTTGCGATATGGATCAATGCAACGCTAAACCTTGCCAATGCAGTGTCTTGAAAAAATTGTTTTCACGCCGACTATCAAGGACGTCCTTGTCAAATATATGGACGGCATGATGTCAGTGCGATTAAGCCTTTGCGGGTCTTCAACAATTTAACACAGTACGCAGCACAGTGTGCGCAAAGAATGACAATCTGGCAAAGAGTACTAAGACAGAAGTCGAGAAAGCCTTGGCGGGAACCGATAATCCCGATTTGAGAGCGTCTTTCCGTCGTGCCCTTTCCTCTTCTATTCCTCCGCTCACTCTCTACTGCAACTACCGTCCCGGTGTATATTCAGACTTGATTTTTGGTGTCCCCCTGGTGGATCTCACGACAGATCAAGATAATGTCCCGAAAGTGATGAGGATGTGCATCGAAGAAGTCGAGAAGAGGGGTCTAAATACCCACAAAATATATTCGGTGAGCTGGGTCAAGGCATGTGTTTAGGATTCATGTTGAGTGTCGCAGTTGGATGCTATATACGACGCAGAAGCACTGCAGGCCAGTGGAATCCACTCCGATGACCGACCTGCTAGCTGACGTGGATTTGTATTCAGTTGCGGCACAGGCTCGAAAGTGAAAAGTCATTTTCGTTCAGCTCTACAGATAATATCCGTTCTGTTGCGGCGCTTCTCGAGGTCAGCCATTACAACCAGTGCAAACGCGTCGATTATTCCTTAAGCCCATTTCTAGCGCTATCTCTGTGACCTTCCAGAGCCATTGTTTACTCTCTCTTTGCAAGATTATAGAAAATACAGACAGAATAGAGGTAAGCGGACTTAACTCTCTCACATTTCATCCACACATTCACTCTGATGTGATGTATAGCCAGATGTAACGATCTCTCACTGTTACGAACGAAGATTCGCGAACTACATCCAGTTCACAGGGCGTCTCTAGGAGTTCTTTGCCAGCATCTCTCGCGTGTTGCCTCTCATTCAGACAAGAATGCAATGACCATCAAGGTACTCGCTGCTGAGTTATGTTGTGATGTCCTCCGTGGGAATGTTGTTTCACAAGCCGGTATCGATGTGAAGGTACGTTGCAACAATTTCTTGTAATTTTTTCCAACTGATTCTCTCAAAGAACCTGGTCATGGAAGACCTTATTCAAAATGCGCATACCCTGTTTGACGAACACCCTCCTCCCTCACCTATTTTATCACCCCATGCGGTGGAGACAACATCTACCTCCACTTACCGTGACGGCTCGCTTTTAAATCCCGAGTCCCCACGACTTGTGGAACCTACTACCGCACATCTCTCTACGTCTACCCAGTCCTCTTTCTCCGCGCCACCTTCGGACACTCCCGTGGAAATGGGCCCTACACCAACAAACCTTCTTACTAAGTCCCCTAGTGAGACTTCCATCGTCACAGGCGCTGAGTGGTGGTTATGACAGTCGTGACTACCCCCACGAAGACCCTTACTCCCAGAAGCGCCGATGGTCCCACAAAGCCCGTCCAAGGGCGTGCTATTCAGTGCCTCGGAAGTTCCCTCTCCTTCGCTAGAGCTTGTGATCTGCAACGGCGACATTCTCCCCGCGATATGTACATTTCTTCCGCATCTTGTCTTTTAATGCCGCCCTTCATGAGCAATTTCGTAATTCGGAAACACTTGTTACTTTACTGCGGTTAGTCCATCAGTAACCTCAGTTGTAGTGACGCGCGACGCGAGAGTTGAGTAATAATGGGACACGTTTTGAGGACTTGTCTGGTATTATGTTCGGCGGGAGTGATGTCGGGCTGGCTTAGGCTTGGCCAAGCCAGTTGTCGTTGCAAGCGGCCCGTTCTTTCATCTTCGACGAGGGGACAGGAATCAAGCTGCTTTCGAATCGACTTCGATCAATATTGGCCTCATCGTCATGAGTCGTTTAAATTGTATTATTGTTGCACTCGAATGAACTATCGAATGGACGATGAGCAGAGAGATAACATAAGCACTCAAAAGAATCGCACTCTATTGTAAAACCCTCCATATTTGCGGAACGCATACCACGCATATGCGTCCCGCACAGCCATATAGTCCAAACACGTCCAAAAGCGCTCCAATTCAAAGAGGTATGGACGCGTAGGACCGAAGTAATGAGAATAAATATGTGGGATTGGTATTACAAGTACGCGGCGGTGTCTGCACGAAAGACAACGCTCAGCAAATGCGCACACTAGAAAGGGCAATGCTGAGGTACTACTCTACTGGAGTAAAGACTTATAAATATAAAACTGTATAGTACGAAGTTTTATGCTCTGCTTCCGCAGAGCGACGAGATAACGAATCCCCGGACGAGGGTACGACCAGGAGGGGATGCGGGACAGCGGACCGGGAGTCCGAGTAAGTACGAAATTTTGAACCGAGCCAAAGGTGCGAAGGAACCGCGCGGGTTTGCACAACGCCCGCATGGAATATGAAGATATGGACAAACTGTTGGAAATAGAATCTCAAAAAATATATTCAATACCAAGTATGTCTTCCCCACACGGAAATACCCCGCGGGAATCCACGCTTGAACTCGACCGCACGTGAGTCTTGGCTTACATACGTTCTCTAAATTTCTGTTACTTTCGTGACTGAAGACCGGCCTTGTATTATGTACTGCCCCGGAATAAAGTCGATTCAAAAAAAAAAAAAAAAAAAGAAAAAAAAAGAATCCACGCTTGAATCCACGCGTGCTCGTGCACACTGACATGGAAAAGCAGGTACAGCGCCTGTCCGTCCGAGCGTGTCAAGTGTGCCAGTGGCGGTGAGCCTGGGCGCAACGTACATTCCTGGGCGGCCCGTTGCGCCTCCGCGTTAGAACCTGTGGGATTGGCGAGTCAGACCACGCGTTGGGGGTGCACGGGACCGGACGCACGTACAGTTGTCGACAGCGTGAACCTTGGCGCACACATGTCTGTTCTAACGCCCAGGTGGACGACGACGACCGGGGCGTAGAATGCTAGTAGACGCCACCGAGCTCCGCACCAACCGGTAGCGACGGGCCAGACGAAGCCAGGGATGGTCACCCTAGAATGCATACATGTCTCCGTGGCTGGCGGTCTTGTGGTGCTATACGACGAGCTCACGTCCCGCAAGTTGACCAAATGTGTGCGTTTACTTTCATCCGCAGCACTTTCCTGAGCATCCTCATCGAATACTTCGGGGAAGTGACTGCTCCAGTGCTCAGAGACAACTTTGACATTGTTCATCAACTCCTCGAGGAGATTTTATGTGCTTGTGGGCACTCCCTTACAACGGCTCCAAACGTGCTGCACGGTATTGTTCTCCCTCCGTCATTCGTTAGCAAATTGTTCTCTGGGTCTCTGGACCTTCCCGGCTTAGTACGAACAATCTAAGTGCGCATTCTGGCCCTATACAATGGCGCGCAAAGCTGGTCTTCGCTCCAACCACAGTGCCATCTATTTGATCTCGTCGGGACGCTAAACGCGGTCTTGAATAAGTGAGTACGCTGCTCTCTCTTTTCCCCGATTCAATCGGTACTCAACTGTCCTTTCAGGGACGGAACCGTCACCACGAGCAGCGTTCTCGGAAATATAAACTACAAACTCTCCGGTGTGTCTTTTCTGGCATCTCCCAGCCTGTGACTTATCCGCCAGTGGGAATACCCGACCTACTTCTCTGTCTGACCAATTCCATCCCCTATCCTTGTGTCCAGTTCGTACCCACCTGGTCTACCTTTCCCACCCTGGCTTCGCTCTGACTAACCATCGCTCCTCTCACAGACTGAACCACTTTTCCCAGCCGATAGTACTCTCCTTTGTCCAGACGGGCGTTTCACGCTCATGGAATATCGCTCTGCTGACTCCTCAGCAAGCAAGCCTGGCGCTTCGCTGTCTCTCACTGCCGCTGCCGTTGCTCGGCTCCAAGTGCAAGTACCGTTCACGCCGCGCGCATTTCTCTCTATCACTGACCACAGCGGTCCGTCTGTCCTCCCAACCCCGAACAACCAAATAATATTCCCGTAACAGGCGCGCTCGAAGACGTCGTTGTCAAGCTCTATTTTGGCTCCAGCGCGACAGACGCGACGTGCAGCGTCGCCGGCGCCGGCGCCGGCAAGTGGATGTGTGCTCCCGCATGGCGCACGCTGCGCTCAGGCTGGTCCCTCGCCCATTCCCGGTTCTGCCCATTCCGCCTCGGTGCGAGGCCGGACTGCATGGGATGTTCGCGGGTGGGGATGTGCACTCGTGCCCTGCACTTGCAGCGCAAATATCTTTCGTGCTACCCGCGGGCGCGCTGCTTAGTGCGCTGAAGATAGGCGAGCTTGAGCTGAGCGTGGAGACGTACAAGCCCTTACAAGGGCATACGTGGGCGCGCATTGGGTATTGAGCAGAGAGTCAAGTGGAAAGGAAGATAAAATGAATGGGTGTCTCTGAAGAGAGGGAGCTTGAGTGCACGCGGGGCCCTACTCGTTCCTCACGACTGATTACAGTTCTCGGGCGTGAATCAGGTATTGTGCCCCACAGGACAGGGAAAACGAGACCGAGAAGGCCATGAGCGTGCGAAAGCCTGGAAGGATTGAGCTCCGAATTCCATCACTGCTGACACAGGAACAAGGGCGCTCACTACTATGGCCGAGCCTGTGGCTCAGCGTTGTGGCACGTGCCCATTACTCGGCTCGCTAGCCACACACGCGCTGTGTGTTTCGCTTTCGCTCAACAAGGCTGAACTACCACCGGCGGTGGCTGGGTGTAAGGAACAGGTGCCACGTACATGACAAGGTACCACTAGATACGTATCAAACAAAAAACCACATAGATATGCCAATACGATCGTCTGTGCCAGGTCTATTCGACAATTCGGGAAAGGAGGGGGCGTGCAGATGGAAGGCACATACCGACCTCGGTGTTGCGCATGCAGGAGCCGGAGGACTGTCCCCCACCAGCGCACCTCCTAGATTATCTGGCTGCAGCACCTATCTGGGTCATGCAGGCCAGGCACGAGTAATATGGTGGAAGGCTTATTGGCGATTTTGATCAATGTGTGGACGTAGAGACGGTACAGCTGCTCCTTCATCTACCGCCCCTGGAAGATGTCTACCTGCTCCGACACAGCAGATGGGACGTCGCGCATGACAGGTAGCTACGTTAGCGAAAGAGTCCGGGCTCAGACGCAATTGGTAAGTCATGGTGCGGTGAGTCACACCGCAGGTATTGGGTGGAACAGATCAATGTCCAGGTTGGCGAGTAAGTACTGGTAGAGGAGTGGACGGTGATTGTACGCTGCTCTGATGTACTGCGAACTCTGAGACAGACCACACCTGGATCCTTTCCGAGTTGCGAGAGCCAGCGCGACATCAGCTATAGTCCCCTGCCCGACGAAAATTGAAATACTTCATTTGAGCGTTAACCAAAGGCTTCATATTTATTCGTGAATGTGAGAAAGGGTTGGGGTGTCAGCGCTTCACTCCTGGGGCTAATTGAGAGGAACGCCAGTGCAGTCGACTCCCTCATGTCATCTGGTGTCGATAACAAGAGACGTGAATTGCCGGTTCTAGGTTGCCGTCGTGAATGAGAAATTGAGTTGTGCGCCTTGGCATCATGAGCATGGCATGGGGCGGTCCGATGCCTATTTTCAACGTGCGAGTCTCTTTTCTTGCGACCGCCAGCTTCAACGGGAAGGTGTCGTCTGACTTGCTTAGTGTGATATGTCTTCAAGTTCGACTCTTCGCTCGGAGCGAAGCCTTGAGCGAAGCAGGGACTCACCCGGCATGGCACGGAAACCGGGACGGGCTGCGCCTGACCAAACGATCGTGTGCCATCCCTCGTCACCACCGATGCACCTAGTAACCGTGCTGCGGCCTCAAGCGAACCCACACCGTCTCCGTGTTGCACTATTACCGTTTAGTCAATACACAGGTGGAAAAGAGCGAATGGTGATCCATACATTCAACCTACTCGTTGGTAGACTTCAGCAGCATCAGGACCTCGTAAGGCACGATCAGGATGACGATCTGGGAAAATGATTTTCGATCTTGGTGCCTGCACAAAACATACCCAACATTTGTCAGTCAAATACAGTAAGAATTAGTAACTAGAGAGAGAAAGAACCCATTATTCGTTCGTTGAGATGGTCGAGAAAAACTCCTGGCAGTCCTCCGCTATGACCTTGAGCGCGGAGGGTGAAAGAAAATCACCCATGCCGTTCCTGAGTTTCTTCAGGAATGGGACGCGGATGTGGATCTCGCGACAGGACGCAGTGCGCGAGTCGCAGTCGTAGTCCACGTCGACAAGAGCGTGGAAGGCCATGTTGCGCTCGAATTCGTCTCATCGTCGAGAGTGAACGGCTAGATATCCGCAAGACGAGAGTTGGTCCGGGCCTGTCCGGGGTGTGTGTAAGACTCTGTGGCGACTGACTGGGGATTGCGGGCCGACTACTCCGATGTAACGGGAGGCGGTGGTCACCAACGGCTTGACCAACTGACACGTCGTCTTAGATTCAATTACTTGGCCAATTGCGCAAACGTTTCACTCTTTCCACCCGCGCATCCAACTTCCTCCTACCGGCGCTACAGCAATGTACTCGCAAAGGTCGTTCGTGTTGACCCGGTCCCTCTCGCGACCCTCCTGGATCCATCAGCCACATTTTGTCATCCTCGGCATCACCTTCTTACCTTGTGTCCCATTTCTGGAGATCGTGAGGGTTGTGTCCTAATTTTGTATGTGAATTTATACAATGAGTTCACGTCCCACGCAAGTTGACCCATTGTATGCGTTCACATTAATCCGCACCTTCTTGAACATCCTCATCGAATGTTTCGGAGAAGTGACTCCCCTCATAACGGCCCCAAACACTCTGCGCAATATTGTTCTCCCTTTGTCACTTATTAGCAAAATACCCTCTGCTACCGGGCGCTCAGGACCCTCCGGATTTTGTATGAATGACCTATGTGCGTTTTCGGACCCCATGCAATATTACGCAAAGTTGGTATTCGCTACAACCATAATGACATCTATTTCGGTGTCATCGGGACGCTGATGCACGGTCGTGAATAAGCGATTACCCTGCTCCCTCGTTCTCCCAGTACAATCGATACACAACTTGCCTTCAAGGAATGGAACCGTCACCACAAGCAGCGCTCTCGGAAAGATAGATGCTGCAAGCTTTCAGGTGTGGCCAATTCCGTCCTTCCGTCCCTGTGTTTGGTTCGTACCCATCTACCTTACCTGTTCCCACCCGTGCTTCGCTCCGACTGACGAGCATTCCTCTCACAGATTGAACCGTTCGAACAAAAAAGGGGTAAGAGGTCTGAGAATCTCACACATTTCATCCACACCCACATTCCGACATCGCATATAGCCAGATATGTCGAAAACGGTTTCTCGCTATTATGATAAAAATCCGCGAACTACCTCCGGTTCAGAGGCTAGAAACTCTTCTGCGACATCTCTTGCGTATTTCCTCTCACTCAAATCTGAATGGAATGACCGTGAAGTCGCTTGCTGCTGACTTCCGCTATGTCGTCCTTCGAGGGAATGAAGTGTTGCAAGATGGTGTCTCCGTGAAAGCACGCTGCAGCTATTTGTTTTTATTTTTTTTATTTTTTTTTATTTAATTCCGACTGACTCCATTGGAGCGCCTTGTTTTGGAGGATCTCATTCAAATGCGCAGGTCCTGTTTGCCTCTCGTGCTCCTCCGATTCCGTTTGTCCCTTCACCGTATTCAGCAGAGACGTCTAAATTCACTCACAGCTCGTTTTCGAGTGCTGAGTCTTCACGACCCGCTGGGGCACAAGCGGTGGGCTCTCCTCGCCCCATGTCCACCCAGTCCCCTTTCACTCTGTTGCCTTCGGATTTTTCATGCAGGAAGGCGTCTTGCACCGACGGTCCTCCCTGCTAGGCACACTTCCTGGGCTTCCCTTCCCAAGCGCTCTTACGGAAGACGTGGAGACGTCTATGCAAGACCAAGTGATACCTGGGGCAAGTGGCACCAAGGCGATCAAGAAAACGACGAATAATACACCCCCGCCAGCTGTATCCCCTCCGCCCACATTTGTTGCTAAGCGGAGACTACTTCAGCTGCGGGCCTACGACTACACCCTCACCCAAAAGCACTGACGATCTCCCAATGCCCATCCGAAAGTGTGTTATTTCAGTACCTCAGAATGTCCCCCTCTGCCATAAGCTCGCACAATAGAATGACGGGATTCTCAACATGATCTGTATATTTCTTCCATATCTTGTATTTATGGGGCGCCACTGTTGCGTGAGCACATTCATAAATCGGAAACCTTACTGCGGTGGGTCCACCTGCAGCCCGCATTGTCAAACTGGAACATCCCTCAGTTGTGGCAGTCTATAAACAACTAAGGGACAATGTATGTACACCGCGACGTAACACCCCCGGAAACAGGTGCGTTCGGGCTATCGCTTATTCCGCTTGCCGGTGCGCTCGCTGACGTTACCGTCGAACTCTTTCTCGGCTCTAGTGCAACGTGCAACAGTGCAAGCGGTGGCGGCAAGTGGATCTATGTGCCCGTGTGACACGCTGCTCCATGATCTCCGGTGGTTCCCATGGTGTACAGCAAGTGCCAATGAACAACGAAGACCTTCCATTACCAGTCTGAGTCTGCTCCCTACTAGTACTTAGCAGGAAGTTCATATGCACACGTCAAATGATTACGTCTTTGGCAAGTCCCCACTTTGATTAACTAAGACCTGTCATCAATAACGTGATCATGGCAACATTGATTCTGGTTCCCGGCCTGCACTGGGTGAAGAAATCCTAGGTCCACGCGCACACGTCAAACGATGATGTCTCTTTGGCAAGTCGTCGCTTTGATTGACTAGTGACACAATCACGGCAGTGTTGATTCTGGTTCCCAGCTTGCACTGAGTGACGATATGCTAGGTTCACGCGTACACGTCAAATGATCATATCTTTCTGGAAAGTCTCCACTTAGATCCGATGAAGACCATCTTGTATCTCTCTGGTATCCCCGTTCTGTTCAACAAAGAGTTGACGACCTTCCGAGTCCATCATCAGTATGATGATAGTATGAAGAAGTATATAAGAAAAGACATGCTAGGTCCACACAGACAGGTCGAATGCCACTGACCCAATGACCGTGACTATACCTCTGAGGCGAGTCCTTGGGTAAGTCCCCGCTTCGATTTGCGTACACAAGTCAAATGATCATGACATCTCTCCGAGAAGTCCCCCACTCCACTTCAGTGGAGACCATCAATTATCGGCAAGAGTCTGATCCCTACGGTAGTACTAAGCAAAGAAATGCTAGGTTCATGCACGTGGGTCAAGTGATCACATTTCTATCCCCATTTTGATTCCACAAAGACCTTCTGATATCCTGACGCCTCCAATGGCTGTCTATTCCATACACGTGATACACCCTCTGGGTTAGTATAAAGTCTGGTTCTTAATGGGATGAAAGGCAGAACACTTCCTACCTCTAATCGTACGTGCTCTCGACATTCTCTTGGTTTCTCTTCGAGTGACGGGCATCCTGCAGGCATTTCTACATCAACTTATCACGCACAATGGGTTCCCCCGGCGAACTTTCCCCCGTCATATACTACGGAAAACTGTCTGCCGACTATTATATGGACAATGAGAATCTGTATGTCAGTTTTCCAACTGGCATCGCAAATGGAAACACTGCGCACGTGCTTGGAACTTGGACCGAAGCTGCAAATGGCACCAAAAAAGCACCGCTCACCCTGGTCAACTACACCTGTCAATTCGTCACCGACAAGGAGTTCTACGTTATCAAGGAGGGGGCTTATTATCGCCTCAAGGCCAATGTATCAGGCGACAAGCTTGATGTCCTTTTGGTGAACGAAAGGGACGAGCCTTCCTCCAAGCGGAGCACTATTTCCAAGATCTGAGTTGGAGTTTGGTGATACAAGTGGTAACCGGTAACGTTTAAGTATTTCTTGGGCTAACTTTCGCTCACAAGCAACCCCTAGGGCTCATTCCATAGTTAAAAGCCTAGTACAGTCGTTCACATGTCCTTGATATGATCGAATTTGAGATAAGCCTTGTTTGTATTCTGTTTGAAACTACGTGCATATTGAAAAGTCGAGACAAACCATGTTCGTGTGTGGACCTTCACTTCGCCTGCTGTAAGGCCGGTGGTCACCCTTACCCGGCCCGGCGTGGGAGCCAGAAGGAACACTGTTGGAGCCTTCATTCGACCGATCATGCGCCGTCCCTCGTCACCACCAATGCACCCAGTAACCGCGCTGCGGCCTCAAGCGAACACACGATGTTGCGCTGTTACTGTTTAGTTGATACACGGGTGGAAAAGAGCGAATGGTGGTCGGCACATTCGAACTAGTACTCACTGTGGGAATTTTACAATTCAGTTTCAAAAATATGACCTATCAGATTTCGTGAAATAGCCGACTGAATTGGATTACATTGTGAAAAGCCCGCAGTGACCATTGGCAGACTCCACCATGACGATGCATTTATTGATAGCCCCTCCCGTCCGTTGGAGCGAGAGGAGTATTATGACTGATTCGGACTAGATCCGAGTTACTCCGCAATATCCACTGTTCCAGTCATCCGGAGGGATACAGAACAAGACCGGCTCTCTTCTTCCAGTTATATGTAAGTGTTCCCATTTCCGTGACATCACTTTCACATACCATTCGATCTAGGGCTGAGTGAGTATGTCCATCAAATATGGTATTTCCTTGCGTAACTGAGTGCTTTCTATTCACCACACAATTTCGGTCCTACATTCGCATTTGTCACTGGCGTGCGGATCATGAGATGGTACTGAAGCTGGGTACCGGTTCCAACCTCGTCATACTTCGCCCGTGGTGTTATAACATCAGGACCTTTTTCGTGCTTGATCTCGGCAGTCAGTAGCCTTAGGCTGTCGCTCTGCTTCTTCTAGTACATTCATTTATTTCTATGCGGCCACCAAGTAGAGTTGCACGGTGACAAAATCTTCACTTTAAAACAGCAAAATCATCACGTCTCCGAGACTCTCAAGACAGAGGAAGCGACGGATTTATTCGGTGTATCGACTTTCCACCTGACAGGTTGTTCCTCGTCACTCGGACGAGGCCTACTACTTTCTTGACCTTTGGGAACGTCTTCTGGTCATATACATCTGCTCGTCCACCGCATTTCGCCTAGCTCAGACTACCTTGCTGGCTCCGTGCACGCGTTTGTCAATCTAACCAGAGTTACAAGAGAACGTGCAAATCGCGAGAGTTCATGCCGATGTCTGTTCGCCCGCAAGTCTTCTTGGCCGGACGTTCTCATTCCCGATCGAAGAAATGGTACTCGATAAGTATGAGAAGTCCATCTCGAGAGTGTACCTCGGCTAAATCACGCGCAATACCCTCTTCGCGCTCGTCGACGATGCTCCACAGACCATCCTCTTCAGCGGCAAGGTACCTGAACGAGCACTGCGGGCTCAAGTTCTCGTTCCGGTACCGTTCCAGATACCGCAAAGCCTTTCGGGAATAGCTCAAGGCATCAAAGCCTCGATTCTCGTTGCCGGTTTGTCATCGCTTTGTCCTTTGATGACGTCGCCAAGTATGTATTTAGCACCGTCAAGTCACTAGTTATGGGGAAGACTGGAACCAGCTTGCTTGCTCCTACTCTTTGCTCCGATAACTCCTGTGTTGACTTGCATCGCGGTTCACAAACTTAAAAATTCAAAGGTGAAAGCTCGATTTAGGTTGGCAGAAGCTGTTGCTCCACTCGATGAGCATGCTGTCAGCGCGACGCTGCAGGCTTTCGACACGGAGCTACTTGCTACGGCACCTGGCACGTCCATGCGCCTCACACCGGCCTATGCGTTCTTCAACAACTTTCTTGCAGCACGCGCGCATGCATCTCATGCAGCCCGCACCATCCCTGGGAGACGATGTCCCACCCACCGCCTTGCCATGCTTGACGGCAGCCCAGGAACTGCAACCGCGCTCGCTCCCTGCTACCAGCTCCACCGCATGACGCCACGCAGTGCGCGAGCACACTGTTCGATGGCCTGCGTCGATGTAGGCGTGTGTGCCTGTCGGAAGCTGTTGGTCGGTCTAGCAAGTACATGGGCGGGGCTCGAGGGCGCGCAGCTGTCCTCCGCACCACCGGGACCTAGTTCTGACTGATCACCATGCACTTATCTAGGTCTCGCTACACACAAGCAGGTCAGCTCGCTATTACTGAACTTGCAGGCGCTCCGCACACTCCACCTGAGGACTGCTCTGGAAACTGAGGTTGCCAAGGCAGACGCAGGCTCGTCGCATCTCACGCTGTGGGTAAGACCTCCGCTGGGATCGGCGTTATGCCACAACACTTTCCCTTCGGGATACTGGGGACTTGGTCAAGGGAGTTGGTACGCTTGAACTAAATCACGTAGGCGGTACGCTCATTTTTCTTTTCTTTTCTTTGGATATTTTCGTTGCGCGCATGCTTTTATCTCATCTGTTTTATGTTTGAAGGTGCGGGTCTCAGACCGCTTCCATCCAGATGGCCCCTCCTTTGTTACTAATCGCTACCCTATGCCCTTGCGTTACACCTGCCTATAGTCTCGTCTTGAAGTTCATATAAACAACATTACTCCCACCACCCCGGTAGCTACGCAAAGGGGTGGGAGTCTTGGGTCGTCGCGTCTTCGTGTGGTGGGTCGAGCGGCGGAGACTAGATCGAATGGATCAATGGCCCGGCTAGCGAGTAAGTACTGATGGAAGGGCAGAGGGCGTATTTCCGATGAACGAGGTGACTGTGAAGATGTTGAGCTGAGAGATGCCATGATAACATGGGGATCCGAAAAAAATCGCACTTTCCCTTGCCTATTATTGTGTCTGCCAGGCGGACGGGACCGAAAGCTCGTGCGCCTGTGCTGGTGCTGGGTGCTGCACGCTACCGGAAAATGACGATGTCGGAGGCGGATAGACTGGCTGGTTTAACACCTACGACAGTGTGAGTATGGGTGTGGGAACTAAAAACTGCGAAACATCAGGCCGAAAAAATGGCCAAGCACGACCCAGCGTTCAACGTTCAACGTTCAGCGCTCAGTTCTAGGTCTGGTTGTCTTCAAGTGACTGAGTCTATAAACGGGCCCTTGCACGGGCTCATTGCGCGTTGGCCGCCTCACTTAGTGGTGCCGGGATTCGTGTTTACATGCACGGCTCAATCCTGTCACGCTTCGGCACGCTCAGTCTTTTATCGATCTCATCTTCCGACAAGGGAGGGGGCTCATACAGTCGAGAACTTTCACCATAGCTCCTAGCCATCGAGTGACTAGGCTCGATCAGGTAGACCTTTCCCCTCCATTTGTGAGAAATCACGCACCACCTTCGAACTCACACAGATTACTAACCATCATCGATGGGTCGTCCTTAATTTGCGCCAGTGCGCCAGTACTTGTCTTGCAGCGCCAACCTTTCAACGTCTGGAGAATTCCTGTAGTCTTAAATTTCACCAAATACCAGGCTCTCTCGATTTGATCGTTTCAAGGACAGGTAGATGACTGTACTAGGTAATTGTAAAATGAGAACTAAGGGTTTATCAGCAACGAAGTCGGCCCAAGAATTTTAAAACCGTGAGTACCTTTGAGATGTTGCCAGACTCATTTGAGCTCATGAAGAGTGCTTCGTTTAGAGCTCGGCTCGTCTCTGTGACTCAAATGGACTTCGAGCTTCTCGCCTAATATATCGACCTTTAAGCGGTAAAATTCCCCCTCCTTGAGAATGAAGAATTCGGTGTCGGTGATGAATCTACATGTGTAACCAACCATGGTAATTGGGGCCTTTTTATTGCCGAATGAGTCCTGAGTCCAGGTCCCGAGCACATGCGCAATGTTTCCATTTGCAATGCCGAGGGGAAAACTGACAAACAGATTCTCGCCATCCATATACTTGTCAGCAGACATTCTTCCAGAGAATACGACGGGTGAAGACATCGTGTGAGGTATAAGGATGCCTGCGGGATGCCAGTCACCAGAAGGTTGACTAGGAGAATGTCGAGAGCACGTACAATTAGAGGAAAAAAGTAATCTGCTTCAGAATCTGCTAGATTCTACCGGGAACCAGATTTTATATGGATCCTGAGGGTGTAGCACAATAACACACTCGTGACTGAAAGTAGCACGGACAGCTGTCGGAGACATCGCGATAACGGAATATATTCGCAGAACAGAAGCTGGGACTTGCCAGAGAGATTTGATCATCAACCTATGCCCGTGAACCTACAGAATCTTAGTTCAAAACTAGGAGCCAGGGCTGTCCTGAGTAAACTTATGCCGACTCCTACCTTTGGGGATCCCTCAAATTTCGAATCCTTCTTCGATATGATATGATCAAGGGTATGACCATTTGACCTGTGCCCGTAAACCTAGCACTTCTTCGTACAGTGCCGTAAATAAGATTAATACTAATAATGGAAGATCGTCGTTGAATTAAAATGAGGACTTGGGGAGATTTGGTCATTTGACGTGTGCCCGTGAACCTGCCAGTGACATTTCCATCAGTACTTACAAAGATTTGTTTTTGGGGGTTTTTTCCCACGAAAAACCATAAATAACCGCATAAAACCGTGAAAAACAGCAAAAACCTCAAATCCCGACAACTTATCATGATTTTTGTAAAAACCTATTCGAGATTAGTGCGGGAAAAACCCCTAAAACGGCTAAAACATACTGAAACCTGAAAACCTATTAATTGGCTTATGTGTCACTGTGGCGCTATCGTATGCCAATGACAATTCCATATTTTTCTTCGTTCAACGAAGCCATCAACTCACTAGCACGTTGTCTTATTAGTATTAGTGGTATCTACTATCGCATAAACCGTTTCCAACTCCTCTAATCACCAGCAGAAGGGCGGGGAGGATGTTTGTGTCGTGTGGCGTAATGGCAAGTTGGCGTCCGAGTACGTGCCGTGGTCGTGTACGAGCACGATTCCCCAGAGGCGGATGCGAAGCTGGCACTCTGACTCATTGAAGATGGTTTGCATGGTCGGATCGTGATTGAGCCTAAGTTTGATGCCAAGGCGCATCATGCTTCCAACAAGGCGCCAAAGCGTGCGACCTTGACGCTAGACGACCAGACCAAATTAGAAACCCACGAAGTGACTGCTAACCGGGTCTGCGCACCTTAGTATACAAGTACCAGTGCAGAAGAATGAGTGCCTGCAAGCTGCAGATCGTGACACGAAGCTCGGGTTTGATGGAGAGGGCACGCTGGAAGAAGTCCTCATGATCGGGCCAGTCAGGCGGTATGAGGGTCTTGACATTGACGTTGGCCAAAGATGGAGTTCCACCAGCGTTGGCCTTGTTTTTAGCTTCGCTATCAAGCTCATACACGTGGTGGTTGAGCTTGGAAAGGGTGCTGAGGGCAAATATGAGATAGACAGAGCACAGAAAACCTGGATCGTGTTGCTGCGACTCGCCTGCGTAAAGCTGAGCAAGGGTCAACTCGAATTCATGGCGTAAAAAGACAGGCCGATGGAAGTTGAGGCGTTCAAAGTAGATGTACACGATGTGTTGCACCATATCGCGGTCTTTCGGCAAGAAGGCTGAAAACGTGTGCGTAGGACCAGGAGCGCTTGGTGACAAGGCGACACTGTCGCGGCGCATGGGGACGAGCACCCATTTGTTAGCATCATGCGGGAAAGCTGACTTGGCCGCTATGCTGTCACATCCTGATATGAGGCCGTGCGAACCAACTGCGATATCATCCTTGTTGAGAGGCTGGGGTCCGAGCTTGAGATCTTGGACGATATCTGGAGCAACACCGGAGCCATTCTTCGCGAGCGCCTAGCGTAAAGGTTAATAGGGTGATGAGATCGACGCTACATGCCAAGGGACATACCCGAGAATTTGACATGTCATGGAAACCAGGATCCCCTCCCTTGATGTCCGGTACGGGTCCATTAGAAGACATAGGACGGGGCACGGACTGAGCGGGAGGAAGGTGTTGCGACGGAATGGGCTGCGGGGGATGCTGGAACATTGGGTACAAGTGAGGCTTGTAACCCGGGCAAGGCGCATGTGTGGAGGAGCGGGATAATATGGAGGCATGGGAGGATACCCAGTTGGAATCATGTGCGGTTCCGGAGGAACATAGGGATAACCTTTGGGAGGGGAGCTGCCGCCTATAGTCAACGAAATGTCAGGGTAAGAAGCTTAAGAAGGAGAAAGACGACGTACCAGGACGTACCAGGCCTGGGGTAATTGGAAGGAGACAGAAATAGGAATACGGTGTTTGAGAATGGCATCGCGCAAGGCGATTTTCTGTTTGAGATGTTCGGTGTAACCACAAAGAGTGGTGCCTGTCCTCCTGGTGACAGTGTCGGTGGTCGCGCAAGCGGTGGATCGTGGGTGTTTAGAATCGAGACGGTGAGAATGGGAGAGCGAGTGAGGACGAGTGGGAGAGCTAGGGAATTGCCGGCGGTGTTGACTGACGGGCCCGGACCTGCCACAACATGCGCATCAAGCTGAGGCGGACGTGAGGTCATACGCCCGTCAATCAAAAACTTCGCAGTGTGCTTCAAACTACTCTGTTTCATCAAAGCTCATGTAGTAACGATCGATTGTAATCTATATACATTTAAGTCAGCCTGCACACTCGCACTGAAGTCACTTCCAGTTGCCTGATCCTTTCATTGGGCTGGTGAAGCTCAGCAAGTCCCCTCGATAAGCAGAAAGTGTAGATAAGCCCGCGTCTGGATCGGCACCAAGCACGTCTGAGGCCCCAAGCGCACCCAAAATTCGGTCCCAGCGCTCGGTGTCAAGGCGGAGGAGACTTGCACGGAAGTCATTTATGGAGCGCCAGGTGTTCTCGTTTGAGAACTGCGGTGGATCCTTAAATGTACCTTTAACAAATGTCTTGAACGCACGTTCGACCTATGAATAAGATTACTTTGGAGGCCACAAGAAAAAGGGAAGGATTGAGACTCACGGCAACAAGGACAACGATATACAAGCCTATGGGTGGGTTCTCTGCACCAAGTTGTGGAAGGATGGCGGACCCCTCAGCCAGCGCGATGTACTTCCTTATGACAGGGACAATAAAATCGGACTGATATCTCCCCTTTGGGGGCTGGAGAAGCGTTCGTTAACGGGAAAGATAAAGCCGTTGTTCACTCACGATGTATTCAGGACTCTTGCGATCGAAAGGACAGTCGATCGGAGTCGGGGATGCCTGGTAAGCCAGACCATCTGGACGAAGGGCCCACCACACATGGCTCTTGACGTCTTCTGGTCTGTCTTTGAACCTATCGCCTTCAAAGTACTTCTTGACGTGCTTGAGAGCCTCAGAGGCTATCAAAGAGCGCTTGGATTTGAGTCGTTCGAATGACTGATAGGGTAGGGCACTTCAGTCTGCGGGGTGCCAAGAATACGAGCATAACTCACCGTTGTTACAATGGCATCACCAGCGGCTACTGTATACGAAACGTTGGGATGCATGGCATTGAACGCCTCTTGTACGAGAGCAACAAAGGGGGAGGAATTGTTGATAAAGTCTTGAAAAGGGCCTGTTGAAATAAAGAACTGATACATAAGGCTCGGAAGGAAGACTTTAGCCCAAGTACGCTGAAGAACAAAATGTTCAGGACCAAGAGCGTTAGTGAGACCCATTGACGGATTTCCGTATTGGGGCTGAACAGCGGCCCTGATCTTCAGCTTGGTCTGTGCGACGTAGGGCCTGTGATTTGTATCTACGTCGTTCTTGTCTTCCAAGAACTCGGCGATTGCGCGGGAAGCAAGGCCAGCAAGCTGTTCACTGAGCGTGAGTACTCCTGAGTCCGTTGTAAGGAGGCGCAAAGGACGTACATTGTTCCTCCGGTTGTGATTGTGCTGTAGCTGTAGGCCAGGGCCACCAGGTGGGATTGTCGGCGGTTGGTGTTGGGAATAAATTGGCCCGAATGCGATTGGACGTACGACCTCGATGTCAGTGTCATCCAGGCCACCAATGGCGACTTCACTGATGACACGGCCCATAGTTGTCTTTGTGCCGGCGACTCCAGCCGTAGTGTGCTGTGTGGGGTTAAGGTCCGCAGGTGAGAACCTGTCAACAAACGTAAGTTCGTATTGATGAGGGTTGCGCCGTCCGCATCAGAACTTGAACTTACCTCGCCATCCCATCCTTCGGCTTTGCGTTTTTCTGCCCTCTTGCACCCCGTAGTGCTGCTGCCTTAACATTGATCTCTTTGCGGAATTCGGTCCTCAATGCCTTGCCGGCTTTACGTTTCGCTTTACCCTGACTTGCTGGTAAGTGATCAACGCCATCCTCGGTATTTGGATGTGGGCTCACCTTTGCTTTGCCGGTACCTTCGTCCTCATCATCGCCCTCATCATCATCATCGTCCTCGTTGTTGTCATCCTCGGTTTCATCAACCTCATCTATTCCTTGGATCTCTTCGTCGCTCTCCTCGATTGTAAGTGCTTCCCGTTGTTGATGATGTTTGTGTGTCTGACGACATTCCTCCTCAATGCCCTCCTCAAACCTCTCGTCCTCAAGCTCCATCTGTGCCAGCATATCTTTCGCTTCTTCTGCTATGCGTAGCTTTTCCTCAAGTTCCAGCTGCTTGTGGCTGCGCTCTGTTGCGACCTGTTGAGAGGATCGATGAGGAGTCGGTTGGACGCCATCCCTCCGGCCAGGGTGGGTGTTCCTACCTTCTCGAAGTGGCAATGGGTCACGCATAGGTCCGGGTACCTTCGTTGTCGCACTGACTGTATTACCTGCTGGCTGGTCAGCAACCCCGCCATTATCACCAGTGCCAGTGATGGCATCTTTTGGGAGCGGCGGGTTGTCTGCCACTGCTGCTGTCTGCTTGGGCTTTCGTCCTCGCTTCTTTGGGACTGCGGCTGCCAGTGGAGGTGCGCCTGTTCCGCTGACTGTGTCGCCCGCTGGCTGACCAGCAGCACCACATTTGTCATCGGCGATGGCGACGGCGATGGCATTTTTTTGGGGTGGCAGGTTGTCAGTTACTGTTGCCGTCTGCTTGGGTTTTCGGCCTCGCTTCTTTGGAGCTACGGCTACCGGTGGAGGTGCGGCAGGTGGGATTTCTCCCTCTGTTGGTTTTGAAGGTACGCCGTCCACCTTTGCGGCCTTTTGTCGACCAGCTCTTGTCTTACTTGTCTGTTTGGACTGGACAGATGGGTCGATAGTTGTCGCATCGGCCATCTGGGTATAAGAGGAGGTGGGCGTTGCACGGGGAGGTAACTTATGAATGGGACGGCTTTTACCAGGTGTCAGCTGGGATTTCAAAGCGGGATCAAAACTCGAACGTTTCAATTGGCCATTGGTAAGGTCCATTCTTCTACCGTCACATGGATCAATTGCCCAACATTCCCCGTTCTTTCGCGTGTGCTGTCTGTCCCAAAGTATGCTCTACACTCGCCGGACTTGCTCGACACAAGAAACTCAAGCATCCAGTCATTACACCTCCCAAGGACTTGTTGTCACATACTAGAATTTTCCACCCATCATTGGACGGTATGCCCACATACTCTTCCCCTTTTTTTGTTCTTACAGGACCACAGCTCGGCCATGCGATGAAAGTGGCATGTTCCTTCAAGCTCCATGGGGTTCGACGTCACTTCCAGCACCACCGAGCCAAGATAATCAGCATGTCCAGGACTGGACGCCTTTCGAGGACCGCCTTGCATTTGACTGGGCATACTACCACTACGTGAACCTCCAATCGTCGGCTGCCGAGATCGCAGAAGGACTTAATTTGTGGTCAGCAACATCTATCAAACATGGCGCCACCGTTGGTGCACCTTGGAGAAATGCGAAGGAAATGTACGCGACCATAGATTCTATCAAAATAGGCTCACTTCCTTTCAAAGCTTTCGTGTTTCAATACACTGGGCCAAAACCGACAGTGCCTCCTCGTTGGATGGAAGAAGTGTATGAATTGAATACTCGCGATGTCCTGGACGTCATCCGGGAACAGCTTGCAACACCGGATTTCAGAGGCCAGTTCAACTATGTCCCATATAAAGAGTTTAATGGCAAAGGCGAGCGTGTGTGGTCAAATCTTATGTCGGGGCAATGGGCATCCATGCAAGCGGTACAAGCGTTTCTCATACTTTTTGTTGGTCTCTCACTTTGTTCCTAGGACGAGCTCTCAAAAGACGAATGCAACGATGGGGCAATGTTTGTCCCTATTGTTGCTGGAAGTTGTCACGGACGCTCTATTTTCGCCTTATTTTTCCGTATTTTTATGGATTTATTTGGAAGAAATACGAGCCTCCAACGTTGTGTTCAAATGTCCAAAGTCCTTATCATTAGATATGATAAGATGGTTAGTCACGTGATGCCAACATGTGCACCTACAAGCACGTGACCCTGGGAGAGTAACTTCCTTATCGGATGTTACCTCTTTAGGGCACCTTCCTCATTAGTACACTAGTTTCTCATTGGACGATAAGCAGGGAACATTCTAGATAGTTCTAGACTACGTTGTCATAGGGTTGTGACTCATAGATAAGGACACGTCACTGTTCGGTCAGCATTAATGACTGTGCATCAGTCAGCACAATAGATAATGCTATTATTAGATACGACACGTCAGCGCCTGACTCATTACTATTACACATACCTTTAGTAATAAGGTTCCGTAGTAATTCGAACTCAGCCGCAGCATAGTATATAAACCCTCATGTAGCGTCCTGAGTGGAACCAACTTGTCCTCTTGGTTCTCCACTCAGGTGCGCATTTCCTTGTATTCCCTCTCTCTTCACCAATATTAACTTGTCCTCTTGGTTCTCCACTCAGCGTGCCACTGCGTGATTACCTTGCCTTTGACCTTGTATAAAGGTCTCACGTGTGCATACCCTCCGCAGTGACTGTACGTTCGGCGCGTGACTTGTCTCCGCGCTAGGCTTGGGTGTGCTCCCAGTTCAGTTCGCTAATCTTCACCTTGGTCTAGTTGTAAGCGATAAGTCATACCGCTACATTAGGACAAGTTCCTCTTCACACGCCTCTTCACTCTTGTTTACCGGCGTTTTCCTTTTACCCTTCTAGGTGGTTGACGACCACAAGTCCCTTGTGTTATCCACCTCACTCTTTGCCTGTGGACCTTCGTAAGCAGAATCTGCGCTATCTTGGTACAACTCTAGTGTCCGTAAAACCGGCATAGATTGTGCTTGCCTATAGGACTTTATCTGGTCATCAGTAAAGTTCCTGGGTACTGCTTGCAGAACTGGTCACCACGCCAGATAAGCTGCAAGTGGAAGAGAAGCCTGCCAGGCCTAGCCTGCGACAGCTGTACGCGAAGTAAACAGAAAAGTTTGAGAGCGCTTCAGCGTGAGAGGCAGCCAACAGGTCGAGAAGACTGAGGCAGACAGCCTTGTGGCTCTACACATTTCCTTACCCCATTCCTGAGTGTTCCGTTATCGCCGCAGCCTCGCGCAGTGTGAAACATCACTGTGTATTGGTCTTGCTTGATCGGACTCTCCAATCACCTTCGACTTAGCGTTTCGCGGTCGTCGTAACACATCGTCACACATTACCACCTCCCCTTTTTCAAACTGCCTCGCATATTTGCAAACGTCCGTCAACGTCTTCAACGTATCTTCCGGAGGAGACAGGAAACAGCACTTCCTGTTCCAGTGCCCCCGTCACCCCCACGTTCTTATTTCACTCCAAACTTAGCCTCTGCTTCGGCATCGCTACACGTTCAGGGAGCAGGTCATTCGCCCTCTGACCGGATCCCTTCACCTCGATTTGCATCACCAACTCCAACAGTAGTTTCGGAACACTCCTACCACTCGGCGCACTCCTCCTCCAACGAGACACTCGTTGACAACCCCCAAGCACCCCCTGTAGTTTATCAGCAAGAATTATTTGCTGGTGAAGAAATCCACTACAGGTTCTCTCTAGAAGGCGAACCACAGAACGACGCGGAAGCATACGTCCGCGCCATCTATTACGACAGAAATTTTCGTTACGCTCTTCTAGAACTTCACGGAGCAGTCGGCCTTATTGCAGGCACCCCTTTCACCGTCCCTCAGCTGATCGCCTTTGCGGCAGCACTAGTCCCCGAACTTTCTCCTCCCCCATCCGTCCACTCCCACGATAGCTCCCAAAGGGAAACAGAGAGCAGCTCAAGCTCAAGCTCAGTATCCCACAGGAGTGACGTCCAAGTACAGAACGATCCTCTCTAAAGAAGAAAAAGAGTGGATCAAGAACTTCGACAACTGGGACGACTTCGACGAAGACGAACAGCTTCGCCTCATCGAAGATAGACGGGAGTCGATTAAAAAGTACGAGGAAAGAAAGAGACAAGACGAACTAGATAAGATGTCCGCCACCGCCGCTCCACCCACACCAACAGCTCCTGCTCCGCCCCCAACTCTCAACGACTGCTTGCGCCTCATAAGCGATTTGGGCCAAGTAGTCGGCATACTTACACAAAAGGTCACGGACTTGACCGCACAGGTTTCAGCAACCGCGGCCAAGCCCAGCCCTAAACACAAGGAAGTAGTGGCCCGTCCCAAAGCATGGGATGGGAAAGGCAACTCTACAGATGCCCGTCACTTCCTTGCAGCCTTCCATAATTGGGCAGGCTCACAGCAGGACGCTATGAACACCTGGGACCCGGCCCAGGGCATGTACTTCCGGGCAGAGGACCGCTGGATTATGGCAGTTCTCAACTTAATGGAAGGGGAAGCCAAGTCATGGGCTCTCCCCTACCTCGAACAACTTCAGTCTAACAATATCCCGTTTGGCAGCTCTTGGGACGAGTTCGTCAAAGAGTTTAACCGACGGTTCTCGCCCCTCGACACCACGGAAACAGCGAGGGAGCAACTGAAGAAGACAAAACAGGGCCGCGGATCGGTTGCAGAGTACCGATCCGTGTTTGAACAGTACTCTGGACAGACTGGATGGTCAAAAGCAGACCTCCGCACCCGCTTCTACGACGGTCTGTCGGACCGCATAAAAGACGCCTTAGCCTTGACGGACAAGGCCCACGTCGACTTCGACGACCTCAAGCAGGTCTCACAGTCGCTAGATCAGCGACTGAGACAGAGGGACTCGGAGAAGAAGGGCGGTTCGTCCAGCCAGTCAATCTTGCCTGCAGGCAAGCCGTCCGATCCAGACGCGATGCAAGTTGACGCATCACGTCAGCAGGGATCCGGCACGAGCAAGCCCGCATCCGGCGGAAAGACCCGGCAAGACTATCAGAAACACATGCAAGGCAAGTGTTACGGGTGTGGTTCTAAAGACCACTCTAAGAAGGATGGAAATCACGAACGTGACGTGTGCCACCATTGTCAAAAGGTCGGACATAGGGCACCCGTCTGCATGCTCAAATTTATGGGGAAACCCGCCAAAGCGAAAGCCGCGGCCAGTAGTGAGGAGACCCCCTCCCAGCCTTCCACCAGTCAGTCGGCGGCTTCTACCGTCCAATCAAGTACCTCCGCACCGCCCAAAGCCAATACGTCCCAGGCAGACGTGGCAAAGTTATTGGCGGCGCTCACAGCCCAACAAGAGCAAATCAACGCTCTTAAGGCGGCTTTTTAGATCCAGGGGTAGTCATAGCTGCGGACTCCCCCTGTAAAACAGATACGGTTGACTCGGCCTCGTGTAGTTGTAAGATATGCCTACGATCTCGCCTCATTTCGGACTTGGACCAATCTGTAATTCCTACGTACCATTCTGTTTCTGCCTGTAAAGTTGATAGTAGTGATGTCTCGGCTTCCTGTTCTGATTCTACATCTACATCTGCCTCGGAGATGAACAATAGTATTAGTGTTCCGATTGCTCCACAATTTGTAGCAGCGCCGCAAGTGATGACTTCTGATGCAGCGCTTTCTTCATGTATTATTCCCGAAACAAAAGATAGCAGATCTCATTTTCATATTTCTGTTGAATTACAAGGACGTCATCGTACTGTAAAAGTAGCAGCCATGGTAGATTCTGGGGCAACTTCGTTGTTCCTGGACAAGAAGTACGCTGACCGCCACAAAATGTTGCAAGTTCCGCTGGAGCATCCCATTACCCTGTACAATATAGATGGGACGCTCAATGAAGCCGGCAGTATCACCCATAAAGTAACACTCGTCCTCAAAGTCGGTCCTAGTGCAGAAAAGTTTGACTTCATGGTCACTTCACTAGGCCCCGAACGAGTTATACTGGGACTACCTTGGCTTAGGCACCGGAACCCGCACATAGATTGGCAGGAAGGCATTATGCGTCTCAACTCCAGCGCTGAAATAGCTGCACCGGAGGTAGAGATAGAGGTGACGCGCATTATGGCGAACCGTATGGAACGCCGCCGTCTCCTTGCGGAGAAAGTGTTGGACACAGTTTCTGACGAAGTTTTCTGTTTGGCTGGTTTCACGTACTCTCAGCAAATTGCCGAGAAAGCGATAACCTCTAAACCAAAGAAAACCTTCGAGGAAATGGTCCCTGAACACTATCGTGACTTCGCAAAAGTTTTCTCTGAGGAGGAATCCCAGAGACTCCCTGAGCATCAGCCATGGGACCACGCCATAGACCTTGAACCAGGTGCCGTTAAACACTGGAAGGTCAAGACGTACCCCATGTCGCCTAGCGAGCAAGTAGAATTGGACAAATTCTTAGACGAACACATAGGGAAAGGATATTTAGTGCCATCTAAGTCACCAATGGCATCCCCTGTATTCTTCATAAAGAAAAAGGATGGCAAACTCCGTCTAGTCCAAGACTATCGGCGTCTTAACAAAATCACCATTAAGAACCGATATCCACTTCCACTCGCTGCAGACATTATTAACAGGCTCAAGGGAGCTCAATACTTCACTAAATTCGACGTTCGATGGGGATATCATAACATCCGCATCAAAGAAGGCGATGAATGGAAGGGTGCCATTGTCACCAATAGGGGTCTATATGAACCAAAAGTCATGTACTTTGGCATGACCAATAGCCCTGCTACCTTCCAAGCCTTGATGAACGCCGTCTTTGCTGATCTTATCGCACAAGGAGAGGTCGCAGTATATATGGATGATATTCTCATCTATAGCGATAACCTTAAACACCATCGCAAGATAGTACGCGAAGTGTTAACAAGGTTAGAACAATACGACCTCTATCTTAAACCTGAAAAGTGCGATTTTGAAAAGCAAGAAATGGAGTATCTTGGGATGATTATCCGTCCCGGAGAAGTGCAGATGGACCCTGGCAAGGTCTCTGCAGTAAAGGAGTGGCCTACCCCGACTACGCTCAAAGAAGTCAGAGCATTCATCGGGTTCGCCAATTTCTATAGGAGGTTCATCAAGGACTTCGCGGCTATCGCCCGTCCCCTTCATGACCTCACTAAGAAAGACACTCCTTGGATATGGCAGTCTGAACAGCAGAAAGCCTTTGACCTGTTGAAGGAACGTTTCGTACAGGAACCTATTCTTAAGGTCTACGATCCGAACCTTCCAACAAGAGTTGAGGTAGATGCTTCAGGATTTGCTACTGGCGGTATTCTAACTCAGAAATACCCGGACAGTCTCTGGCACCCTATTGCGTATCGCTCACAGTCTATGAGCAAAGAAGAACGCAATTACGAGATTTACGACAGAGAAATGCTCGGCTTAATCCGCGCCTTAGAGGATTGGAGACATTTCCTCGAAGGCATCTCCTTTGAAGTGATCACTGACCATAAGAATATGGAATGGTGGGCAACCATGAAAGACTTAAACAGACGCCAAGCTAGATGGGCGTTATTCTTAAGTCGGTTTGCCTTCAAAATCACTTATAAGAAAGGAGAATCCATGCAAGCCGATGCATTAAGTCGTTTCTCACGCGACCAAGTCCGAGACTCTGAAGACAACCGCCAGGTACAGGTGTTAAAACCTGAGCACTTCCTAGCTGCCATTAAAGCGCACTTCCTCCCTGAAACAGACTCCCTAGGGAGTCGCATTAAGCTCGCATCCATCAGAGAAGCTGAAGTCATAGAGGGTCTTAAAAGCATCTCTAAGACCGCTCCAAAAGCTCTCACCGATGGCGTCTTAATGTGGGAAGAAGAAGATGGATTCATTTACCACCGGGGTAAATTATATGTCCCAAATGATCGTGCCCTTCGTAGGGATGTGGTAAAGTCATGCCACGACTCGATCACCACTGGACACCCTGGAAAGAATGGGACCATAGAGCTAGTTAGTCATTACTATTGGTGGCCACGCATGTCAGGCTTTATTGCCTCATACGTAGAAGGATGTGATCGATGCCAACGCTATCGCAAAGATCTACACCCAAAAGCAACTATTCAGCCGCAAGAAGTACCTGAGGGACCTTGGCAGGCAGTTGGAATCGATCTAATCGGTCCACTACCCGTGTCACGAGGGAAAGATATGATCTTAAATATTGTAGATCATTATACCAAACAGATTCATCTGTTCCCCGTGACTTCTCAGATTACGGCTGATGGAGTGGCATCCATCTACTTTGAGCAAATATTTCCCCTGCATGGGATCCCTCGCAAAGTTATAAGCGATAGGGGACCCCAATTTGCAGCAAGAAGCATGCGGGCCCTTTACAAACGACTTGGGATAGACGCAGGTCTAACTACAGCCTATCACCCTCAAGCTAATGGACAGGTTGAGCGCAAAAATCAAGAAGTTGAAATATACTTGCGCATGTTCATTAGCAAGAGACAGGATGATTGGGCAGACCTACTTCCTACAGCAGAATTTGTAGTCAATAGTAGGCTCAACTCAGCTACGGGTCACACCCCCTTTGAGCTACTATACGGCTTTACACCGGACTTCACAATTCCTGCTGGTAGGCCTACGGGTATTCCATTGCTCGACAAGCGCCTTCAGCACTTAGTTTCCGCTCGTAAGGATGCAGAGGCGGCTCTACGCCTAAGTAAAAGGCGAATGCAGACAGACATTGAACAAAGGACTAAGCCATACTCCTTTAACGTCGGGGATAAAGTCTGGTTGCAAGCTAAGCAAATAAAGATACACCAGCAGACGTCCAAATTGGGACCTAAGCAACTAGGCCCATTTGAAGTCACTAAGGTTATAAGTGACGTCGACTATAAGCTTGCACTACCCCCTGCACTACGGATCCATGATGTATTTCATGTAGACCGTCTCTCTCCTTACAAAGGAAACGAAGTTAATGGGCTTACGCCTCCACCACCCGATCCAGTAACAGTCGAGGGAGAAGAAGAGTACGAAGTAGACCATATAAGAGATTCTAAACTCTTTGGTCGTACTCTCAAGTACCTCGTCCGTTGGAAAGGATACGGTGAGGGTGAGGACACCTGGGAACCGGCAAAAAATCTAGCGCATGCCCCTGACGTGGTTAAGGAATTCCATTCCTCAAACCCGGGCGCGCCTAGAAAAATAGCAGCTCTCATTTACGCGTCCTTGCCTTGGCAAGCTCATCATGTGGATACATTGGCCAACGCGGACGTCGACCCTTAAGGAGGGGGGTGATGTCACGGACGCTCTATTTTCGCCTTATTTTTCCGTATTTTTATGGATTTATTTGGAAGAAATACGAGCCTCCAACGTTGTGTTCAAATGTCCAAAGTCCTTATCATTAGATATGATAAGATGGTTAGTCACGTGATGCCAACATGTGCACCTACAAGCACGTGACCCTGGGAGAGTAACTTCCTTATCGGATGTTACCTCTTTAGGGCACCTTCCTCATTAGTACACTAGTTTCTCATTGGACGATAAGCAGGGAACATTCTAGATAGTTCTAGACTACGTTGTCATAGGGTTGTGACTCATAGATAAGGACACGTCACTGTTCGGTCAGCATTAATGACTGTGCATCAGTCAGCACAATAGATAATGCTATTATTAGATACGACACGTCAGCGCCTGACTCATTACTATTACACATACCTTTAGTAATAAGGTTCCGTAGTAATTCGAACTCAGCCGCAGCATAGTATATAAACCCTCATGTAGCGTCCTGAGTGGAACCAACTTGTCCTCTTGGTTCTCCACTCAGGTGCGCATTTCCTTGTATTCCCTCTCTCTTCACCAATATTAACTTGTCCTCTTGGTTCTCCACTCAGCGTGCCACTGCGTGATTACCTTGCCTTTGACCTTGTATAAAGGTCTCACGTGTGCATACCCTCCGCAGTGACTGTACGTTCGGCGCGTGACTTGTCTCCGCGCTAGGCTTGGGTGTGCTCCCAGTTCAGTTCGCTAATCTTCACCTTGGTCTAGTTGTAAGCGATAAGTCATACCGCTACAGAAGTGATAAGACGACAGTTTCGGTTGCGACTGGCCACCAAGAATACCATCCGGTCTATATCTCTGTTGGGAATCTCACAAATACAGCACGACGAGCACATGGTAACAGCGTCCTTCCAGTCGCTTTCTTGCCCATACCAAAGAGTAAGTGAGTCTCTTTCACTGTTGTGCATACAAATCTCATGCCATGCGATTAGCGTCAAAATCACACCGAGAGCACATAGATTTCCAGCGCTTCTGTCGCCAGCTGTATCACAAATGTCTCGAGCTTGTTTTCGACCCATTAAGAAGATACATGATGGTGCCGACAGTAGTGAAGTGCCCCGATGGACACTTTCGCCGTGCGGTATTCAGTTTGGGGCCTTACATTGCAGATTACCCAGAACAAGTCTGGCTTGCGGGTATTGTGTCGAAATGGTGTGCAAAGTACGTTCTCTCATTCCTCAATGGTTTGGTTCCTGTCCTGAGCGTTGACTATCTCAAAGGTGTGACGCGGCACCTGACAATCTAGACAGTGGGACAGGACACCGCCGAACTCATGAGAAGACCGACTACCTCATCAATAACTTCAGTCCTGCGGTCCTATGGGATGCGTTCGGCATCTACAAGGATGTTGTTGTAAGTTATGAGACGCGAACACCTCTCACTGCTAATTTTCTGCTTCAGCCATTTACTCATAGTTTTCCTCGTGCCGACATCCACGAGCTGCTCGCGCCAGACCTTCTTCACCAAGTTATCAAGGGCGTATTTAAGGACCATCTCGTTGCCTGGGTAGGTGACTATCTCCACCATGTCCACCGCGAGCGACGTGCTCTAGAGATCATCGGTGACATCGACCGACGGTAAGTAGTCTCATGTTGGCATAATTGACTTAAAAGCTAATGCTACTTAGGATCTCTACAGTTCCTCCATTTCCTGGTCTCCGGCGATTTCCTGAAGGACGCGACTTTGTCCAATGGACGGGTGATGACTCCAAAGCGCTTATGAAGGTAAGCACGCAACTCCCTTCGTCTCATGGATCAATCATTGACTCCAGGTATAGGTGTACCTAGGAGCTATTGCGGGCTATCTCCCATCTGTGATGGTCCGTTGTATCTCAAGATTTATGGACGCGTGCTACCTTGCCCGCCGGAATGCCATTTCTGGATCGGGGCTGGATCGGTTTCGAGAATCTGTTGCACAATTTCATGAACTGCGCGACATATTCATCACCAGTGGTGTGCGTACATCCATTTCTTTACCTTGTCAACATGCGCTGGTACACTACCATTTCTCCATTCAACTTTTTGGCTCTCCAAACGGGCTGTGTTCCTCCATCACCGAATCAAAACACATCAAGGCTGTCAAGGAGCCCTGGCGTCGGTCAAGCCGGTACAAGGCCCTCTCCCAAATGCTACGCGTTCTCCTCCGGTTAGAGAAGATATCAGCACTTCATTGTCTTTTTACATTGCTCGGAATGCTCAAGGGAACAACGGCATCAAATATGGCAGGCACCACAGTCGAGGACTCTCAGGAAGATCCAACACCACTTGCCCCAGAAAATGCCGCAGACTTGGATGAGGATGGAGCACCAATTGAGGGAGTCTCAGAGACACTGTCAATTGTGACGTTGTCGGAAAAAACAGGTGCGCGCGTTCATGTATATGTCATGGTATCCGGCTTACATTAATCAACAGAGAATGCATATCCGCGGAACCTCATTGTTCTTGCAGAGTTTATACAACAGCCAGACCTTCCGCTCGCTGTTCAAAAGTTTATCTTCTCCACTGACAACCCCAGTTTGGCGGCTTCGGCCAGTCTCCCTGGCGCCATTTTGGGCCTGCCACAATTTCAAGCACGAGTACGAGTACACCATTCAGCGCTTGCAACATTCTTTGCACCAAGTGATCTCTGTGGCACAGGAGGAATGCGTCAAGAGCGCATTCGCTCAACGACTTCCTGGTATGGCCATCCCCGCCATGATACTGTCTTTGTTGTTCTTGATGAGGATCTTCCTGGCATGGAAGGAATGGTCATTGCATGGGTTCAACTTTTCTTTTCTTTTAGATACAAGCGAGTTGACTATGCCTGTGCATATGTCAACTGGCTAGTCCGTGACGATGACAAACCCGACCTAGACACAGGTATGTGGACTGTGTCTCTGGAGATGCATCACGGGAAGCCAGCTTCCCAAGTTATTGATGTGAGGACAATCGCCCGTGCTGCCCACCTCCTTCCAGTCTATGGTCGGGACTCTGTTCTGTCTGAAACTCAATACTATAATTCTTTAGATAGATATGAGTCGTTTTATGTTAACCCTTTCATTGATCACCACGCATACGAACTTTTAACTGACTGCCAGTTCTAGCAGAGCTTTTTACCCATATTTTACGGATTTTGGACCAAATTAAATTAATTTAGATCGGTTCCTGGGTTTCCAGGTTGCCGGGTTTCCCAAAACCGGAAAACCCGGAAAAACCCGGAAAACCCCGAAATAAATTTGACAACTTACTGATGTCGTCTCTCCGGTCTGTGATAGGAACCAGACTAACAGTGACCCACAGGGAGTACCACATGCGTACAATTGCGATTAAATGTTGCACAGATAGCCATCGAAGGTAGCGTGATAGTAGTAACAGATTCAAGTTGTCCAAATCCTCACGCTCGCTTCCGAGTCAGGGGGGACGAAAACTGGACGAAACGGGGACTTACCCGGCCCGGCCCGGAAGCCGGGACGAGCTGGAGCCACTAAACCCGCTTGCTTGCCCGCTTGCGTCAAGCCTGAACGACTCGGCGCATTCATTCGAGCAATCATGCATCACGCACCATCGCACTATCCCCCTCTAGCTGGTACATGAGTGAAAATAACAAATAAAGGCCTCTAGTAATTGGTCGAGTCCGTGACGATGAGTCTGTCGATAGCCACGTCTTTCTATCGGAGCGAGAGGAGGATTGTGACTGGCTAGATCACCGTTCCGGTTTCCACAGCAATATACAGTGCACGCCCAGACAAGATCAGCTTTATGCCGTCTCTCTACTTCTTCTGGTGCGTTTCATGCAGGCGATTGTACCAAATAGAGCCGCACGGTGACAAAACTTTCATACAAAAGCACCGCGTCTCCGAGAGTCTCGGATCTCAAAATGGAGGAAGCATTTCGCCGAGTTTACAGTGGACTATCCTGCCAATTGTGCACGCATTTCTTACTTCAACGACGGACTCACAATAGGATGTGCAAATAGTGAGTGATGTCGATGTCGATTCGCCTGTAATGCCTCTCGGTCTTACATTCTCATTTCCGGTTGAACAAACGTTCCTAGACAAATACGAAAGGTTCATTTCGGGTATGTACCGCGGCGAAATCGCGCACAACACCCTCCTCACGCTCGTCGACGCCGCTTCACAACCGATCTTATGCAGCAAAGCGACTAAACAAGTACTACTTGGTTCAACACGGAGGTTCTCGGGCTCGTCGGGAGTGCGTGGAGCGGCAAAGACGGTGGCGGCGAAGAAGCGGTGCTCGTGGAGGATCCAGAGAAGATCGTTCCTGCCACGCTCCAGCACCTGCAGAGGAGGGAGATCGTGCGGGAGCACTTCGGCTATGGACCAGTTTTGGTCTCCCTGGGCGATGCAGTGCTCGTGCGCCACTCCGTGCGGCTGAGCGCGTGTTCTGTCGTGACAGTCGCGCTCCAAATGTGCTACGTCAGTGGGATTGGGAAAGATCGGGGGCTAGTAGAGGCGTCGGCGGTATGCGATCGGCCTCTATTGGAGGTAAGCGATGAGTGACTAGTGACTGGTAAGGTGCGATGCAGAACTGGCAATGATGCTCAAGTACGTTCGGCCTTTGCATATTTAAATCCTCATGAGATCTATGCACTGATTGATTATCGGCCCTGTTTTTTGCTCCGCAGGCAACGGTAACCCAAGAAATAAATGGACAACAGTCCAATTTCAAGAACCCTTGACCGTGTATTGATTACCCATATATATTGCAGCTACTGGTTGGAAGGAGATGATGGGGGGCTTATCGTCTTGGATATTTCGGGGATCATAGTGCATCCGTGTGACAAATAAGAGGAATGAAGGGAAGAATGGTGAATTTGTCTTTGCCGTAATACAGTAGAGAACGCTTGGCGTGCGACCACTGACTTAGTGAAGATGACAGTATCTATAGTAAGAATTTTTTGCCTATTTCTACTGCTAACATTTCGATGACTCAGTTTGCGTGAATTGCCTCTGGCCGCCCGCTGATGGTGTTGCTTCGCTTTGATCAGCTCACGCTGACGCCGAGAAAATAGGCCTCATGGCCGTTGTTTGGCCAGTTTCGACTTACACAGCGCCCTCCACGACGCCCGGCAACTCCCCCTCCCCCCCATGTCTTTCCTATCCATAGAACCTCAACCCAGAGTGGTCTTGGAGAGCCACACCAACAGTCTACTCGCCCTATTCGCCATACAACTCCAAATCATCGCAGAACGTTATTTGGCGTTCTTCCAAGAAAGGTCCGCCAACAACGTTCCTGTCTATCAATTAACATTAACTATTTGATTCTCAGGCGACGTATTGAGGCAACCTAGTCAGTTATTATCCGAAATCGGATGTCCGAATTATCTTGACCTCTTCTAAAGTATCGATTCATTACGGAAACTCCATCGCAGGGCAAAAACCGTTGATGCCTCATTCGACCCACGTGCCGAACCAACTACGGTCAGAACAGCATGGGATACAGTTAGAGATAATCTAAAAAGAGGTATGCATTTGCACACCATAAATTGTGGCCTGTGGCCCACAGCCGTCGCAGAGGCCAGCACTCAGCAGGCTTTCGTGGATATTTTGGATAACGACATCATCAAACCCCTCAAAACATTGAAGGCAAGCCGGGGATACCTCTTTCGGGAAGGCGTCTCCATTCTAATGATGGGGCGTCGCAAGGAAATGAAAGATGAGACAAGAAGGCGGATCGAGGAAGACCTCAAGGGTACTGCTGCGAAGTATGCTGACTACGCAGAGAACACGATATCGAAGCTCCAGCAGGCATACTTGAAGAAGTACTACCCTCAGCAATGCGCTCACTCTACTGACGCTTCGAAATGTCCTGAGGACATTCCGAACAAAGGGTTTGGAGGTAAGGTCTCGGCCCTCTTCCGTGGTCGACGGGAAGATTCGCGGGATCCTCAGCCGAGTACTAAGTCGGAGTCTGAGGAAGGTATCGCCGATATCATGAGTTCCAACTTGGTTCACTTTAACCCTCCGAATCAGTGTCGGATGACGACTGCAGGAGGGCCGTTGGCCGACTGCACACCCTTCGGTTAATAAGGGCCGAGAATCTGGGGGAAGGATATGACGTGAGTGACCTCCTATTCTACGATATTGACTGGCGTTACACCAAGCGCTGCCAATGCAGTGCCTTGAGGAACTCGTTTTCACTACCACCGTCAAGGAGGTTCTTGTCAAATATATGAACGGTATGATGTCGGTGTTGTTAGGCCGCCATGGAATATTCGAGGATTTGACACTGTATGCAGCTCAGCATGTGCAAAGTATGACGACCTGGCAATTAGTACTAAGGCAGAAGTCGAGAAAGCCTTGGCCGGAACAGATACGTCCGGTTTGTCAGCGTCTTTCCGTCGCGCCCTGTCCTTTTCTATTCCCCCGCCCACTCTCTATCGCAACAATCACCCCAATGCATATTCCGATTTGATTTTTGGTGTTCCCTTGGTGGACCTTGAGACGAATCAAGACTATATTCCCAAAGTGATCAAAATGTGTATAGAAGAAGTCGAGAAGAGGGGCCTAAATACTAAGAAAATATATTCGGTAAGGTGATCGACGCATGCGTTGGGATCCATATTTAGTTTCCTAGTTGGGATCCATATACGACGCAGAAGTACTAGAGGCCAGTGAAACTCGCCCTACTGACTAACCTACTAGCTAACTTGGATTCCCATTCAGTTGCGGCGGAGGCTTGAAAGTGAAAAGTCATTTTCGTTCAGTTCCACAGACACCATCCATTCCGTTGCGATGGTTCTTAAGGTGAGCCATCAGAACCATTGCAAACGCGTCAATCCCTTAGGCCCATTTCTTTTAGCGCTACCTCCGGGATCTCCCAGAGCCAATGTTCATGCTCTCTTTGCAAAACTATAGACAATATAGACAGAATAAAGGTACGTGGTCTTAATGTTCATATTTCGCCCACCTCCATATTCTGACCATGTTTAGTCAGATGTGCCGAACATGATTTATCGCTATTGCGATCGAAGATCGGGGAACTTCATGTGGTTCACAGGGCAGCTCTAGAAGCCGTTTTGCTGCATCTCTTGCGCGTTGCCTCTCATTCGGATCAGAATGCAATGACCGTAGAGGTGCTCGCTGCCCAGTTCTGCTACACTATCCTTCGCGGGAATGCAGTCCTGCAAGCCGGTGTTCATGTGAAGGCACGTTGTGACTACTCGTTGTGATTTTCCGACTGATTCCCTCGAAGCCTCTAGTTTTGGAGGATCTCATCCGAAATGCGCATACCTTATTTGACAAACGACCCTCTATGTCACAGGTCCACTTGCCCTGTGTGGACGAGACAACGTCTACGCTCACCCTGACCTACGACTCGTGTTTGAGTTCCGAGTTCCCACAACCCGCTGAGGTTCAAGCCCTGAGCTCTACTACCCGACATCGTCCAGAACTCGTCAGTCCATCTATCCAATCCTCATCACCTCCGGGTGCTGCAATGGAGGGTCATCTCACACCATTACCGACCCCCTTGCTAAGCCCCCTGCTGGAACTGGATGCTGAGGTAGTTGAGACAATTCCGAATAGTTCTTCGCCTGAGGTCGCGCCGCCGACATCTGTCGCTGAATGGAAGTTACATCAGTCGCGACTACCCCCACACCTAGAACCGCTGACGATCCCCCAAAGCCTTCCTGAGAGCGTGCTATTGAGTACGTCGGATGATCCCCTCTCCTCTGCCACGAGCTTGCAAACTAGGCTCTTTCCATGATATTTACATATTTTTATTTATCTTGTATTCCTGGATGCCATCGTATCATGAGCTCATCCGTATTTTTGGAAACGCCTCTCACTTTACTACGGTTGGTCCACTACTAGCAGGTCGAGTAAACCTCTAGATGTAGTGACGCGCGCCGCGATAGTTAACCTATGTTAGGTCGTGATGTTGTCGTTGCGAATGATCCATCTTTTCACTTTTGGCCCTTCGATGAAGGACGGCAAGCTGCCCTTCAAAACTTTTTCGGACGATGCTACCTTCTCATCACGATGAATCGTTTGAATTGGACAAAGAAACATTTCGACTCAGCGGCGACCCTTTCGAGATTTCTTTGCCAAATTTGTGGCGTGTGATGCTTCGAAGCGTCGTCCCAGGATGGTTTGCGCTCGGGGTCGCTGGAGCGGCGGTTCAATTGGCGTTACTTCTACTTCTTCTGTGTACACGTGTTTACGCGTAGTCACACAGAGGAGCGGGTGCAGCGGACGCAGCGGACCGTCGAGTGCTCTTATGCCTGCGAGGGAGTGGCGGCCCGGGACCGGACCGTTCATTGGTTACCACTGACAGACGCCCACTGGCATGCACTTGCATTTGAATTCTATGTTACTATCCAATCAGCCCAAAATTCTTGACGCGATCGTACTCCGAGATGGAAACAGGACGCAGAAGATGAGATCTGTGAGAGCCTGTGCATGCCGAAGTGCGGCAGGATTGTGCATTCACGTCTGCGTCCACGGCTGAATTCCCTCACTGCAGCTGCCAGTGACAGCACCGACACGCAAAGGAGGCGTGTATAAACTCAAGGCATCTATAGGTGGGGCTTCTGAGCGCTGGAGCATTGTCTATTTTCTCCGCCTGCAATTTCGGGCAGTCGAGAGGCCACTGAATGGTACGTGTTGGACTCACTGAGGTCAGAAGTGTGTATTTGACACCCCTGTCTGTTGGTACTTTCCAGTGTCACCTCCCTGAAGACCGAATCCGTGTCTCTCCAAATAGCTTTATCGTTGGAGTCAACCTGACGTTTGGCCGTCTGAGAAAATATACCACATGGCCGCACCTGTTCCAGCTTCAGCCTACAAAAGGGCCCTCTACCCCCTATGTCGACCCCCCCCCCCCCCCCATGTCTTTCATATCCGTAGAACCTCAGTCCAGAGTGCTCTTGGAGACCCACTCCAACAGTCTACTCACCCAATTTGATACGCAGCTCGAAGTCATCACCGATCGCTATTTGGCTTTCTTCCGAGAAAGGTTCGTCTCAATCTCGTTCGGGCCTTACACTTTATACTGACCGTTCGATTGTCAGGCGACGTATTGAGGCAACTTAGTTGGTCATCGTCCGGAAATTGACGTATTAGAGCTGATCTATTTCTCTTGAAAGTATCAATTCTTTACGGAAACTCCATCGCCATGCAAAAATCGTTGATGCGACATTCGACCTACGTGCTGAACCAACCACGACGAGAGCGGCATGGGATAATGTGAGAGACAATCTCGAAAGAGGTATGCGTTTGCACCCTAAACTACGGCCCTGGGTTCACAGTCATTACAGAGGCAAATGCCCAGCAGGCATTCGTGGACGTTTTGGATAATGATGTCATCAAACCTCTCGTAACATTGAAGGCGAGTCAAGAACGTCATCATTCAGGTAGGCTCCCCTGTTCTGATAATAGGTCGATTTGGAAGGAAATGCAAGATGAGACAAGAACGCGGGTTGCGGAAGATCTCAAGAAATCCGCCGCGAACTATGTTGACCATGCGGAGAACAAAGTCTCGAAGCTCCAGCAGGCATACTTGAAGAAATATTTCCCCCGGGAATGCGCTCACTCAATCGATGATTCGCGGGGCCAACAGGACATTCCGGCGAACAAAAGGTTTGGAGACAAGGTCTCGGCGCTATTTCGTGGTCGGCGGGAAGACTTACGGGAACCTGGGCCTGTCAAGCCTACCATGCCTCCCAAATCTGAAGGTATCGCTGGTATCCCCCATGGGTTCTGATTTCGTTTACTGAGTTGACCCTCTAAATTAGTGTCCGATGATGACTGCAGGAGGGCCGTCAGCCAACTCAACATCTTTCGGTTGAAGAGGGCCGAGACTTTGGCGGAGGGATACGACGTAGGTCATATTCTATGCTACTATGCTCATTGACTGACGCCGAGCCGCACGTGCAGTGTCTTGAAGCATTTGTTCTCACGACAACCATCAAGGACGTTCTCGGTAAATATTTGGACGGTATAATGTCGGTATTATTAAGTTTTCATGGAACTCCCGAGAATTTGATCTGGTGTGCAGCACAGCATGCGCAAAGTACGACAACTTCGCCACGAAAACTAAGGTAGAAGTCGAGAAAGCCTTGGCCAGAACAGATACGTCCGATCTGAGGGCGTCTTTCCGTCGCAGCCTTTCCTTTTCCATTCCTCCGCTTACTCTCTACCGTGACTGTCGTCCTGGGGCATATTCGGACTTGGTTTTCGGTGTCCCCTTGGTGGATCTTGAGACCGATGAAGACAATATTCCGAAAGTGATGAGAATGTGTATCGAAGAAGTTGAGAAGAGGGGCATGAATACTCGGAATGTATATTCGGTAAGCTGATCAAGCTCGAGGCGTGTATTCAGATTTAAGTTTAGTATTGCAGGGAGGTCCTGTCTATGACGACGCAGAAGTACTGGAGGCCAGTGAAATCCATCTCAATCGCCAACCTACTGGCTGACCTGAATGTTTAGTTGCGCCGCCGGTTCGAAAGTGATAAGACATTCTCGTTCAGCTCCACTGACAACATCTATTCCGTGGCGATGCTTCTCGTGGTTAGCCATTGCGAATTTCTAAAATTCATTTCTGATTCATCGTATAGCTCTACCTCTGGGATCTCCCAGAGCCAATGTTTATGCTCTCTTTTCAAGATTATAGAAACTACAGACAGAATAGAGGTGCTCGGTCTTAGTACCCCACGCATCCAAATCCTGATGTCTTGTAAAGCTAGATACACCACAAATGATTTCTCGCTATTGCGATCGAAGATCCGTAAACTACATCCGGTTCAGAGAGCATCTCTAGGAGCTTTTATGCGGCACCTGTTCCTTGTTGCCTCTCATTCGGACAAGAACGCAATGACCGTTCGGGCGCTTGCTACTCTGTTCAGATATCACGTCCTTCGAGGGAACGAAGTCTTGCAAGACGGTGTTTATGTGAAGGCACGTCGCATCGACTTCTTGTGTAAGTTTTCCAACTGACTTCCTCAAAGACATTGGTCATGGAGGACCTCATTCAAAACGCATACACCTTGTTTGACGAGCACCTTTCTCCATCCCAATTTGTTCTCTCACCCGATGTGGCAGAGCCAATGTCTACCTCCACTTACGGCTCGTTGTTTTTGAGTCCCGAGTTGCCACAAGTCGCTGAGGTTCAAGCCATGGACTCTACTACCCGATATCATCCAGAGCTTCTCGGTGGCGTCCCCACGTCCGCCCAACCCTCTTTCTCCTCATTGCCTTCGGATACTGCCGTGGAGAGTCACCTCACACCATCACCGACGCCCTTGTTAAGCCCTTTACTGGGATTTCCGTCGTCTCAGCAAACCCTTACGGAGATGACTACGCCCGAGATGAGAGGCGCGAAGGCGGTGGAAACATTGTCGAATACTAGTCCTCCGGCGGAGATTGTATCCATTCCGCCGACGTCTGTTGCTGAGTGGCGGTTGCGACTACTACCCCCACACCCAGAACCGCTGACGATCCCGCAAGGCCCACCCGAGAGCATGCCATGTACTGCCTCGGATGTCCCCATCTCCTCTGCTACAAGCTTGCAAACTAGAGTGGGGAGGTTCTCCCCATGACGTATGTGTGCATCTCTTCCGTATTTTATACTTCTAAACTCCACGGTTTCATCGGGATATTTGTACTTTGGAAAAAACTTGTGAACTTTACTACGCCCTTGCCCACCAGCATTCTAGATGTAGTAATGCGAAAGTTGGGTCGTGGTACTACATGTTTTAAGGGCATGCTAGGCATCGAGTCCGGCAGCGGGGAGTAACTTAGTGTTGAGTCTTATTGTTCATGACCACGCGCCGTTTGAGTTGTATTATTCTTTATTGCACCCTTCACTCGAATAAACGAACGAACGAACGGTGAGCAGAGAGATAACATAAGCACCCAAAAAGATCGCACTCTAGTAAAACTCCCTTGCCTACTTGCGGAACGCATACCGCCCATACGCTGCCTGCACGGCCGCCCAGTCCAAGCATGTCCAAAAGCGCTCCAAGTACGTCTCCATCCCCCAAACGCCGTACCCAGCAGCCATCCACGCGTGCTCATGCACGCTCACACAGAAGAGCGGGTACAGCGTCTTTCCGAGCGCGTCGAGCGCAGCGGGCGCCTCAGGCGCGCCATACAATCCATCACCGCCCGCCACTGCCCCAGCGTCCGAAGGGGCGACCGGCGGGTCGGACCACACGTTGGTGGGGCGAACGGGACCGGACGCGCTCGCGCTCGTCGACAACGCACGGGCCTGTGCGGGCGCCGCATGCTGCGTACGGCCGGACGGCGACGGCGGCGGCGGCGGGGACGGAGACGGAGATGGGGGGCTGGCGGGCTGGTAGACGCCACCGAGCTCCACGCCGTCCGGCGCGAGGGACTGTCTGCGCTCGGCGACGAGGAGCGTGCCGGCGCCATAGGTGGCGACGACGCCGAGACGGCCGAGCGCGTCGGTGACGAGCCAGACGAAGCCGCCTGCGCCGCCTCCGGAATGCATGCCCTGCGCAGCGGCGGCGACGTAGGTCTTGAGGTCGTCGAGGGAGCCGAGCTGCGTGGCGATGACGCTCGCGAGCGTGTGTGTGCGATCGGGGATGAGAGCCTTGTTGGTCAGCGCGGACTCGTGGTTCTGGGCGGGGGCTGTTGGTGGTTTCTGGAAAAGTGTGAGTATATGCGTTTTTTTTTTGGGGGGGGGCGAATGTGATGACACGTACGAGGTGGTGGAGGAAGAAACTGTTGTTGAGCGCTAGGCTCGCATAGTTGAACGCGAGTATTTGGCTCTCGTGTGGTGCGGTGGAGATGACGATCTGGGCGACGCTCTGGTTTTCGAGCTTGGTGCCTACGCCGAACATCTCCGTCAGTTCCCTCCAAAACACCGGAACAGCAATAGAAAGAAAGAACCTTTTATTTGCTCATTGAGGCGGTCGAGCAGACCCTGCTGGTAGTCCTCCGCGATGACCTTGAGCGCTGCAGGAGGGAGAAAGTCGCCCATGCCATCCTCGATTTTGTATGGGAGCGGGACACGGACGTGTATGCTACGACGTGACGCGGTGGCAAGTAGCGAGCGTGGGGATATGGCTACTGCTGCAGTTCCGCGCCATGAGCTTGCAGCTAGCCGCGCGGCGCGTGTAGATGAGCAGCCCGCTGTTGCGAGGCTGTGTGTGAGACGGTGCATGACGCGACAAGAGGACAAGTGAGCGAAAGTCGTTGGACAAGCAGAGGGCCCGGGGGTCCGGAACAGGACCCAGGACACCGCTCTTCAGCTCGGTGGACACGACACGTCGTGATCGTTACAGTAAACCTACCAAAATGGCTGGACCCAAGTCATCGTCGAGCACTGCTGCCGCCGCTAAACACACTCCTTCGTCCACCAAACCCGCCCCGTCCTCACAGTCTTCGGTCGCCCTACAGTCCCTCTGGAGCGC
Source organism: Lactarius indigo (assembly GCA_025766275.1). Classification (NCBI taxonomy): domain Eukaryota; kingdom Fungi; phylum Basidiomycota; class Agaricomycetes; order Russulales; family Russulaceae; genus Lactarius; species Lactarius indigo. Next base: position 91,904 of record JAFKAC010000103.1, on the reverse strand, counting down.
GTACCACGACACGACACCCTCCCGCCTGAAATTCATCGACTCCTTTCTCATCTTCCTCATCCTCTCCGGGGTCATCCAGTTCGTATACTGCGTACTCGTCACAAGCTTCCCCTTCAATGCATTCCTCGCGGGGTACGATATTTGCGACTCCTTTGCGCGTAACAAAAAATACTGAATGCTGCGGACAGGTTCGCGAGCACCGTCGGTCAATTCGTGCTCACTGCGTCGCTGCGCTCCCAAGTGAATTCAGTGAATCGTGCTTTGTTCAAAGATGTGTCACCCGAGAGGTGCGTATATTCACTGGGAGCACTCATGCCGTTGTCTCTTACATATCCTGCAGGGCCTTCGCCGATTTTGTCGTAGGCTCTGTCGTGCTGCACTTTTTCGTGTTCAACTTCCTCGGTTGATCGTCCCTCTCTCCTACCATTTGTCCAAAAGAATAATATCTTCCTCAAAAAAGCTACCCGAGCAAATTTAAGCGAAGAGTCCGAGAGTGGATTTCTTTCCACGAACAGCACATGAAAGTAGAACCGAGCAAGGGAAAGGCGCGTCTGAAAGCTACATAAATATCTGTGTACGTGCGAGCAGGATTATCGTCCGTGAGGCGCGATCAGTCAGTTAGCCATGAGGGTGGCATATAAGCGTACAAGCGCGACACGTACATAAGACAATGCAAAGAGGCGGCAGTTACTTGCGCGTGTGCGTACGTGTCGCGACGTCACGCAACCGCCTAGCGTCTCCGCTCAAAAGAGTTCGACCTCTGTAGTACAACAAATCAATAACGTGGGCGCACACACGAAGCCCACGAGGCAACCGCCCGCAGGACCAACGAGCGGAAAAAATACGCACCCCAAAGACCACTACGGCAAAATCAAACACATACTCGCCTGTCGTGAGGGCGTACGCCTCAGTACAGAGCAAAAACCGCGAGAAGAGTGAATAAAGAGTGTACCGAGCTCGAGATACGAGCGAAGCAGCTCTATGAACGACATGATGAGTGGTTGCAGTCGGGAGAGATGGTGAGTAAGCGGGCACTCACGACGGACGTCCTTATTTGGTACCTGGGAAAGCGCAGGCCTATATGAGATCCACACCAGCACGTCGTCAACAACGAATGGTTGTCACCCTCGGCTCAGGCGCAAGAACTTAGGGAACACACGCACGTTAAGCCAGTGGTGCGCTTGACGCCGGCGAGAAAAGCGCTGATGAGGAGGGCATCGAAGCCGAGGTGCATAAGTTTTCCAAGCATTTCGAGATTTGTTGGGAACTTGAGATGAAGGGGGAGAGTGAAAGTGGCAAACTGCCTCGATGCCGTGACGCACCTTTAATCTCTCATGTCACGTGTTTAATCTAATCAGCCAAACGGGACTTGTCGGACTTTTCGAGTCAAGAGCTTCAGGCATGGGTGATGATGCTACCCAAGATTACTTCTCAAGACGAGCTGCGCTCATACAGGAAGACAGGTCTTTACGTCGGGAGAATAACTCGCTGCAGTCGTTGACCGAAAATGAGCTGGCAGCAGACAAGATAGTCAGACACATCCGTGCGGAGGAGGCGGCTTCTATCTGGAGAGTCGAGCACGATGAATTCCCGCATCTGTTCCCTGGCATGGAATTCTTGACGTGTATGTGCTCATGCTTAGATATATGCGCGCTACTTATTCGCCCGCAGCGAAACGCATCATCGATCAGACGAAAATCTTCCAGATCATCTCCAAGGCATGATGACGTTCCTTCTGCTAACGAACTTGCCCACCTCTGATTCACGAGAGCGAAGATGCCCAAGGGAGCTCTCCTCCACGCTCATATAGACGCAACGGTGGATAAGGGATACCTTCTAGAGCTTGCACTTAAAGAACCGTTCATGCACGTCCGCGCCTCTGGCGTAATTACGGCCACCAACGCTACGACGGCCGTGCCAGAGTTCAGAGCCTTCAAGGAGGCTCAACTGTCTCAGAGCGCTAGCGTCACCGACCTCGACTATCCGGCCGGTAGCTGGATTCCTCTACACCAGGCCAGAGAGTCTTTTTCCCTCGGCGGGCCTGATGGCTTCGATAAATGGGTTTTGGGCGCGATGGTGATCAACCCGGCTGAAGCATACGGCACGCACAATACCGTCACCAAGGTCTGAGACCAAAATACCTGATTTTTTTCCGCTCGTTTGTCTGAACTCAAAGGACGCGTCAGATATGGCAGAAGTTTCTGAGTACCTTCAGAGTTACAGCTGTGACTTTTGGCATATATCCTTGTACCTCGTTCGACCGTTTTGACTGTATGCGTTTGACAGGGCTTGACTTTGTATCGTCCTATCTTTCGGCAGTTTCTTCGTCGGTTTCTTACAGAGTCAATTGCGGACGGGATATCCTACATGGAGCCCCGTATAAACTTCTTCAACAAGTCCGTACTTTTTCTCGGCCATGTTACTATCAGAAGCGTCATAACCACCGAAGGTACATGTTCGACGCTGATGGCAACGAAACGGTGCCCCATCGCGAATGGCTGTTAGATTTTGGGCGAGCGATCAGCGAGGTGAGGGCGATGCTCAAGGAGCAAGGCCGCGAGGAAGTATTCGTCGGTGCCAAGGTGGGAGAATCTACCAGAATATATCACCGCACGTGGCACTAAATCCGTTTTTGATCATAGTTGATCTATACCACTGTCCGCATTCTCTCCCCTGAAGAGATAGAGTGGTACCTGGATGACTGTATCGCATTGAAGCAAGAATTCCCCGACCTGATCGCCGGGTTCGATATCGTTGGAGACGAAAACGAAGCGAGGCCACTGATCGACTACATCGAGCCGCTTCTGGCGTTTAAACAACGTGTCAAGGATCTTGGGCTGGACCTGCCGCTCATTCTCCACGCAGGGGAAACGCTTTCCGATGGCGGGAAAGCCGACAATAACTTGTACGACGCCTTGCTTCTCGGGACGAAGCGCATCGGTCATGGGTAAGCGAATCGTGTCTATACTTTCTTCGGCTAAAGGGTGAATCCTTGGAAGCTTTTCGATCGTGAAACACCCAAAGTTGATGCAGCTGTGTCGGGAGAGAGGGATCGCGCTGGAAGTGTGCCCCATTTCGTGCGTACAGTTTCTTTTAATCGGTTGTCCTACCTGTTCATTTAGCGCTACTTCGATTAGAAACGAGATTTTGGTGTGTTTTACCAATCGCGATGTTGGACATGAACACTGAACTGACACGGTCTTTTAGCGACTTACATCTTCGATGCCGATGCACCCACTACCAGTCATGATTAACCAGGGTGTGCCGGTGACGCTAAACTCAGATGACCCGTCCGTGTTTGGTGCGATGGGGCTGTCATACGACTTTTACCAAGTGTTCGTCTCGAGTGAGACGACGGGATTGATAACGCTCAAGCAGATAGCGCTGGATAGCATAGAGGTACCGTGTCGGCGGAGCTCTCAGTTCAGTTGGATTATAATGACGTCTGTTCTAGTTTTCAACACTGGGAACGGAAGAGAAGGCAAGGGCGGTGTCGCTGTGGGAGAAGCGCTGGCACGAATTTGTCGATGATTTGGTAAATAAATCGGGAATTGCCGCGGAGTAGAGACTAATACTACAGTGGTAGTACAGCATCGTGTGGAAGTACAATACGAGTACAGTAGCTGGTTACGAGACCAGTGAGGACACCTATCCTACAATCCTTCCCAGCGTGACCAAATCTCCCCGCATCGGCGCCAACCCAAGTACATACAGTTTTAAGTGTTGTGGTCACGCCTTCGTCGCTTGCGATACATACCCGAACCCACTTCCGTCGCTGCTGCCATCCGATTAGCTAACTGTAAGTATACCTTACCCAAACACGCTCCGATCACGCCGATCATCAAGCTTCTACTTTCGCACACGTTAACACTCTGGAATGTTTCAGACACGTTCCAGAGGCTCGGGTTCAGGGAGACCAGTTAAATAGAGCGACCCCAACCGATGGTCGTTCACACTCTCCTTTTCCCTTTCCTTATCTTATCTCCCTCTCCTCTTGTTCACGCTTCTGTACCCGCGATTCCCACTGCTTGAGGAATATATCAAAGTCTTAACTCAGCCTTGGCCTGTTCCGAGTGGCATTGGCCTCACGCCAGTGTTACACTAACCTGCGTCTGGAAGTGGGAGTTTGTCTCGCACTCTCAGCTCTCAGGGCACGAGCCTCGCGTGTAAAATATTCCTCCCTGATGATAGCACTTATGAACTGATGCGACTCCATACGTTTCCTTGGGTAATTTGCACCGGCTCCATCGCCGATGCCAAAAAACTCAAGATGCATCAGGAAAAACGGTATCCTAGAATTTTTAAAAATTTTTAAAACTTTTAGAAAAATGGTAATATATGAATAATTGCTATGATTTTTCAAAAGTTGTGAAAAATTGGCAAGATAAAGACCTCCCCTCTAATATCTAGTTATATTTTGGGAAATATTACCAAATATCTGCATAAATGAACACATGTTCAGTATGTTTTGACTGAATGTGTCCAAATTTACATCACATCCAGCAAAGCACTTCAGTGCAACTTAGTGAACTGTAGCTCCATTCAAAAAACAATAATATATTTGACTGAGAAGAGTACATGTAACTACAGTTTAATTAATGTATTAAGGAAACATGGCAGTGGGGGTCTTGCGTGGCGTGTCGGGGTGGTGTGGGGGTATGCCGGTAGTGGCGGAGTCTTGAAGCCGCGTGCTGGGGCAGCGGTGGCGCCGGGGTCTTGAAGCCGCGTGGCGGGTCGGCGGTGGCGGGGTCTTGAGGCCGCGCGGTGGGGTCTTGCGTGGCGTGTTGGGGCGGCGTGGCGCAGGTGGTGGTGGGCGTACTGGGGTGGCGCGGCGGGTCGGTGGTGGCGGGGTCTTGCACGCCGCATTGGCGTAGCGTGGCAGGTCGGCGGCGACGGCAGCGGGGTCTTGCGTGATATAACGGGGCGGCGTGGTGTTAAGTTGGGGGTGGCGGGGTCTTGGACGCCAGGTTGGGGCGGCGTGGTGGCGGGTTGGCGGTCGGGGCATGGCGTGCCGCGTCGGGGGTAGCGATGAGGCCGGTATGGCCACGGCCGTGGTGGTTCATGTGCACGGGGGGTCCTGCAAACGGAAAAAAAGAATGAAAGAAAAAAAGAAAAAAAAGAAAAAAAAAAAACTTATGCATTGAGCCGAAGTCCGGCTCTTCCCCAACCGCGTCTTTCCTCTGGCGTAGGCTGTGGAGGTGGCCCGCGTGCGTGGTGGGAAGAGAAGAAAAAAAAACCCCAGGTGGGGGAGCGTTGAGAGGAAATGGAGTGAGTGGGTGTTCACGCGTTCACGCCACAGATTAAGCCTCCGCTTGACGATTTTTTTCTAAGTCGCCACGCCCAGTCGCCACGTCACCTCCCTCCTACATCTTGGATACGGTAAGTCTTTTTTTTTTCTCGTCTCTCATCACGCTGATATCCAGGCCACTGCACCCGCCCACACCACCACCATCTCAGCCCGGCCAGCGTGGCCTCCACTCCCACGGCCAACGCAAGATGCAGCCGACGGTACGTTTTTTTTTTTTTTGTTTTCTTTTAACGGGCCACTCAAGGATCTACCACCACACCCGCTGTACGCAAGGACGACGCCCACACCTCGCTCGTCTGCGGCGAGCGCCGGCTATGCAAGCCGCCACCTCCTTTCCTCAGCCCCAACGCCCGCCGCCGCCGTTCCTCACCACACTCATCACGAAGAGGCGGCTGACGACGAGCTGGGCTTCGGCCCAGCAGACAAGATATGTTTTTTTTTTCTCTCTTTTTCTTTTTCTTTTTCTCATCTTGCTTCTCCAGCGCATGCAATGCACCTCGCACCTCACCTCGCAGGTCCTCGCCACCGCCTCGCCACATGCAAGACAGGACAACGGCACCACGCCGTCCCCTCCAACCGCCGTGCCTCAACGACTTCGCCTTTCCACCACGCCGGTCCACGGCGACATTCCCAACATGGACGCAAGACCCCCACCACAGTGCCGACTTGCTACGTGCAAGCCCTGTCGTGACCCCACGCCCTCCTACCTCGGCTCCACAAATCTAGATAAGTTTTTCTTTTTTTCTTTTTTTTTTTTCTTTTAATGTTGAACTCGTGCAGGACCACTGTCTCCCTCGCTTACCACCACGCCGGTCGTGGCAATGTCGCCGCCACACACTTGGCTCAATATTTAGATAAGTTTTTTTTTTTATTTGATTTTTTGGTTTCGTTTTTTTTCTTATATTGAACCTGCAGGCCTATGGCAATCCATGACACTGCCGCTACCTGTCCCACTGCCACCCCGCCACACATCGGCCATTGCCATGACCATGTCACTGCCCTCACTTACCCTGTATCAATTGTAGTTTCATGTACTCTTATTAGTTACAATATATTATTGTTTTTTTGATGCAACTATAACTGAGTGCCCTTGTTTGCAACTAAAATACTCTGCTGTTTGTGATGCAATTTTGGACATATTCACCCAATATATGCTGAGATATGTCCATTTATTCGGATATTTGGTAAGATTTTACCAAATCTAACTGGAAATTTGGAGGGAGGTTTTTATCTCACCTATCTTAACAATTTTGGAAAATCGGAAAAACAGCTTATTTCTTAACATATATTACCATTTTTCTGAAATTTGTTAAATTTTTTAAAAAATTCTAGGATACCATTTTTCCTGATGCATAGGGCTCGGTGAACGTATCCCAAGATCGCGGGAGCGACATTGCAACGATGATTTTGAAAAAGCGTCCGAGATTTGGAGATTGTCGCCCGCTATTGAATTAAAATGCTCCCAATAGACCTTGAGTTTAAGGAAATGTTCCCTGAAATCTGCGCCGTCCTCGACGCTAGTGTGCAAAAGACTTCGACCTACAGCGGCGATCGACCAGCGATGCACAATCGACTCTGGGTCGTGTTCAGCCTCAAGGCTGAGCCACATGGCCTCTGCAGTTTCGCATCGGGCAACGTGGATCATCTCGCTGTCCGAGATGTTGCTCATTATGACCAGTTGTGTGAACAAGTCCTCGTGGTCCCATTTCTCCGCGTCCTGGGCATTCTTGGGACGCTTGGTTTTTCCACAAGCGTGTTCTTCAACACCGCCGAGACGCAAGACGCATCTCATAGCTTCACACCAAACGACCCAATTTGTACCGACTAAAGGCTCGCTCAGCGTTATCATGGTCGGGAACTGACGCGACTGTGCACCGCTGTTCGTCTCCAGATCTGCCATACTGTGACGATAGTGGGGATTGAAAACAAGTGACGATTATTTTTCGTATTGTCGTAAGAGGTATGCGCGACTGAGATGATGTCCTGTCCTTCAGTTAAAGGACGGGACCCATAATTTAGCGCAGCAATTAGTCTGTGTAATGGGGAAGCGTGAGTTAGCTGGTGGTTAGGAGATAAGAGTAACTACTCATTTCCTCTTCTGGATACGTATTACAAAGCCATGCCAATCATCGCTTACTAATACGATTTCTCTTTCTCGCTACCGTGATTACAACTGGAAGGAGTGGAGACGAATACGCAGCAATAGGTCATACCCGAGACGAGAGAAATCCAGGCGGTGGGGACTGTGCCGAATACGGCGGTGGTTGTGCCTGTTCCCCCTGCATCCGTTGCTGTTGCTGGCAGTCGCGATTACCTCCACGCCAAGAATCACTGACAATCCCGCAAAGTCCATCCAAGAGCGTGCCATCGAGTACGTCGGATTTTCCGCTCTCTTCTTCTACGAGCATGTGATCACTAGGTCGTGGGACATGTTTCGAGGTTCATGAAAGCCTGTCGTCCTCAGGACAGACAATTTCAGCTCTGTAAACACCACCCCGACGAGCTGGGAACCGCTACTATGCCAATGGCCACATTTTTCGTTCTAGCCTGAGTCCAGAAGTTCGACAAGTCCCCGGACAGATGACGAGAGGCGTGATCAGTCAGTCGGCCATGGAGTTCAGATGTAAGCGCACAAGCGCGACATCTACTATAGTAAAACACCTCAGTCCTCGAAAAGGAAATATTGTTTGTCAGCTGCTGACCAATACTGTAGTGACTAAGCAAAAACCCGCTATGTCTTCAGGGTGGCTGGCTTCCAACAAAAAAGGAAGGAGCCTTTGACTAAGCAAAAATGCGGTGGCTGGCTTTCAACAAAGGAAATGACTCAAGCCTTTAAGGTGAAAGTTGAAACAAGCTATAAAACAGGCAGATAAAACAGGCAGATAAAAAAAACCCAAAAAATAAACACAAAAATTGGATTTCCATGCTCGCATTTGAAAGCTTGAACTTCCACACTCACACTTGGACTTTGTGATGTGCAAGGCTGGGCTGGGCTGGGCTCAAAAGTTGGGGCTTCAGCCAAGGGGGTCGCGGGATTTTAAGCGCCCATACCCCGGTTAGGGGGATAGGGGGGGTATAGCGGACCCTTAGCAGATTTTTATTTACCAGCGCCTATAGGGCGCTAACTCTACTCTAGCCAAATCTAGCGAATGTGAAGAACAATTTATACATTAATCTATTCATACTAGTACTCATGACTGCATGGGTGAGAAGAGTGCATTAAGTGGTGATGGAATCGGTAAATGGGACAGTTAACAGACCATGAAAGAGATTGTTTGAAGAGGAAATGGTCTTGCAACACGTGGAAGATTTGGTGGTGTCTGAAGCATTGCCAGGTGTTGTGCGGGCTTCCGCGGGGCACGATCTGTCGTATATGGACCCACAGAGATCATGTATGCCTCATTGTACAAGGGCTAGGGCCGCATGCAAGTGCAGAGAGGTCAGGAACGGAAATGGTGGGCTACAGAGCCCATGGAATGAGGGTGATCGCAAATAATCGCGCACGCTTCTGCATGGTGCGAAAACTCACAGAGGTAACCGCCAGAGTTGGGAACGTGTTGGGTTCGAATCTCTAAGGCTGCGTGCAATTGGGGCATGTTGGGGAACACAAGAGATTAGGCTCACTGCACTCAAAAGTCCGAAATCTAAAGGAAAAAGTCTACTATTGTCTGTGAGAGAGAAAAGGAGTAGTTGATGGGGGTGGAGAGAAGAGAGAGTCAAAATGAGGCAAGACTCCAGATCGCACTGAAGATGGAGAGCCTGAGGACGGGCTGGGAGAGTTGGGGCCGGACAGCAAAAGGTAGCAGTGAATTACCAAGCTGATTGCTGTATTTAGTAGGTGCGAGAATGTAATACCATATTTGGATAGGCGCTCGCTTATGTAAATACCTACCCCCCTTTCCCCATCGGCCTTATGAGATTTTTGTACCCCCTATATCTAACTACACTTCCGCGACCCCCTTGGCTTCAGCTGTGCTGATGACTATTGCAAAATCTGGGAAGGAAGGCATCAAAGGACTGGCTCCAGGTTGGTCAGATCCACCAACCTGGGGCCAGAAACCCAACTTGATGGTGAGGTTATAGGTGGCGCTGGAGTAGAGAAATGGTCACGTGCCGGTGACCGAAGTAGTACGAGAGGACGTTTGCAGGAGAAGTTAGATGTGAGTTGGCATGGGGATTTTTCGAGTTGCAAAAGACACGGTTACATTCAATTGGAGCCCAATCTCAAGAGTAGTTATAGGTACAAGTACAGTAGTATAGAACCAAATTTCAATAACCTTTTGGAGTGTTTTGTAAGGCTCATCGGAAACATGCACGGACCTTCGGGCATTTGTACAGTAATTTGGGGACGACACCGGACCACGAGACTGTCACGCTTGCCTCTCATTTGAGGCTACAAAAATACAATCATGTAAGCGCGAGAACATTCGAGAGAGTTAAATCATATCTGTATCATAGGCACATCATAGCTGCCATACACAGCTTTCCGAATCTGCAAATCAAAGTAAACTAGATGATATGAGAAAGAACGAAACCAAAATGTTTCATTGCCCCTGAGGGGCATTCCAAAAATTTGTTGGGCATGCGCCCCAAGGCTGAACGTGGTATGCGCGGACGCAACCGCTGCTTGGGCCTCTAGCGGAATAAATCCACCATCACTTGATGCCCATCTCAAATTTTGTGATGTTGTTACATCATGGTAGGGACGATCGCTCGACTTGAGCAAAGGTCGCTAGTGTTATGCCCTAGCAGGGGCGTGAGTTCTAGAGGTTCTGAATCACACAAGTATCAAGCGAAGACCTCTGTTGTCTTATTGCTATGAAATACGAGTGGTAAAGTGTGGCACAAGGTGCAGCACTACTCTGTAATGTAGGACTCCTCGTCCAAAGTGTCTAACACTTCTCTACACTTGATCTTGCTAGTGCACAGAGTATAACAGGTGTAACGCGTTGATATAGTTCAACTGCAAAGACTTCGAAGTGTCCTGGTTAGGGACTGAGGTAGGGGATGCACAAGAAGAGAGGGATAAGGCGAGGTCACACCAAAGTACGAAGGCAAGGTTGCTAGATTGCAAACGAAGCCAAGTCTGGCTTCCTACGGTCTATAGTACAGGTTTATATAGGACAGGGTTCCAAACAACATGAACACAAGTCCACACAATATCAAAGAGACTAAACGGAGCAAGCAGGAGTTCGGATCAAGGAAACAGTGCCACTAGTAACAGTAGCTCCTTTGGTAACAAGGTATAGTACAGAAGGGGAAAGGCAGGGTGGAAACATACTGTGACTGAGGTCCGAAGCGTCGGATCATAACATGAGCCCCTCTCTAAGTCAACTCTCCCTAGAGTGCTTCAAAATCCATCAGGTCATAGACCTCGTTGTCTACATCATTGGAGGGGGTGCTTTCACGAGGGAGGGGGCAGCGATGTTGGCGAAGGAAGTTGAAGGGGCCATGGGTCCCACACTTGCGACAATTTTCGTACTTGGGGCACTTGATTTCTTCATGGCTGTTGCTGGTAAAACACTTGCCACACCACTGAGTGCGTTCTTCTGGGGCTGGCCAAAGGCACTGGTAGGGGAAGTGGTCAGTGCTAGAACACCTCCAGCAAAACTTCTGTTTTTGAGGGCAAGCGAAGGAGAGGTGGTCTTCAGACTGGCACCTGTAGCAAAGTCAGATGGTGCCAGTCCCCTTCTTGTTGGATCTGCGCTTGCGTCTCTTCTTCCTTTCTGCAGAGGGACTAGGTCCTTCTGGTTTGTCGTGGAGTTCTGGCATGGAGTGGTAACGAGGTGGGGCGGGGGCAGGAATGTGGTGGACTTCAAAGGGGTGAGTTCCTTCTTCCGGAGGAGGGGGGTGTAGTGTGAGCCATCGGTCTGCAATCCGGACATAGGCCTTGTGCTCTTGCAGCCTCCTTCAGGTGCTGGTTAGTTGCATGTCCATGTTGAGGAGGTGCCTTTTGAGGGGCTCCATCGTCTTGTACAGGCCTTCGATCTCCTTTCGGAGGGCCTTCTGGTTTCGCAAGAGTCGGCGGGTCCTGGAGATTTCTGCTGTGAGGCGGTCATCTTTCAGGTCTTCTAGGACTTCATCGACTTGTCTGGCTGTGGGGGAAGCTTCGTCCAAGTTCTGCATCTGAGCTGGGGTGATAGGGGGAGCTGGATTATGGGGGTTGTCGTCTCTGGGAAGGAGGAAGAGGGGGAGGCCATAGTGGGGGAGGTTCTTGCCCATGGTGCCGATGACATCTTCTTTGTTCTCGCTGATCTTGATCCATTTAGCATCCTTTCGGATGTACGAGGTTGGGTCAGCGTCGTCAGGGATGAGGAAGTGGACATAGTGGCTGCTCCAGGGGTCATTCAGGAAGAAGGGGTAGCCAGGGTCGTCATCTTCTTCAGCAGTGATGTGCATCCTTTCATAGTCAATGGGGAGTGTGTCCATGATTGGGTCGTTAGCTATTTCGCTGAGGCAAGCCATGGTTACTCTAGGATCAGGGGGGGAGGTGGTAGGTCGGTGTATCTCAGGAGTAGGGGGAGCTGTGTGTCCAGGAGGGGGAATGCGAAGGGCTATTCCTCCTTCTTCTGTTTCTATGACGCTAGGCATGGTGGGATCGATGGGTTGTGGTTCCTGGATGAGTGAAGGCAAGGAAGGGGGTTGTGCTGGGAAGGGAGAATAGCCAGAGGAGGGTGTGACAGAGGGTGTTTCGTCAAAGGAACCTCTTTCCATGGCACAAGCAACGAGGTGTTCTACAGAGGAGGAGCGAGAGGGCATGGTGAGGAAGCTAGTGGGGAAGGTGGTTGCTGTTCGTATTGTTACTTCCTTTCGTTTTAACCATTGTTTTGCTCCTTCGCTTCTGGGGTTGCTTTCAAAGTGTTCCTGAATAAGTTCTGGGGTGTTGAGGTTCTTTTCTGGTTCCCAGCTATTGTGTGCATCGGAGTATCCTTCCACTTGATTAGGAACTGTAACTGGTTCCTGTGGCGTCTTGTTTCTAGTATTTTCTCGACTTCCCACTCTTGTTCTCCATCTACTAGATCTGGGGGTGGTTCCATAAAGTTCTTTCCATGTATGGAGGTTTCTTTGTATGGCATCAGGAGTGACGCATGGAATACTGGGTGGATCCGCCACTGATGGGGAAGTTTCAGGGCATATGTGGTGGCGGAGATCTTCTTTGTGACCCTGAAGGGTCCATATCTTTTTGGGGCTAACTTGAAACTAGGGTGCGTTGTTTTCAAGTTCCTGGCATCAAGCCACACACTATCTCCTTCTGTGTGTTGTTCAAAGCGAGAGGATCCTTTGTAGAGTGACTGTGCATGGGTAATTGCTGCTTGGGCGGTCCTTCTGGCTTCCTGGATTCGCTCTAATCTTTCTTGTGTTCCTGGCACTGTGGTTGTTCTTTCTGGTTGGTGTACTCTTGGGATGTACCCAAGGATTAATTCGTAGGGTGCCTTTTTAGTGGTTGCGCTTGGCCAGGAGTTGTGGGTGTACTGTGCCAGTGGTAGTAGCTCCGTCCAATTGTCTTGTTGGTGGTTTATGAACATTCGGAGGTACTGTTCTAACCACTGGTTTGTTCGCTCTGATTGTCCATCTGTTTGTGGGTGGTATGCTGTGCTGATGTTTTGTTCTATGTCGAGCACTCTGCATAGTTCCTTGATGAACTTCGCTGTGAATCTGGGGTCTCTGTCGGAGATGACCCTTCTTGGTAGTCCATAGTGTGGCAGGACAGTTTTGGCATAGAGTTTTGCCACTCCCTCTGCATCTATTGTTTCGCTGCATGGGATAAAGAAGGCTGCTTTGGAACAGTCATGGTCCGTGATGGTGAGAATTGTGTCATTGTCTCCTGATTGGGGTAGTTTTGTGATGAAGTCTAGAGCGATGGTTTCAAAAGGGAGCGCTTCTGGGTTAGTCTTGATGGGGAATATCAGTGGTTTTGGGTTTCCAGGGAAGTTCTTGTTTGATTGGCATGTGGCACAACCCTTTACATATGCGGATATGTCGTCTTTCATGTTTGGCCACCAAAAGTCTTGTGACGCTAACCACAAGGTCTTTGTTATTCTGGGGTGTCCAGCTGTTTTTGTATCGTGAAACAGGGAAATTACCCCCCTCTTTAGTGGTGTGTTGTCCACAACCACCAGTTTGTCGCCTTTCCACCAGTGTTTGCCTTGTTTTACTAGGTGGAAGGGGGCGGCCCACTCGTTCAGAGTGTCTTGGTGGTCTAGTTGGTGTGCCATGACCCAGTCATCTATCCTTATGGAGAGAGCGGAGTTTGCGAAGATAGTTGGGGTCAGGACCACTACATCGGTGTTATCTCCTGCTCTGGTGTCATGGTCAGGGCATCTTGACAGAGCATCTGCATGGTTTTGGGGTCCGGGTTTGTGGTGAAGTTTGATGTGATAGTCTGCGAGTCTGGGGATGTAGCGCGCCACTCTCCTATTGATTTGTTGAGGGTGGCGGTAATATTCTAGGTTTTTGTGGTCTGTAAACACTGTGATTTCGTGGGGTGACCCTAAAAGAAGGTGTCTCCAGTGTTCTAGTCCTCTGATTACTGCCAGGAGTTCCCTGTCATGGATGTCATAGTTGCGCTCCACTTCTGAAAACGATTTGGAGAAGTATCCCACAGCTTGTGGTTTGTTTCAGTTGTCTCTTTGTGTTAAGATTGCCCCTGTGGCAAAAGCGGAGGCATCTACTTCTAGCTCGAAAGGTTTGTCCATATCTGGTTGACATAAGATGGGGTCTTTGCACACAAGCGTGATGAGAGTTTCTAAGGCTTCTGCTGCTTCTTTTGTCCATCTGAAGGGTCCTTCTGATGTCTTTATTGTGTCCGTGATGGGTCTTGCTAAGTGAGCGAAGTTGGGGATGAAGGGTCGCTGATAACTTAGTGTTCCCAACACGCTTCTTGCTTGTCTGACTGACTTGATGTCTCTTGGCCAGTCCTTTAGTCCTTCTACCTTCTTTGGGTCGATCTTGATCTGAGACCCATCGATGACAATGCCTAGGTAGTGGATCTTTCTTTGTTCGAACACGCATTTCGACGCTTTGAGGAAATAAGATTCCTTTTCACAGATTTCCAAGAACTCGTGTACAATTTGTCTGTGGCGCTCTGTATCTTCTTCTGTGGCTATCAGGACATTGTCCATGTACACAAATAGTTCTCTGGGGTATTTATCCATGAGTGGTCGGAGTATTCTGCTCATGGTTCTTGCAAAGGTGGCTGGTGCATTTGTGAGGCCAAAGGTCATGACTCGAGGGATGAACAGTCCCCTTGGTGTTTTGAAGGCTGCCTTCCACTGGTCTTCCTCTTTTATGCGGATGTTATGGTACCCCCATCTGATATCAAACTTCGAGAACAGTGTTTTCCCATTTAAGTTGGTCAAGATGTCGGAGATGAGGGGTAGTGGGTAAGTGTCTTTTATTGTCCAAGTATTTAGGGGTCTGTAGTCCAGGATAGGGCGCAACCCTCCGTCTGTTTTCTTTCTGAAGAAGAAGGAGGAAGCGTAGGGGGAGCTCCCTTCATAGATGTATCCTTTTGCTATGTTTTCGTCAAGATATGCTTTTAATTCCTTGTCTTCTTCTGGAGTCAAGGGGTAGATTTTGCAATTGATCTTGTTGGGTGCATCTGGTCGCAGTGTGATGGGATGGTCTTCTTCTCTTTCTGGGGGAAAGTGTTGATAAGTGGCCCGCGCGCACTTAGCGGCTCTAAAGGACTTGCAGATATGGACTGCTTTAGATAAGATATACTGGACCTGTAGATTAGATTATATGATCTGTACAATCTCGGACTTCCTAGCTTATCTATGACATCATGTACAATGACATCATGTAGAACACTCTGGACACTTCATTGTACTTCTTCCTTTATTCTCTTTGCGGCGTTATCTTTATTGTGATGTCACTATGATATCATACTTGTCTAGACTTTCCTTGTTCTGGTCGCCTTGTTCTCCTTTGGTACATTCCTTTTGTCCTGTATGTAGAACAACGCTCCTTGTATTCTGTGACTCTATGTTACTGTCCTTGTACTAGTGTCACACCTCTGTATAGTATAAGTAGAGTACTCTGTACGCCCTGGTCCACATCAGTTCTCACTCTGTTGTGTGCCAGGTAAAGTCCCTCTCCTGTAATACTATTATCAGTTCTCACTCTGTTGTGTGCCAGACTCCCTTTGCTTTACCTGCAAAATCCCTGTCTTACCTCTGCTTCCAGCACTCCAGCATATCTCACCACAGTCTACTTTGTCTCTGTGAGTATGCCCTCTGTGTTTGCTGTTCATCAGAAAGTGCTGTGCTTCTTCGTCTGAGAATACCTTGTTGTGGCGCTGGTATTCTTCTGGGATTGCGGTTTCTTTTACTGGGTCAAAGGTTGTTTTGGTTGCTGCCACTTTTGCTTCTTGGTGTCACTTTCTTCGGAAGCGGTACCCTCCTGTCAGGATGGTGACTGCTTCTCCTTTCAGCTCTTGTTTCTTCCAGTCTATGTCTGGGTTTTCATGTTCAAACCAGGGGTATCCGAAGATCATTCTATCTTCTCCTAGGCTGGTTACGAAAAACTGGAAAGGAGTTTCTTCTTCTCCTCTTTTTATCCATAACTGGCACGTTTCTGTCATGGTGCCATCTTTGTTTAGCGATCCATCTACATTTCGGACCAATCTGGGTGGTTTCAAAGGAGTGGTTCCTAGCCCAAGTTTTTGGATTAGGTTTCGGTCAATTAGGTTGTCTGTTGCACCGCTGTCCAGCAGTACATTTATGCGAGCTTCTTTGTAGTAAAGGCGAACAAGGACTTTGATTGTCATAGCACTATCGCGAACACTATACATTGAATTGGCCTCCCTGTCAGCTCTCATAGGTTGGCATCGCAAAAATCCTGATCTAAGGCATAGTAGCGTCTCTTTTCATCCTCAGTCATGCCTTGAACGAGTGCATGGGCTTGTCGGACTTTATCTTCGGTTGTGGTAGCAGCCACTGATGAGGTGCTTGCTTCTAGGGTGTATGGGGGTGCAGTGTCCGCTTCTTGGGTGTCTGTGGCTCTGGCTTTGGTTTGGTTAGTGGTGTTTTGTCGTTGACAGTTCCTAGCCATGTGTCCTTGTTGTCTGCACTTGAAGTGTTGATAAGTGACCCTTGCGCACTTAGCGGCTCATACGGACTGGACTTGCAGCATGGACTGCTTTAGATTAGATTAAATGGACATGTAGATTACTTACTTCTGATCTGTACAATCTAGCGCTTATCATTGCGTCATGTATGACATCACTGTACAATGACATCGTGTAGACTACTCTGGACTCTTCATTGTACTCCGCCTCTTGTTCTCCTTTTAGCACTATGTTTATTATGATGTCACTATGATATCATTTGGTCTGGACTTTGCTTGTTCTTGTACGCCTTGTTCCTTTTACACACACTCCTTTGTCCTGTTGTAGAACAATGCATCCCTTGTATTCTGTGACACTCTGTTACTCACCTTGTAGTAGTGTCACCCTCCTGTATAGTATAAGTAGTAGACTTGTACGCTCCTGGTCCACATCAGTTCCTCACTGTTGTGTGCCAGGTATGTCTCCTCCTCTCTAATGTAATATCAGTTCCTCACTGTTGTGTGCCAGACTTCCACTTTGCTTCACTCTGCTTGACACCCCTGTGCTGCTTCCAGTCACCCTCTATATCTCACCACAGTCTTATCAGTCCACTGTGAGTATAGTTCTTATGTGTCTGTTCATCATGAAGCAGTGTCCTTCTTTCATGAGGGCTTTCTTTTCTTCTTCAGTAAGCTTCTTAAAGGGGGTGGAGGTGGTGGCATCTACATCCATCGCATTTGGGTCTCGCTTTGGTCGTCCTTGGTGGACATTCTGGGTTGGCCCTGGGTTTCTATTCCCTGGTCTGGCTTTTAGCAGCTTCCAGCGTTGGTGTTCTGCTCTGGCAGCAGTTTGCCACTCATCCATGGTGTTTGGGATGGTGGTTCGCATAAGGCAAGCACGATACAGTCCTGTGGGTAATCCTCTTTTGAAGAATTCCACCGTTCCAGGGGCATCTCTTGCCCATCCTGCTATTCCTGCAAGGTGTTCGAAGTTGAGGATGTAACTGTCCAATGCTCCACCCTGCATCGTCAAACTGATGAGCTTCTGATAGGCTCTCTCTTTGTTTAGAGTGTCGGTCCAGTCTCTGTCAAAGGTGTCGAGAAAACCATCCCAAAGATCTTTGCTGTTTTTGGTGAGGGCTTTGGTGGGGTCTGCTAGTGCCGCTTCCATGTCATCTTTGGTTTGGTTGACCCACAGCTGTACACCGGGTCCTTTGAACATTGTAAGGGCGAATAGTACCCGTGCATAAGGTTCTTTGATGAGTTCATTCTCGCTATTTAACTTGATGTATCGTAGTAGTTCTCTTTTGAACTGACCACTCTCTGTTCTATCTCCAGTGAACGGAGTAGGGGGTGCTCCTTTGAGTCCTCCTGAGCTTGTTGTTGGTGTTCCTCCTGTTCCGGTGCTTGAGCCGGTACCTGTGCCAGTGCCTGTGGCGTTTATGGCTGACATGATAAGTGTTGGCTGTGGTGTGATGGGGATCTGGGGTGGTTCTACTGGGGAGGGCAATCTGATTGGTGGTAGTGGGGCTGGGAATCCTTCTTCCGCTGGGGATGGTTCTATCCAGATAGGGATAGTGGGGCTGGCTTGTGACGAAGCTTGTGTGGGTACTGTGATGTCTAGGCGGTGTTCTGAGGAGTGGGATAGTTCTGAGTGTGATTCCGCTTCGTCTGAGCTGGGTTCTTCTGATGATGAGTCTTGTTGTAGTCCGTATGTTCCCCTAGTGTTTCTTGGTGCTGAGGATGATTGTTGTGTGGGCGTTTCTGGGTTCTGTTCGTCTTCTTCATTCCACCAGCCTAGTCCTTCAGCAAATCTGTGTGGTGTGATGTTTATGGCTCTGGTGTGGTATGTGTTCTGAAAGTATCGGAGGATGTACCAGTTGTTGTTGATGAATTCCACTGGTCTGAGTTCGCCTTTGATGAGGCACTTGTAACAAGGTGGTCTGCCTGATGTTGTGGCCCAGCAAGCTCCTTTTCCTAGTTGACTGCTTTTAACGTGGTGTGGGAGGTCGTCTTGTGTTCTGGTTGTGACTGGGGTCCAATCGTTGTCTGATTCAAAGGTGACACTGATGCTAGCCACGATTGTGGTCTGTCTTGGGTGCTGATTTGTGTAAGGGGATGGCTGAAGTGGCCTCTTGTGTCAAGGAGGATCCGTCACCCGGCTATGCCGTCGTTTCTGGGTTCTGTGGAGTGTCTAGTTGTTGGCTGATGCGTCCTCTTGGATCGTCGCCCACTCTGCTGTGTGGCAGTAGTGTCTTGGGTGTGTTGGGAGTTGTAGACTTGGCTTATGTTACGCCCTAGCAGGGGCGTGAGTTCTAGAGGTTCTGAATCACACAAGTATCAAGCGAAGACCTCTGTTGTCTTATTGCTATGAAATACGAGTGGTAAAGTGTGGCACAAGGTGCAGCACTACTCTGTAATGTAGGACTCCTCGTCCAAAGTGTCTAACACTTCTCTACACTTGATCTTGCTAGTGCACAGAGTATAACAGGTGTAACGCGTTGATATAGTTCAACTGCAAAGACTTCGAAGTGTCCTGGTTAGGGACTGAGGTAGGGGATGCACAAGAAGAGAGGGATAAGGCGAGGTCACACCAAAGTACGAAGGCAAGGTTGCTAGATTGCAAACGAAGCCAAGTCTGGCTTCCTATGGTCTATAGTACAGGTTTATATAGGACAGGGTTCCAAACAACATGAACACAAGTCCACACAATATCAAAGAGACTAAACGGAGCAAGCAGGAGTTCGGATCAAGGAAACAGCGCCACTAGTAACAGTAGCTCCTTTGGTAACAAGGTATAGTACAGAAGGGGAAAGGCAGGGTGGAAACATACTGTGACTGAGGTCCGAAGCATCGGATCATAACAGCTAGGTTGACAAAGCACTAAACAAGTCTTATTCTCTAAGTCAGGATTAACTTAGAGATCTGTCAAAGTTAGCCTGTTCTCGAGTTTCAAAGAGTACCAAGTTCAAAGAGAACTTGGATTGTTTCTGATGAGAGAAGAGGAGTTCACAACTGAGTCTTGTTCATCAAGTACTGTAGTGTCATGGACACTCTATTTTTGCCTCATTTTTCCATATTTTTAAGGATTTATTTGGTTGAGATACGAGTCTCCAACATTGTGCTCAAACATCCAAGTCCTTATCATTAGATATGATAAGATGGTTAGTCACATGATGCCAACATGTGCACCTACAAGCACGTGACCCTGGGATAGTAATGTCCTTATCGGATGTTACCTCTTTAGGTCACCTTCCACATTAGTACTATAGTTTCTCATTGGACAATAAGCAGGGAAGGTTCTAGATAGTTCTAGACTACGTTGTCATAAGGTTGTGACTCATAGATAAGGACACATCATTGCTCTGTCAGTGTTAATGACTGTGCATCAGTCAGCACAATAGATAGCGCTATTATTAGACACAACGCGTCAGCGTCTGACTCATTACTATTACACGTACCTTTAGTAATAAGGTTCTATAGTAATTTGAACTCAGCCGCAGCAGTGTATATAAACCCTCATGTAGCATCCTGAGTGGAACCAACTTGTCCTCTTGGTTCTCCACTCAGGTACGTATTATCCCTTGTACTCCCTTTACTTCACCAATGTTAACTTGTCCTCTTGGTTCTCCACTCAGCATGCCACAGCGTGATCTCCTGACCTTTGGACTTGTATAAAGTCCTCACGTATGTCTACTCTCCGCTGTGACTGTACGTTTGGCATGTGACTTGTCTCTGCGCTAGGCTTGAGTGTGTACCGTGTCAGTTCACTTACACTTTGCTTGGTCTAGTTGTCGTGATAAGTCATACTGCTACACATAGGATACAAGAAGACAAGTCTGAGGTCTACAGCCCACAGACGTCCTAGTACTTATACTAAGGAGTTGTGCGAGAGTAGTGCGATTATGTAACGCATCGCACGTGAGTGCGCACGCCGAGAGCCACAAAAATAGTACAAGTCGAGTGTTTGCGAGAGAGAGAGATTGAGCGCGAATAAACAGACAGAGGGATTTCGAGAACAACAAGTTGATAGTTCATTACAGTCTGAAACCATACATTTTATACTACTAGGTTTTTGTTTTATTTGTAAATACAAGTTGTAAGTAGTTGTGAGCCATCAAACACATGAGAACGCATCGTTAAGGGTCGTAAAGTAAAAATACTGTAGGGCCTCTCAACCGAGGCAAAAAGTCGTAGCTACTCATCATAGGATGATGCAGAAATTGAGGCCAAAGCCGAAACCGAACGCAAAGTGGCAGAATTGAGGCTGCAAGCTTGAGGTGGTGTGTGGCCACGCCCCTTGTGACATCAGGCTCGGCATGCTCACACTTGATCCGAAGAAACATCCTAACAACGATAGTGATAAACTGAAACTGAGATAAGAGTGGTATAGTAATGGCTGAAGGCCGTAGTCAAAAAATTAGAGCATGGGATTGCTCGTGCTGAGGCAAGACGACTCCCCCAGGTCATCGGCCCGGTATGGTCCAGACAGGATCCCAGTGCCGCACACTCCCCCGTAAGTCGGGCTCACTGCACATTTCAGCAAGGAGAACAATAGGAACAAAATAGAGAAACTGAGTCATACTACTGCACAGTGAGTCATAGTACTGTGCAACGAGTCATACTACTGCACAGTGAGTCATAGTGCTGCACAATGAGTCACACTATCCAGAAATAGTCCTGAAGGGACTATGAGTTGTACTGAGTCATCCCTGAGCCAAATGCGGGATATGAGTCATGTAAAGTAAAGAAATCAAAAGAAATTAGATGGGATGTAACAGATGTACTTAGACTTCCAAACTGATGCTTGGGCTCTTGCTTGGGCTTCTGCACTGCACCTGGACTTCCACACTGACACCTGGACTTCCATGCTGACACCTGGACTTCCACAGGACT
Source organism: Lactarius indigo (assembly GCA_025766275.1). Classification (NCBI taxonomy): domain Eukaryota; kingdom Fungi; phylum Basidiomycota; class Agaricomycetes; order Russulales; family Russulaceae; genus Lactarius; species Lactarius indigo. The sequence goes on along the minus strand of JAFKAC010000103.1, from coordinate 70,651 downwards.
TTGCTTAGACTCATATGGGATTGATTTAAGGTTGAAAAGCAGGGGTTTGGTGATGAACAGCACACAGGAGGGACATACTCATGATGAATAGCACAAATAGAGAGCATACTCACAGTGGCAAAGGTGACTGTGGTGAGATATGCAGAGAGTGCTTGAAGCAGCAACAGGGAGTTGTCAGGCAAGTAAAGCAAGAGTGTCTGGCACACAAACAGTGAGAACTGATATTATACATTGGAGAAGAGGGAGCTTACCTGGCACACAAACAGTGAGAACTGATGTGGACCAGGAGCATACATGCTACTCTACTTATACACTTTCTGGGAGTGACACTATACAAGGGATGTAACACAAGTCACGTACTACAAGACAGTTATTGTTCTACAAACGGACAAAGGAGTGGACGTTCTGAGAACAAGGACAGAAAGAACAAGGAGAGTCTAGAAGTAAGTGATATCATAATGACATCATAATAAGGATAGGACAAAAAGAGAACAAAGAAAGATACAAGAACGCATAGTACAATGAACAGTCTGGATATGTCCATATGATGTCACTGTACATGATGTCATAGATAAAGAAGTCCGAGATTGTACAGATCAAATCTAATCTAAAGCGGTCCTAATTAATCTACAGTATTAAATCCTAGACGTTCCTCCTCAGTGTACGTGACAAACGAGCTAACATTCGATTACAAACCTAGACGTTCTGCGTACGGTGTAATTAAGTAATAGGGTATATGCGGGTGTAAACTGTTGATAAGTGACCCCTGCGCACTTAGCGGCTCGTACGGACCGGACTTGCAGCATGGACTGCTTTAGATTAGATATACAGGACTTGTAGATTAGATACTGTTTGATCTGTACAATCTGGACTTATCATTGCGTCACATATGACATCACTGTACTTCTAATGACATCATACATCCGGACTCTGCGTTGTATAACGCCTTTGTACTTTCCTTTGTTCCGTACTTAGCTTTATCTTTATTATGATGTCACTATGATATCATTTGCTTCTGGACTCTCCTTATTCTTTCTTTCCTTGTTCTCAGAACGTCCACTCCTTTGTCCGTTTGTAGAACAATACTTCCTTGTACTGCGTGACTTAGTGTCACATCCCTTGTACAGTGTCACTACCTGAAAGTGTATAAGTAGAGTACCATGTACGCTCCTGGTCCACATCAGTTCTCACTGCTTGTGTGCCAGGTAAGCTCTCTCCTCTCCAATGTAACATCATCAGTTCTCACTGCTTGTGTGCCAGACAACCTCTTGCTTCACCTTTGCTTGCACTCCCTGTTGCTGCCTTTCAGCCACCCTTGATATCTCACCACAGTCTCCTTTGTCACTGTGAGTATCATCTCTATGTGTGCTGTTCATCAGGTTATGGGCCCTGGTGCCCTAGCCACTCCACTTGGCTGGTCACTGTCTTCCTAGGAGGACACACCAGGCTAAGGTCTGTCTGGGGCCTTACCAGCCTTGCCCAAGGCAGAGAGCAGTGGGGCGCCACTTGTCTCTGCTAAGGAACCTCCTGTGTATGTACTGCCCAGTAGTCCTACTTTCACCCCTACTGTTTTCCTAGCCCCTGCGCTATGCGCAAGGAGACTGGGTCTGGTAGCCCCTTAACTTCAAAATATCCAGGCGTGCATGGCCCACTGGGCTGTGTATTGTGGAGCTTAGCGCCAGCTGTCTCTGGTGCTCCACACTGGGCGCAGGATCTCCTCACCATGGGAGTGTAAAACCTGGTTCAGGCTCTGGGGGGTGTTCACCACTATGGTGTTCTGCAACCAGATACCTGCCTTGTAGCGGCAATGGGAAAGGATTCAGTAAAGCCACTTGTGGCGATGAGGCAACCAACAGGCCGAGGAGGCTGAGGTAGACAGCCTTGGGCTCTGAAAGCATTCCCTTCACCTTCCCCCTGACGCAAACCATTTGAGCTGTGTCTTAGACACATCCTGGCTGGCAGCTAGCTCATGGTATGGCAAAGGGACTCTCCCAACCTGGGCCTAGCCCTTGTATCACTGGCATACTATCAGGAGGCAGGACGCGTTAGCGTTCTGGCCTTACAGAATCACAGACAGGAGTGGTACCCCCTCTATCTTTATGTCTTGCAACTATGAAGCACTGTTGCTGACTGCTCCTCGGCGACAGATAAATCATCCCAATGTCTGGTTCTTCATCTACCCCTGCTGCTGGTGCTGGTGCTCCTCCCAGCCCCACCGGTGGCTCTGCAGGAGGCTCACTCCCTCCTCCTTCTGGGTCCACACCCTCTACACGTCTCTCTCAGGCCCACAGTGCCAACTTTGGCATGCCATCTGGCATCCATCTCACCCAGTTTGACGGCACTGGCTGGAACGAATGGTCTGGGACCATTGAGGCAATCCTCACGCTGCATGAGGCTGAAGATGTGTTCACACTGGACACACCCCCATCTGGTATCACTACCGATGAGTGGGACTCAGTCCAGCGTCGTTCCAAGGCGTACCTCCGCCTTTACTTAAAGCCAGATGTCTACTCCCTCGTGGCGGACAATATTGTCTATGCCACCTTCAAGGCGAAGTGGGACAAGCTGAGAGACGTATACGCTGGTGCTTCGGGCAGCACCACCATCTTTAACTTGTGGATCCAGTTAACACAAGCCCGCCTCGACGACTCTGCACCCATGGCCGCTCAGCTGGCCAAGCTCAATGAGCTAAGGGTTGCCCTTTCCAACGCGCAGATGGGTGTCTCTGACGTCCAATACTGCCTCATTCTCCTCCATGCGCTGCCGCCCTCTTATGAGGTGTTGGCCTCAACCATCCTTGCCAGTGGGGCCCCTTCCACACTTAAGCACGCTGAGATCATAGCGCGCATAGTGTCGGAAGAGGCTCGCCGCGCTGGGCCCTCTGGCTCTTCCCTCAACAAGGTGGCCCCCGTCAAGTCGACGGGCAAGAAGGGCAAGAAGGACCACTCTGGTCTGACTTGCCACTATTGCAACAAAAAGGGCCACATCAAGCCTGACTGCAGGAAGAAAAAGAAGGATGAGGCTGACGCAAAGGAGAAGGAGAAGGCAGGCAACAAGGCCGCAAATAGTCACATTCTTGTACCTACCACCGCCTCCATTAAGGAGGTCGAAGAACCCGCCATAGACTGGGCCTCTCAATCTATTTCTGTTGCCTTGTATGCTGCCTCGCGTGTGCGTTGGATGATGGACAGTGGTGCTACACACCACATTACACCACATCGGTCTGACTTCAAGGACTACACCCCAACTAAAGGCACTGTACGCCTGGGTGATAAGTCCACTATAGACCAAGTGGGTGTCGGGTCTGTCGTTTTTACTACGAGCCAGGGTACCTCTATCACCCTAAGCAATGTGCTACACCTACCACAGGTGAAGACGCGCTTCTTGTCGACGCGCGCCCTAGCACAAAAAGGTGCTGAGATTGCCTTTGATAGTGGCTCATTTAAAATATCTATCAACCAAAAGTGTGTGGCCAAAGGCTACCTTGAGGACAACCTTTACTGGTTGGACGCAGCCAGCGTCGGCCTCAACGCCCACACAAAATCAAGTGCTGCCACACTTGATATCTGGCATCAACGCATGGGACACATCTCCTCTGCGGCGCTGAAGGCGCATGGTCCCTCTGCCACTACTGGCATGGACATAGATAGCTCTACCACGACCCACACAGTCTGCCGTGGGTGCGAGATGGGCAAATCCACTCGCCAACCCTTTTCTGCGTCCTCCAACAAAAGGACAACTCGTCAATTTGAGATCGTGCACAGTGACCTCGCCGGTCCTATGCAGACTCAGTCCTTGCAAGGCTCGACCTACACTGCCACCTTCATAGATGACCACACTAAGTTCACTGTGGTACACTTCCTTAAGTCAAAGGACCAGTTTGCTAAGTCGCTGCAGATGTACTTGGCTTGGGGTGAAACCCAGTCTGGCCATAAACTGCGCGCTCTGCACTCTGACCGCGGTGGCGAATACATGTCGAGTGTCACGCAGGACATTCTTAAGCAGAAAGGGATAGAGCATCACCTCACGATGCCGGGTTCACCACAGTCCAACGGAAAAGCCGAGCGGTTTAACCGCACCATTATGGATAAGGCAATGTCCATGCTCCACACAGCTGGCATGTCTAAAGGCTTCTGGGAGCATGCAGTGTGCGCAGCTGTGCACATCTATAACCGCTCTCCAGTCCGTGGGCTTAAATGGCGCACTCCTTATGAGCTCTGGCACTCTGGCAAAGTGCCTGATGTTTCACATCTTCGCGTCTTCGGATGCAAGGGGTACATGCACGTACCCGCTGATAAGCGTCGCAAATTGGATGCGAAGGCCATTGAGGTCACGCTTATCGGGTTTGAGCCCGAATCTAAGGGCTATAAGCTCTGGGACCGCTCAACCCGCTCCGTCCGAGTGTCCAGGGATGTGACATTCGACGAGAGTAGCTTCCCGTCCCTTCAGGGTGTTGAGACACACCCCACACCTTCACCACCAGTCGTGCCTAGCACAACAGTGACTGCCGTGCCTCACCCGCCGGCGTTACCACCAATGCGAGCCCCCTCCCCTGCACACTCCAGTAGTAGTGAGGAGGAGGATGTTGAAAAACTCTTAGACCCCCCACAAGTCCAACCACGCCCCACCACTCCACCACCTGCTCTGCCAGCTCCGCCCACCACACCTAAGCGTGAGCAAGCCACTCCCACTTCACCCCCGCCACGTCCTAGTGCAACGCGCATTATGCGCCATGTCCCTCCTCCCTCACCAGAAATGCCTGGGGGATTTGAGGATCGTGCACAGCGTAGTCAGCTGTTGCGCGAGATGGACAATGCACCAAGGCGCAGTGCCCGTGCCCCTGTCCCTAATCCGCGTTACTTCAATGCGGACAATGCGGCATGGCGCGGCAGGCGTCTGGGGTATGCGGAGTTATTGGCTGCTGCCTTTGTGGGCCGAGACCCTGCAACCTATGCAGAGGCCATGCGGTCTGCAGCTGCAGAAGAGTGGACTAGGGCGTGTCAGTATGAAATGGACGCCCTAGCTAAGAATGGGACTTGGGAGTTAGTGGATCTCCCGCCTAATCGCAAGGCAGTAAAATCCAAATGGGTCTTTAAGCTCAAAGCGGATGGCCGCTACAGAGCTCGCTTGGTGGCTAAGGGATTCACGCAGATCCCTGGCATAGATTTTGATGAAACCTTCTCTCCCGTCGCACGATTTGAGTCGCTACGTTTACTTCTGGCGTTGGCCGCGCTGGAGGACTGGCACATCCATCAGATGGATGTTAAGTCTGCTTTTCTCAATGGCGTGCTTGACGAGGAGATATACATGGAGCAGCCACAAGGTTTCACTGTCACTGGCTCTGAGACGAAGGTGTGTCGCCTGGTTAAGGCGATCTATGGTCTCAAACAGGCCTCCCGCGCATGGAACTTGCAATTCCATGGAGTGCTCACTGCACTCGGCTTTAAGCGGACGTTTGCTGATGCTGGCATATATGTGATGCCTCAACGGGAGGGGTATGATCCACTCTTCGTTATTGTCTACGTTGATGACATCACTATACTGGGTCCCTCGCTGAGTGGTATCAAGCGTTTGAAGTCAGATCTGTCTGAACGCTATGAGATGACAGATCTCGGGGAGATAGAGTCTTATCTTGGTATGCGCATTGTGCGCGACCGCTCCCTTAGACGCATCGAAATAGATCAGTCTGGCTACATCAAGGATGTCCTTGAACGCTTTAGCATGTCTGATGCCACACCACACAACACACCCTTGCCCGCTGGTGCTGACGAGCACCTGGTTAAATATACGTCGCAGGCAACTGCCTCAGATATCTCTCACTACCAGTCTCTTATTGGGAGTCTGCTTTATGTGCAGATTGGCACAAGGCCAGATATCTCCTTCGCTGTGTCACGTTTGGCGCAGTACGCAGCGAACCCTTCACCACAACATCTGCGACTTGCGCAGTATGTCCTGTCCTACTTAGTAGGAACTATGGATATGCGTATTGTTTATGATGGCGCCAATGGCGATGGCCTTCACGGCTACACTGACTCCAGTCTGGCTGATCAGACTGACGACCGCCACTCCACCTCTGGTTATGTGTTCCTACTAGCTAACGGTGCAATAAGCTGGTCTTCGCGCAAGCAAAAGACTGTTGCCCAAAACACAACGGAAGCGGAATACATGGCCATGACTGACGCGGCTAACCAGGCTGCGTGGTATCAGAGCTTCCTCACGGAACTCGGGTACGAGGTCGACGACCCCATCCCACTTCATGGTGACAATAAGGGTGCCATTGACTTGGCCTTGAACCCTGTCACTGGGAGACGGTCTAAGCACATTGCCATACGGCATCATGTCATTCGAGAGTACATCGAAAAGGGGACCATCACCCTCATCAGAACTCCTACTGTGGATATGGTTGCGGACGGCTTCACAAAGTCACTACCGCGTGTCCTGCTGCAGAAGCACAACGATGACATGGGACTTGTGTGCACTTAGATTGTAGATCACGGGGAGATGTTGATAAGTGACCCCTGCGCACTTAGCGGCTCGTACGGACCGGACTTGCAGCATGGACTGCTTTAGATTAGATATACAGGACTTGTAGATTAGATACTGTTTGATCTGTACAATCTGGACTTATCATTGCGTCACATATGACATCACTGTACTTCTAATGACATCATACATCCGGACTCTGCGTTGTATAACGCCTTTGTACTTTCCTTTGTTCCGTACTTAGCTTTATCTTTATTATGATGTCACTATGATATCATTTGCTTCTGGACTCTCCTTATTCTTTCTTTCCTTGTTCTCAGAACGTCCACTCCTTTGTCCGTTTGTAGAACAATACTTCCTTGTACTGCGTGACTTAGTGTCACATCCCTTGTACAGTGTCACTACCTGAAAGTGTATAAGTAGAGTACCATGTACGCTCCTGGTCCACATCAGTTCTCACTGCTTGTGTGCCAGGTAAGCTCTCTCCTCTCCAATGTAACATCATCAGTTCTCACTGCTTGTGTGCCAGACAACCTCTTGCTTCACCTTTGCTTGCACTCCCTGTTGCTGCCTTTCAGCCACCCTTGATATCTCACCACAGTCTCCTTTGTCACTGTGAGTATCATCTCTATGTGTGCTGTTCATCATAAACGCGGACTTACCCTCCTCAGCGTACGTGACAAACGAGCTGAGGGGGGAAAAAGGTATCGTACGAGATAATATATGAGTTGTGTTTATGGATTCCAGTATGCAAACAGACGTCATCCGAGTCCAAATACTCTTCGGCTTTCACACTCCCCCTCAGCGCAAACCTCAGTTCAGCGCTGACTCTTTATCATCACGGGCATCCCGTACTCCCAGGAAACCGCGCAGCTCAATGAACCGCGGGCCTGGTAGAGCCTTCGTTAAGGCATCGGCAATGTTGGCCGCTGACGCGATCTGACCAACCACAATCTCGTCGCGTTCCACGCGCTCGCGAATCCAGTGATATCGTACGTCTAGATGTTTCGCGCGGTTGTGGAATGCCTGATCGGCGGACAGTAGGATGGCAGCGGAGTTGTCGCACAGAAGGGGGGTAGCATGTTCTGACGCGTAGCCCAGTTCGCGTAGCAGTGTCCGTAGCCATACGAGCTCGCGCCCAGCTTCTGACACGGCCATGTATTCGGCTGCGCACGTGGAGTCGGCTATGGTGTCCTGCTTCTTTGACAACCAAGAGATGGCTCCGCTTCCCAATGAGAAGCAGTACCCCGCGACTGAGCGTCGTCCTTCATGGCCGGGCTCATTAGCGTAGTCAGAGTCACTGTACCCAAGTAGCGTCGGTGTGTCTGATGATCCGCCAAGAGTCAGTGTCATGTCGCGCGTTCCCTTCAGGTAGCGGACGACTCGGACAGCAGCTTGCCAGTGGGCCTCGCGATAGCAGTCCAGGAATCGAGACAGCTTGCTGACTGCAAACATAATGTCTGGTCTGCTGCCCGTGGCGACGTACATCAGCGAGCCGACAAGAGATCGGTATGGGAGGGTGGCTAGTCTTTCGCGTTCGCTTTCCTCGACAGGTTCTCGTGGATCGGGGCGTGTTAGGAGGGTGCCATGTGCCATGGGTGTGTTAACTGGTTTGGCGTCGCTCTGTCCATATGTGGTTACAATTTTGTCTATGAGGGCGGTTTGGCTTAGCGCGATCGTTTTGGTGGTCCGGTTTCGGCGAAGTGCGATACCGACTACAAGTTTGGCCTCCCCCAGCGCGCTGATCTGCCAAGCCGATTCCAAGCTCTGCTGAAAGTCCTCCGCCTCCGCGTCGCTTGATGACACAGCCAACATGTCGTCGACATGTACCACGACAACGGATACCTCACCGGTGTTCGACTGGCGGTAGTATACGCACCATTCGCATTTGGAACGCGTGAAGCCCCAGCTTAGGAAAGATGCGTGAAGGGCCCGGTTCCAGATCCGAGATGACTGGCGCATGCCATAGAGGCTGCGGACTAGCTTCCAGACGTGGTCCTTGTTGCCTGCATCAGTGAATCCAGGGGGTTGTTCCATGTATTGCACCTCCGCGTCAGGCAGGACACCGTTGAGGAAAGCGGTTTTCACGTCGTATTGACGGATGCACCAGTCTTTGGATGCCACGATGTGTAGGACGGCGCGCATGGACTCAAGGCGTGCCGTAGGTGATGTGACTTTGCTGAAGTCTTTCCCCCATACTTGTTGAAAGCCTTTGGCGACCCACCGCACCTTGTGTCGCACTGGGACATTGTTTTCGTCGCGTTTTAAGCAACAGACAAACTTGCCACGAAGAATGCTGCAGTTGGCTGGGACTTCCGAGCGCGGCACGAGCTTGTAGACTTCCATATCCTGGAGGCTGTTCAGCTCTGCGCGGGCGCCGTCGAGCCATTTTTCTCTGTCGGCTGAGGCAAGCACTTCTGACCAGCTTGGTGCGTCAGGGTCCTCAACGTCTACGAGGAGCGCAGAGTCTACTTGCTCCCCCGTGGCGTCGCTTGGGATGGGGTTTTTGGCAGCAGCGCGGCGAGATGCTGCCTCGCGGACCTGCTCCAGTGCCCGTGCGGTTGCTCTCCCATGAGCGAGTCCATCATCGGTGTCCGCCCTGGGAAGAACGGGGAATCGTTCCCGGGTGGATCGCCTAGGGTTGCTTGTGACTGCTTCCGCAGTCGCAGGAGGAGACGCACCTTCTGGCGGCGATGGTGAGGCATCGCAGATAGCCAGTTGGGGTGTTGGGGTGACGCCTTCAGCCCCGTCTGGAGAAGCACTGGTGGGGGGAACAGGGTTGGATGGGCGAGACTGGTCGCTGAGGTGCTCGACGAAAGTGACGTGGTATGAGTCAGCAACGCGACCAGTTTGCCTATGCCAGCACCTGTACGCCTTCGCGTTTGGTGCATAGCCGATCAGGGTACACTCGGTGGATCTAGCGGCGATCTTCGGGTTGTTTCCACTGATCAGGACATATGCGTGGCAGCCGATTTCGCGGAGGTGGGACAGGGAGGGCTTCGTCCCGAACCAAAGTTCATGCGGCGTGCGTCCATTCGCTGAGGTCGACGCGGTAAGGGTGGAAAGGTAGGATGCAGTCATCATGAATTCGTCCCACATGTTTAAGGGGGCATCGCAGGCCAGACGCATGGCTCGTGCTTTGTTCATGAGGGTACGGTGTAGTCGCTCGACGCGGCCGTTTTGGGCGGATGTATGTGGCGCTGTCAGTTGGTGTGTTATGCCTCGCTCAGCGCACCAGCGTGCCATTTCGTTTGAACGTAGCTCGCCATTGTCGGTGACTAGGTAGCATAGTTTCTCATCTGACTGAGTTTCTGCCGCAAGTAGCCATTCGCGCAGTGCACGCGCGGCGTCTGACTTAGCTCTGAGCAATCTCGTCCAGTGGTAACCGGAGAAATCATCGATGATATTCATGATGTAGAGACATCCAGAACGTGAGGCTACTGATTGGGGTCCCGCCAGATCCACATAAACACGACCAAGCCGCCTACTCGCTTTGTTGCCCTCGCGGTGTCGCGGTACAGCATGGTGAGTCTGTTTCCCGCGAATGCAAGCGTCACAAGCCTGCGGCGCGGGTGACAGGTCAATTGGCATACCTGCAACGACGTCGCCTCGCGCCATATCAAGTATGGTGCGGAAGTTAGCGTGGCCTAGACGACGATGCCAGGTTTCCAAGTTGGGTTTCGCAGAAAGGGTGACGAGTGCAAGGGATGTTGGTGGAAAGGAAGGCGTTTGAATGGACCCGGGGAGAGAGTATAGGTGGGACAGGTTCTTCGCGCAACTGACTATTTCGTGACCTGACGCCCAATCGAAGATGTGGCAGTGCCCATTGTCAAAGCTCAGTCGGTAGCCGGACTCGTCAAGTCGGCTGATTGATACAAGACGGACTCCAGCTTCGGGCGCGTAGAGAGTGTCTCGAAGAACCAATCGAGCTTGGTTTCCTGGGATCAGGATCTCGATGGTGCCGATCCCAATGGCAGACACCGAGGAGTTCCCGACGCCCAGGATTTGCCGGGGCTCGATGGAAGTCAGGGTTGTGAAGTCTGCGCGGACACAAGAAATGTGGGTAGAGGCTCCAGAGTCAAGATAGAGCGGCAAGTCAGAAGGTCTGTGAGCGAGCAGAGACGTTTCTGTGGAGGTGAGGAGGCAGGTAGCTGTGTCGACGAGTGTGTTGTCCGCATCTCCACCCCAGTCTGGGTTGGTGTTTCCGACAGCCCAGTCCGAGTACTCCCCCTGATCGGCGGCGATCATCGCACTCTCGACGTCTGCTAGCGCAGCTTTCGCCGGGGTTTGGACCGGCTTGTATTTGACGCTGCCGATCCAGACTGATCCGTCGTTGTCGACTTTTAGGAGAGTGCTGTTGGGGTTGTCATGTGGGCGGGTGCGCAATGCGTCCCGTGCTGCGCGCTGGCGTGTGATAGCATCGAGCGCTGATTGGCCGGCCATTTTTCCACCGGGTGATATGCAGAAGTCGATGGTGTGGCCGGATTTCTTGCAGTTGGGACATATTGTGGCGCGCGGTGGGATGCTGGCTGGCAGCGCAATGGGTGCCTGCGGGTGGAGGGAGGGGAACGCGAGCGGCTCTGGGGTCTGGGTTGCCTGTAGCTCATAGAAGTAGTGTAGCCGGCTTTCCAGGGCTTCCAGCGTAATGGTGCCGTCCATTAGGGCCGGAGCAAGCGCCTCGTGGACCGACGGATGTGTCGTTCTAAGGTTGATTAGGCTGAAGAGGATAGCTAGCTTAGTGACGTCGACGGGGCCAATCTTTTCCGCACGATCGATGAGATCGCGGAGGTAGGCCATAGTTACATCACAGTTGTCTGAGTTGTTGTCGAACCGCACTTGCGTCATCTTCTGAATGAGCTGGATTTGTGCTAGGCCGCTGCGTTTTTCATGGCGTCGACGTAGCGTGTCATATGCTTCTGCGGAGGTGTCACAGGCCGCGATGCATTGAACCTCCAAGGTGTAGACGTGGTCCCGTATGAATCCGAGGACCATGCAGTCATTGCCAACCCAGTTAGTATGTCCCGAGGGGTCCTCCGCATATCGCGGGCACCTGAGCAGGCCACGCGGATATACGTCGAGTTGTCCCATGCTGAGTGAGCTGATCAGTTTCCGAGACCATTCCAGCCAGTTGCTTGCGCCGAGTGAGAGTATGAGGCCCGGTGGCCACGGTGGTACACCGGACATTGTTTTCTCTTTGATTGATGGCGGTCGCGGCGCGAGCGGTGGGCGATGTCGGCGGGGTGGGGGTGAAAGCTCGTCAGATGATGAAGTAATGGTGTGTACGGTGCAATGGGAGGTGCGTGGGCGGCGGATGTGAGGTGGTGTCGCATGTAGGGGAAAGCGGATGGGGGGTGGCGTCACACGAGTTGCATGCACGGAAGGGACTCGGAAAGGATTCCTGCTGGTTTCGGCATTGCTAACTGCACGGTTTTCGGCCGCCCTGTGCCGCGATAGTTCCGAGAGGTGTGTGAGGGAGCTGTCGGAGGGACTATCCCACATAGACATAGCGATGATCTGAAGTGGACAGGGAACGAGGCGAGCGAAGATCTGATAAGACAGAGGTGGACGATGGTCCGACAAGACAGCAGAGGACAATGGTTCGATGAGGGAACGGTGGACGATGGTCCGACAAGATAACAGAGGACAATGGTCTGATCAGACAACAGGGGACGATGGTCCAAAGATGAGGTAGAAGAACAGGGCAAACAGGCAAGGCGTTGGGATACACGAGATGTAGCGCGTCGGGGAAAAGGCGGAGCGCGATAAAGTTGAACTCAGTTTGCGGCCTAAGCAGGAACAGGATGGCCCATAACCTATTAAATCCTAGACGTTCCTCCTCAGCGTACGTGACAAACGAGCTAACATTCGATTACAAACCTAGACGTTCTGCGTACGGTGTAATTAAGTAATAGGGTATATGCGGGTGTAAACGCGGACTTACCCTCCTCAGCGTATGTGACAAACGAGCTGAGGGGGGAAAAAGGTATCGTACGAGATAATATATGAGTTGTGTTTATGGATTCCAGTATGCAAACAGACGTCATCCGAGTCCAAATACTCTTCGGCTTTCACATACAGCAGTCCGTATCTGTAAGTCCAGTCCGAATGAGCCGCTAAGTGCGCAAGGGTCACTTATCAACATTTGGGGGCACAGCCCCCAACAAGCTGAAGCAACCTGTGCTGAAGCTTGTTTGAATGAATGCTCAAATGGTTCTGCTTTCTCATGGCTCTCTTGGCAATCTGGCTACTCGTGTTCCATCCATTACACACCATCTGTGCTTTGTGCCCATCTTCATAAAGGACAACACCGGTGTTGACAAATGGAACACACTGATAGATACGTTATCACAGAGCACCGTCTTATGGCTGTCCCAACCTCACACCTGGTGAGAATAGATTCTTCTTCGACGTTGCCAATGGTTTCCTTCTACCTCGATGGTGGATGTCACTGGTCAGATGAAAGTAATTACATAGATAAATCATAGGACTGAACCTCCATTTTTTGCATTTGTCAGTTCAACTCATATGCAGCCAAGTCGAACAATGAACAGTGTTTTAAACTGATATCTCTTTCACTGTGCATCGTATTATCGCAACATTCTACTCTTTTCATTTGCTGGATATATCGACTTTCAAGATGACTTCCTTTGCATCACTGGTCCTCTGTTCCATCGCGCATTCTCCCCGTCCGTCTAGCTTCTCGCATCTGCATTACTTCATCATTCCACCTCTCACCTGTCCTCAGAAAGGACAAGAACAACACTGAGAAATGGAGCAGGAACCATCCTTGCGTACTCACAGAGCAAGACAAGCGAGAATTATACGTAGAGTGGCTGCAACATCGTGGCAGTTTTCTTTCCCTTCGCACTCCTTTTCCGTCTTTAATACACTCCCCCCATTCGCTTTCGGGAGGCAAGACACGTTCGAAAACATGCTCTTCTCTCCGATCTCGCGGTAACTTACGAACATAGGGATTCCTGTCTCCGTGGCAAAGGCGTTATTAATTTTCTCCGTCTGATTCCCCCCCATCCCTGTCATTTATATGAAGGCGATAGCGCCCATGCGAAGGTGCCCCATCGCAACGTCCATACATGAGCGGAAATTTCTTACGTCGGCATCAGTCCCTATGGAACACCAGGAACACCCAACAAGCGCGAAGGTGTCAGGTGGCCAGCACAGCAATGTGACACGAAGAACGGTAGGGGAATATATGCGGAATATGCGGCTGTGCGAGCAATCGGGGAAACGGACGAAGGGCGAACTAATCTTAGTTCGCAACGATCAGTTTCGCTGCTCGCTCTGCGACGGCGTAGAGAGCTGCTTGAGGGTGGGCCGCCGGGACGTACGGCTAAAAAAATATACCGCATCAGGCCATCGACCGGGGGCCCAATTACTGAAGCCCACGTACCAATACGCTCGCATCGACAATCCGAAGGCCAACTGTCTTCTTCACGCCGAAATCCGGGTTGACGACACCATGCGAGGAGCTGTTCGGGGACATGAAGGCGGTGCTGAATGGATGAAACACGGTGGCGGCGTGGTTGCGCGCATACGCCTCAATTTGGGCATCAGTCTTGGCCCCAGCAAGAGCGCCAAATGGTCCAATCACGTAGTCCCTCCACGCTGGCGCCGCGGCGAACCGAAGCGCCGCCTTTACCCCTTCGCGGATAGTAAAGATGTCAAAGTTCGAGTTGAGGAGCGCTGGGTCGATGTTAGGAGCGGCGAAAGGGTTTGCAGAGGCAAGGGTAATTGATCCGCCTGCGGCATCTCGCATTCAGAAGCGCCGGTAATATCAAGGAACATCACTCACGAGAGGTGGGCGTTATCAGGTTGCTGGCAATCGTCATGAAGTGGCCCGTGGTGGGCGGTGAGTCAACGAATGACGCGAACCCATTCTAAGAACAGAAGCTCAACGACAATCCACGATGGGACGCTTCCGGGCGAGGGCTTACAGCAAAGACAAATTCGTAATGTGGGGCTTGCGGGCCGGAAGATGGATCATTCACCGTCTTGAAAATTGTGGCGTTTTTCGGTAGCCTCAACCAACCTATTTCAGACGTGGCAGTCGAGGCAAACGGACCAGTGTGGGACTGTCCCCACTGTGCTAGATCATTTAGGAATAGCGTCGCGTTTCGGCCGATATCGTCATTAGTAAAGTTGGAATTAACCGAGAACACATTTGAAAGTATGACGTGGTCTTGCATGTTTTTTCCCACGTCGGGGAGGCTTACGATCGTCCGAATTTTGAACTGACTGAGCTGTGTGCTGTCGCCGATTCCCGACAGCATCAGTAACTGCGGTGTGTTGACTGCGCCGGCAGCGAGTATGACCTCCTTCGTAGCATTACGGGAAAAGAGTGGCCCTGGCCGTTGTCATGTCAAATAGGCATGAGTACAACCAGAGGTCTCCTACCATAAGCGGACTGGGCGAATTGGACGCCACGAAAAATGGGTAGACCACCTCGGGTGCCAGTTTGAACCACCTTAGTCACCTGGGTGTTAGTTAAAACGTCTAGATTCGACCTGGAGAGCACCGGCGTAAGGTATGAGACAGAGGCACTACTCCTCTGGCCACCGCCGATTGAGTACTGGGTCCAACCTTACACCGAGCGATTGAGTTACATTCGAAAATTTGGGTGAGTAAAACAGAACACACCTATTCCTAGTGGATTTCCAGAGTTCATATCCCCATTGAAAGGAAACTCGGCGAGCTGCGACGACGTGTTGAAGATCCGACAGTCGAGAGCAGTCCTGTCTTGAACACTGATCTTGACGGGGCCATTCGAACCGTGGATCGCAGGATTGATCTCCCCCGTCGTGTTGTGACCATCCGGGGGGGAAACTAGGGTTTCCACCTGAGGGTCGCAGTCAGGCCGTGGTAGCGAAGTGACGGAAAGGGAGCGGATGATACCCCAATCAAGGTGCTCCGAAGAGAGTTCCACGACCATCCAGAGTCACCAGTAACATGAGCCAATCGATCAAAGTCGCTTGCTGGTCCGCGGGTCCAAACCATATCATCTGGGGCATACTAAGTCTGTAGTCACCGCCTCTGAATGTGACTCAACGTACTGATGGAAGTGGACCCACCGAGGGTACGTCCGCGAGGATACGCGATGGAACGCCCTCCCAAACCTGTCTGAGGGACTGTGGTATAGTTCCATGAGACAACAGACGGCGCAAGTGTCGTGGCAAGGAACGGAATGGGAATAAAAGGATCGACCGTATCGCTAGGGTATATAAGGTAAATGAATGTAGAAATGAAAATAACATCGACAAACCTTGGTCCAGCTTCGATTAAAAGCACACGATTTTTCGGATTTGCGCTCAACCTATTTGCCAAAACACTGCCCCCCAGGCCCGCTGGACAAGTGTCAGAGAGCGAAAGAGATCCGCAGACGCACAGACGTACCTCCCACGATGATATATGTGTAAGATGCATTAGGCAGCGTCGAAGGGTCGGTATATATCGCAGCCCAAACGGACTTCAAAAAGAGAGCAGTGATGAGGGAAAGGCGCATGGCGGGAGCCGCAAACAAAAGAAAGTTTGCAGCATCAGGACGCTTGAACCATGGCTTTATGGGGTTCGTTGTTTTGTTGGGAAGTGGGGGGCTTCTAAGCGGCTAAAATGAGCTCATAATTCCCAAGGGCACATTTGACATGTGCGACGGAGACATGCCCAGAAGCGCCCAACCTGTCCGCTCAAACAGAGACAGAAGAACCAGTTATAGTAAGACGGGGAATACAACAAAGGGCCATCAAGAAGCATTCAACAAGTGGACCAATTGGTCCCGAGGTAACCCTCACCATGGTATCAAGGGGTAGGACCACGGCCAGTAGAGAAATAGCTTGCGGTGTGAGTTAGTACCTGCGGTAGCAGAGACCACAAACTATTCCAATTAGTGCGCACAACACATTCGCTGGCATATATTCACGGAACAGGACCCTTCGAATTGGTTCTCGCCAGTTGCAGCAGCACCAGTGAAGCCACCTACTGACGATGCCGTGGCAATCACAGGCACGGCCACAGGTCAACGTACGGGTCAACGTTTAGAACTGAAGGGTCCAGCTTGGTCACAGCGCTCCGAAGTACGGGTATATATTATGTAATCAATCGACAGCATTGTTCGCTTTGCGTTATTGACCTACAGCATCTGCGCCGTACTTATTACGGCCTTGAAATGATGTCAACAGCATCCTCGCTCCGAAAGCGAAAGCGTGGTCTATCAGACGCAAATGAATCCGGATTGCTTTCTCTAGAGTTTTCGAGTGTGCCAGCCACTCAGGTTGGGCCAGTGCTCGGTGTGTGTGGCCGTTTTTGCACCAGTCCCACATTTTCTTTCCTGATTCGCTTGGACCAGCAAGCTTCCCGTCTCTTACACCTCCAAAGGACACCGCGTTCAATAGCTTCGTTAGGGAAGAGGATGAGGGAAAGGAGTTTGCAAAGCGACTGAGTACTATTGCAGGCGAGACGGATGCCGTCGAGTTCTCGGGCTCTACAAAAGAAGGAAGCGACGGAATCGGGAGCAGGTTTCAGTTTCTCTCGGGGTTCCGGAAGGACGATGCGCTCACCTTTCCTTGTGTAGATACTTTCTCGCACTGCATCGACCGGGGTCCCCGAAACTTATCTTGCACCCCACTCCCTTGTGTACATAAAGCGGCGGTGGTTAATTACGAAACCGTGTCCCTGCGTGCTGTGTGCACGTGTTAAGAAGTCAATAAACCGCCTAGAGTCTCCGCTCAAGAGGCCTCGACCGCTGTACTGGTTTAACAAATGAATAACGTGAGCCCACGCACGGAGCCCACGAGGGCACACCCAACATCGAGCAATCGCTGTCTCTCTCGGCTCAGGCGGGAGGAGACAGGGGTACACGTACGTTACACCGTGGTGCGTTTGACGCCTAGAAAAGTGCTGATCGAAACTGAGTCCAAAAGTTTTGCTTTTCTGAGAGTCGAGAGTTGAGACTGAATAGAGCAACTTCACGTGCTTAATCTAATCAAATCATCAGTTATGCCCAGTAACCTAAAATGGAACGAGATATTTTATGACAGATAGGGGTTATTCAGCTGTAACTTTCTATACACTCAACAATCATCTTTTGAGACTCACAACTACCCACCTCGACCGGGCCTGGAGGTCAATGTTGCAGAGTGCTACCTAAATGGCCCAGTCTTTCTGGGATATGGAAGATGATAAGTGCGCCGGAGCGTGGCAGAACTTAAGAGCGCGCATCCACGTCCAACTGAAGTTCCATTACTGCTGTCGGCCTGACACGAGGGGGTGCGTAGTATAAACTCAAAACTCGGCAGATCGAGCTGGGCACTGAGATTTTGCATAATGCCTTTCCTTGGCCTGCGACCTCGAGTAGTGGAGAGTGGAGTAAGTATGGCTCACCTTAGGTCAGGTGTGTACAATGTAGTATTCAACGTGCCCGTCATCGCCTTGAATTAGTACTTCTCAGCATTCTAGAGCCGAACACGCGTGCTTTTTTAGTCTACTTTTACTGACGCTTGGAGGCCTGAGAAAATATACCTCATGGTCTCTGCCTGTTTAAACGTGAGCAGTTCCCAGAAGTGTCCTCTAGATCTGCACCCTCCGGAATCCCCCCATGTCTTTCATTTCCGTAGAACCTCAGTCCAGAGTGGACTCGGAGAGTCACTCCAATAGTCTACTCTCCCAAATCGCTACTCAACGTCAAATCGTCACAAATCGCTATTTGGCTTTCTTCCAAGAAAGGTTCGTCGGTGTTGTTTGAGTCCTCCACTTTACCCTAACTGCGATTTTTAGGAGAAGTATTGAGGCCACTTAGTCAGTTGTCGTCTCAAAAATTGAACCTCCCATGTATCCTGACTGGTTTCTTTCTCCCGAAGTATCGATTCTTTACGGAAACTCCATTGCAAGGCAAAAACTGTCGACGCCTCATCGGACCCACGTGCCGAACCCACTACTACGAGAGCAGCATGGGATAAACTCAGGGACAATCTAGAAAAAGGTACGCATTTACACACCCTAAACCACTGCCTGGAGCCCACAGTTGTTGCAGAGGCCAACACTCAGCAGGCTTTCGTGGATATTCTGGATAACGACGTCATCAAACCCCTCGAAGTTTTGAAGGAAAGCCAGGGACCTCTCGTTCGGGCGGGCATCCCTGTTCTGATATTAGGATCTTCTGGAAGGAGACGAAAGCTCAGAGAGGGAAGAAATTTGAGGAAGATCTCAAGGAATCCGCTGCGAAGTACGCCGATTATGCAGAGAACACGGTCTCGAAGCTGCAGGAGGCATACACGAAGAAATCTCTCCCTCAGACCGAAGTCCCGCGACGTTCTCAGGGCGCTGCGAACAAAGGATTTGGAAGCAAGTTCTCAGCCCTATTTCGTCGGCGGGAAGATTCGCGTCCCTCTGAGCCTGCCAAGGTTGAAGAAGGTATCACTGATATTTCCCATGGGTCCCAACTTGGTTGACTGAATTCGCTCTCCGAATTAGTGTCCGACGATGACTGCAGGAGGGCCATTCGCCTCCTCAACGGCTTGCGATTGAACAGGGCCGAGATTCTGAAGGACGGATATGATGTATGTGGTATTCTTTGCCACGATATTGATTAACGCTGAGCTGCACGTTGCTAACGCAGTGTCTTGAAGACTTTGTTTTCACGACAACTGTCAAAAATGCCCTTGCCAAATATATGGACGGTATGGTGTCAGTGTTATTTGGCCTTGGTGAGGTATTCAAGAATCTGACACTGTATGCAGCGTAGCATGCGTAAAGTATGAAAACCTGGCAATGAGTACTAGGGCCGAAGTCGAGAAAGCTTTGGCCGGAACAGATACGTCCGGGCTGACAGCGTCTCTCCGTCACTTCCTTTCCATTTCTATTCCTCCACTCGCCCTGTACTGCAACCACCGACCCGATGCATATTCGGACTTGGTTTTCGGCGTACCCCTGGTTGACCTTACGACCAATGTGGACAATGTGCCGAAAGTTATGAGAATGTGCATTGATGAAGTCGAGAAGAGGGGTCTGAATACCCACAAAATATATTCGGTAAGCTGATCAAGACGTGTGTTGAATTCATGTTTAGCGTTGCAGTTCGGTTCCATATACGACGCAGAAATATTACAGGCCAGTGAAATTCCCCCTATGACCAACCTATTAACTGACGCGAATTCACGTTCAGTTGCGGCGCAGGCTCGAAACTGAAAAGTCATTTTCGTTCAGCTCTACCGGGAACATACATCCCGTTGCTATGCTTCTCAAGGTCAGCTATTGCAGCAATTGAGCGCGCGTCCAAGCGCGCGCCAGTAGTTCATCCCTGATCTGTCATCTAGCTCTATCTATGGGATCTTCCAGAACCACTGTTTACGCTCTCATTGGAAGATTATAGACAATACAAACAGAATAGAGGTGAGCGGTCTTAGTCGTCTCGCACGTTTCATCCACATCCATATCCTGATCTCACGTGTAGCCAGATATACCGAAAACGATTGCTCCGTGTTGCGATCGAAGATCCGTGAACTACATCCGGTCCACAGGGCGTCTCTAGAAGCTCTTTTGCGACATCTCTTGCGTGTCGCCTCTCATTCGGACGTCAACGCAATGACCGTGAAGGCGCTCTCTACCCAGTTCAGCTATCCTGTCCTTCGCGGGAATGAAGTTTTGCAAGACGGTGTCCATGTGAAGGCACGTCGCGTCGACTAAGTTGTTGTGCACCTTTCCAACTGATTTCCTCCCAGGGCTTGGTTTTGGAGGATCTCATTCAAAACGCGCATACCCTGTTTGAAGAGAAACCTCCCCCGTCCCCACCTGTTCCGTCCTCGCCCGATGTGACGGAGACCGCGTCTACCCTTATTTCCAGCTCCTTGTTTTTGAGCCCTGAGCTCCCGCAATCCTCTGTGGTACAGGCCGACGACTCTGCTACCCGACATCGTCCGGAGCTTTGTAGCACTCCCACGTCTTCCCAATACTCCTTTTCCACGTCACCTTCGCATGATTTCATGGGGCGGCCCATCACACTAACAGTTTCGCCCTTCCTAAGCCCTCTACTCGGACTTTCGTCATCACCGACCCTTACGGAAGGAGTAGAGACGACTACGCCAGAGCAGGTCAATTCCAAGGCGAATGGCCCTAAGGGGAATGTATCCCCTTCGTTCACATCTGCCGCCGACTGGCAGTCAGCTCAGCCACGACTACACCCACACCCAGCACCACTGACCATACCGCTGACCGACCCCCAGTGCCCACCGGAGGGTTTACTATCCACTACCACAGATTTTCGCCTCTCCTCAGCTACGAGCTTGCAAACTGCATGGGGGTCTTTCTCTACATGATATGTACGTTTCTTCCGTATCTTGTATTTCTAGACGCCGCCCTTCGTAGGAACATTTGTATTTGGAACTTGAGCGCCTGTCACTTTTCTATGGCTGGTCCACCGCCGGCACTCCGCGTGAGCTTCTAAATAATGTGGTGATGCGCGAAGTGATAGTTAGGTCGTGATACTACGTGTTTCAAGGGTTTTGGCTTGACCCAGCCAGTTATCGTTACGAATGAACCATCCTTCATTTTTGGTAATTTTTGGTCCTTCGACGAGTAGCTTGCAATTCCAACCACGCTCTTGTTCGAGGAGGGCCTGTGGCCTCACGTGTGGTACAGAAAGGGCAAGTACGATGGTGTGATGACTTCCTCGGGACCCAAGAGCGCCGTCACAAGCTCTGCATTCCCCCGTGCCACAGCGCCCCGTCGCACCGTATACGAGGTTCCTTTTCCCCAACCTGATCGCCGGGTTCGATATCGTTGGAGACGAGAACGAAGCGAGGCCGCTCATTCTCCACGCAGAGGAAACGCTTTCCGATGGAGGGAAGGCTGACAATAATTTGTACGACGCCTTGCTCCTCGAAACGAAACGCATCGGACATGGGTAAGCAAATCGTGTTGATGCTTTCTTTGGCTAAAGGATGAACTCTGCGAAGCTTTTCGATCGTGAAACACCCCAAGTTGATGCAGCTGTGTCGAGAGAGAGGGATCGCGCTGGAAGTGTGCCCCATTTCGTGCGTACATTTCTTTAATCGGTTGTCCTACCCTGTTCATTTAGCGCTACTTTGATAGAAACGAGATTTTGCCAATCGCGATGTTGGACATGAACACTGAACTGACACGATCTTTTAGCGACTTACATCTTCGATGCCAATGCACCCACTACCAGCCATGATTAACCAAGGTGTGCCGGTGACGCTAAACTCAGATGACCCGTCCGTGTTTGGTGCGATGGGGCTGTCATACGACTTTTACCAAGTGTTCGTCTCGAGTGAGACGACGGGATTGATAACGCTCAAGCAGATAGCGCTGGATAGCATAGAGGTACGGTGTCGGCGGAGCTCTCAGTTCAGTTGGATTATAATGATGTCTGTTCTAGTTCTCAACACTGGGAACAGAAGAGAAGGCAAGGGCGGCGTCGGTGTGGGAGAAGCGCTGGCACAAGTTTGTCGATGATTTGGTAAATAATTCGGGGATTTCCGCGGAGTAGTATCGTGTGGAAGTACAGTCGAGTACAGTACTAGCTGGTTATAATCAACAACTTGAACAACCGCGCCGCGCACGACCCTGGCGCTGTACAGCCTCCCGTCCAAACACCCACTTCTTCTTCCAACAGTGCTGTTCGTCGTGCCCTCGCTCCCACTCCTTCTTGCCTTTCGGACCCTCGTGCTGAGTCCGTTTCGAGTCATCGAGGGACCCTTATGAACGATGACTTCCACATCCGGAAAAAGGCTTTGCTTTAATACCCCCAAGCTCGCTGCTCTTCATCGCGAATTGGTCATGTCCGGTCAGGTTGCCGAGACGGAGTTCTGGGATGGACGCGAGGCGTGCAACATGCCCACCCGCGACACGCTATATTTGACGTAGGATCGTTTCTTAGCACCTCCTCCCGTCACAGGCCGCTTCCGACCCTCAACGGTCGAGGGTGGCAAAAACGAGATTGTGACCACGCCGCAACTCGTACACGATATCTTTGATGAGTATCCTGTCGTTTCCATGGCCTATGACGAGACGTGCCGAGCAAAGTGCCCATCTCAACGTCCTTGTACCATACGACGTCTCATATTCTGTACGGTAGCTTTCCGAAGTCGAATTTTAGAAACGATATTTTCAGTCAAAGCTTTTCCATTCGCATTGGGCTTCCATTCGTTCTATCACAACCCAGCATGTCGTTAGAAACGATGCAATTTTCGACAAGTACCTAGAATGGCCAGATGGTGGTGAGGTCTCTTTATTCGGGTGCAACCCGTCCAACTAAAGTGCGTCCCGCAGAGCTACAGCCTCCCTCTCTAGTTACCCATTCGGCCCATGTGTTGACTCCTGAACGACGTCGTAGACCGGGAACGAGGACGCAGGCGGGGAAGCGGCATGGAGAACTACCGCTCGTTCACAAGTTCAACGAACACTCTGAATGCCTGCTCAAGTCCGCTAAGTGGGTCTGACCGCGCTTCGACTTGCATTCTCAAGTTTTGAACGCGTTCTCCATAACTCTACCGACCGCGCTGGCAAGCAGTGTAGACTGGATTCAGGGGATGCTAGTGACGTACGTGGTCTCAATGAATACTCTGGCTAACTCTCGTTCACTACCTGCTCCAGTCCGGTGGTTATTACTCGCAGGTCAATCTGGCCGATTTACAACCCAGAGCCGTCTAGTGTCTTACTGGAGATGCAAGCTCGTCCGAGTCAGCGATGCTTCGAGTCACGTGCGGACTGCATCAGCTGGCCCCACGCCCCATAAGACCAAGTCATTTCATATCTCGCGGGCACGGTATAACTACGCAAACGATACGCTGTGGACTTGCGGGGTGCTTGGATATGAATGAGACGTGACCTCGAAGGCTGCCAGGGACATCTCGCCTGACCAAACACCCGACCCGACCGCAAAGCAGCAGCAGACGCCCTCGCGTCCATGATGTAGAATGTCGCCACGCAGCTGGACCCTCAAAAACGCGAGGCCGATATCCCAAAAGAAATATCCAGGTATGTGCATACTTGCCAGACGGCTGCGAACGAGTTCCTGCGCCAATTTGGGTCCGCGATCTGTCCCCTGTTGGAGAGATGACGCTGGGCGGACCTACTACGCTCACTCAGAAGATGGCCAAGGTGACGCGCATGGCAGGGTATCTGACCAAAACGCCAGAAAATGTCGCGGCGATTGTCAGGGCTGTGGAGATGGCGGGCGTTGACCGGACGAGAGTGCAAACCGTTAAGTGCACCCTCCTCTGACAGCCGACAGGACTGATAGAAATGGTCGTAGGGTGCGCAACCAACATTGGATGCAAAGCGAGGAGAGCACTCAAATTCTTGGAAAGGAGAAAAGCAGTGCCTGGCTCGCGGCGGGTATAGAATGCGCAGTTGGTACTGTACAATGTTAAACGCATTTGATTACAAAGGACTTCTTCGGCTCGGATTTCGCTTGAACTCCAAAAGGACCTTTGAATATTGGTTCCCTAGCTTCTACTCCTATGTAAACATTTTCTCTAGCTTCAACACGTCGTACATGACCGAACTAGTATACAGGGGATTATTGTTTTGCAGAACAGCTTAAACAAGTAAAACAAGGTCATGTCGGGGCACATGTGTTCTCGACTGAATACTGAGACAGCACTAATATATCAACAAGATATTATCAACAGGTGCAAGAACAAACAAACCACATCCATAGCCATAATAAAGCTTGAAAAAAGCTCGACAGAGTGCTCTTGAGAAGACGACGCAGTAAGGAGTTGTCGAATCTTCGAGTCGATATTTGCCTCTTGATAATGAAGCTCAGCATGGGTTAAAGCTGATTTGGGTGACAAGTTTGAGAGACGTAATGAAGTGGCGTTCTTCAAGATGATGACAACAGCTTCGACAAAAGTTAAATGCGCCTTAGAAATGATAGAGTGAAATAATACCAAGGGCCAAATGATAGCGGCCAAGACGGGTGGCGGTGAGCTAGAGAGATGAATGTCATAAGCTAGGGACAAATGACTGTAATACGAAGATAATACATTTGTAATGGTGGGAAGTGACATAAGCTGCATCACTTGATAAAGAAGTGAGACTTTGGTGTGGTGAAAATACGAAGAGCACGTACAAACTGGGAACCAAAGGAAGACACCAATTAGCAGGCCATAAAAGAGAGAATGCACGCACATGCTCATTAGATGGGAATGATTATGATCAACGAAGAGTCAAAAACAGGTAATCAGCAGGAATAGAAGCAAGGTAAATGCAACCCACGTTCTGTAAAGCCAAGACAGACATCATTAGCAGGGTTGGATCAGAGTGAGGTGTGGCAGCCACTCACATCCTGGAGAGCCGAGGACAGGCATCGTCAGCGGGCTTGAAACGCGGCCAGCCGCGGCAGACACTCACATACTGGAGAGCCGAGGACAGGCGTCATCAGCGGGCTCGAAATGCAGCAAGCCACGGCAACCACTCACTTCCTGGAGAGCCGAGGATGAGCATCGTCAGCGGGCTTGAAACGCAGCCAGTCACGGTAGCCACTCACCAACTGGAGAGCCGAGGACAGGCATCGTCAGCGGGCTTGAAAGGCAGCCAGCCATGGTAGACACTCACCAACTGGAGAGCCAAGGACAGGTGTCATCAGCGGGCTTGAAACGCAGCAAGCCACGGCAGCCACTCACTCCCTAGAGAGCCAAGGACAGGCGCCGTCAGCGAGCTTGAAACGCAGCAAGCCACGGCAGCCACTCACCTCCTGGAGAGCCAAGGACAGGCATCGTTAGTGGGCTTGAAACGCGGCCAGCCACGGAAACCACTCACATACTGGAGAGCGGAGGACAGGCATCGTCAGTGGGCTTGAAACACAGCAAGCCACGGCAGCCACTCACTTCCTGGAGAGCCGATGACAGGCATCGTCAGCGGGCTTGAAATGCAGCCAGCCACGGTAGCCACTCACTTCCTGAAGAGCCGAGGACAGGCGTCATCAGAGAGCTTGAAATGCAGCCAGCCACGGCAGACACTCACCAACTGGAGAGCCGAGGACAGGCGTCATCAGCGGGCTTGAAACGCAGCCAGTCACGGCAGACACTCACATACTGGAGAGCCGAAGACAGGCGTCGTCAGCGGGCTGGAAACGCAGCAAGCCACGGTAGCCACTCACTTCCTGGAGAACCAAGGACAGATGTCGTCAGCGGGCTTGAAACGCAGCCAGCCACGACAGACACTCACTTCCTGGAGAGCCAAGGACAGGCATAGTCAGCAGGCTGGAAACGCAGCAAGCCATGGCAGCCACTCACTTCCTGGAGAGCCGAGGACAGGCATCATCAGTGGGCTTGAAACGCAGCCAGCCACGGCAGCCACTCACCAACTGGAGAGCCAAAGACAGGCGTCATCAGCGGGCTTGAAACGCAGCAAGCCACAGCAACCACTCACATACTGGAGAGCAGAGGACAGGCGTCGTCAGCGAGCTTGAAACACGGCCAGCCATGGCAGCCACTCACCAACTGGAGAGCCGAGGACAGGCGTCATCAACAGGCTTGAAACGCAGCCAGCCACGGCAGCCACTCACCAACTGGAGAGCCGAGGATGGGCATCATCAGTGAGCTTGAAATGCAGCCAGCCACGGTAGCCACTCACATCCTGGAGAGCCGAGGACAGGCATCGTCAGCGGGCTTGAAACGTGGCCAGCCACGGCAGCCACTCACCAACTGGAGAGCCGAGGACAGGTATCGTCAGTGGGCTCGAAACGCAGCCAGCCACGACAGACACTCACCGACTGGAGAGCCAAAGACAGGCGTCGTCAGAGGGCTTGAAACGCAGAAAGCCACAGCAGCCACTCACTTCCTGGAGAGCCGAGGACAGGCGTCGTCAGTGGGCATGGAACGCAGCAAGCCACGGTAGCCACTCACTTCCTGGAGAACCGAGGATGGGCATCGTCAGCAGGCTTGAAACGCGGCCAGTCATGGTAGCCACTCACTCCCTGGAGAGCCGAGGACAGGCATTGTCAGCGAGCTTGAAACGCAGCCAGCCATGGCAGCCACTCACCAACTGGAGAGCCAAGGACGGGCGTCATCAGCGAGCTTGAAATGCAGCCAGCCATGGTAGCCACTCACTTCCTGGAGAGCCAAGGACAGGCGTCGTCAGCGAGCTTGAAACGCGGCCAGCCACAGTAACCACTCACTCCCTGGAGAGCCGAGGACAGGTGTCTTCAGCGAGCTTGAAACGTAGCCAGCCACAGCAGCCACTCACAGACTGGAGCCATTGTCAGCAAGCTTCAAAAGCAGTAAGGTACGGTTGCCGCTCACCCACTGGAGAGCAGACAATCAGCGTAATCAGGTCAGTCGATCTGAAATCTGTGAGTAAGAACCAGCACTCACAAACTAGAAGTTCAACGGCATCAAACGTATAAGCTATGTACCGCAAATTAACACACTTACCCAGATATATGGAAATGGGACAAGACATTCCCGAACTATATCTTCGACATTCGAGTCGTTGCTAGTACGGGAATGGACACTGCAACGCTCGTTGTGGTCGCCCACTTCGCCCCTTCAATTGGCACGCTCACCGGTTCAAAGCTGTTTTGACACACAATTCTAAATTGCTCCTCTGCGTGGACAAAAGCATCAGCGCAATGACATCATCGTTCAAAGCTGCAGCGGTCGTCTCAATAAGCCCGTCACAGCGCATATTTTGCATGTGCATGTCTACCAAAAGAAGCATTAGTATGCAACTCTGGTATTTGTCTATGAACCCACTTTGTAATCGCACAAATCTAACACCATCACCAAGGGGACGCAGGTAGCGCTGTTGAAACTGTTCTTCCATCACTTGAGATACGTCGTCATCTGGGTTTCCAAATTCCTCTACATAGATTTGGACATTTCGCCGGAATTGGTCGTATTTTGTAAACACGGCGATGACCGGGACTTGTTATTATTCTGTCAAATAGTCACGAATGTCTGTAATGACTGACGTACCATTCTGGTCGGGGCAGATGTCCTTGAAAAATCTCAGATCGAGCTGTGGTCGTTGGTTGTCCATTGGGACACAGTACCTCAAATATGACTGTCAGTTGTCGAAATTGCATACACTGGAAAGTCACAAACCATATCGCGTGCAATCTGTCTGCCAGTAGCCTTTCCCCGCACTTGCGTCGAATGAACTCATTCAAGATTTCGAGTTCCGTTGTACTTGCTGATTCAATTCCACGAGAGTCATGGAAAATGTATCCCGTATGATTAGAGAGCACAAGTTCGTCATCAATCGTGTGCTTGTCTCGCTGGTTCCATGTTTAGAGGCAATCAAATAGTGTTGAAGCGCAGAACTAACAAGCAAGGTGTTTAAGCTAGTAGGACAAGTTAACTTCAGAGGTGAAGGGAACTCTAATTACAACCGCATACCTAGTAGGACAAGTTACTATAAAGAAGCAACGCCTATGAGTAAAGGTAATAAGAGAGGTAAAAGGAAAGGAACTTACACTTCAGAGGTGAAGGGAACTCTGAAGTGTAGAGGCGAAAACAGCAGTCCTTATATACAGGACGCTTAGCTAATAATGGTCTGTGCGCACTGGTGACCCAAACACAATACAGGTGGTCTGTGCGCCAGAGGGAGAAATGCCATTGGATGGCAGAGAACAATAGCTGCCTAAAGCAGACAATACCGGTATCTTAACTATAGAAAGAACAATAAGAACCATATATGGATCTAACAATAAAGATAAACAAAAGCGGTCCGTATGAGTCCGGAGTGTCCATAAGTCCTTAAGGGACAGGTACCATATTTAGTATGTGGGCTGACTCAATCAGATCCCACGAGACATGTGACTTTAACAGTCGCGTCTCAACATCCCTCCATGATAGAGACAGTCCACAAGAGTGGTGCAAGCATTGAGTGAAAGTGCCTTGGCAGGACACTTTTTATTGCTTTACTGTACTATGAGAAATGTTTCGATTCTCTGGTTAGAAAGAATCTATGTACGCAGAAGTCCTGATAAAGGACAACTTTTTGGAGGTCTTCATGCACTGCTCTATGAGGATAATGTAGTTCTAAAGAACTACTTTTTGAAGAGCCGTGAGCTGGGAGATAAGATGGACCAGGTCCAACTTCTTTAGTTCTCTAAGAAGGGTTTTTCTTAGCTATTAAACTAGGAAGTCTGTTGCAAGTATACACAACAGTTCGACGTCCTAGAACCCATCTTTACACCATTCCTAGATCAGCTACCATTTTTTCAAAGGGTTCTCTGGGCAGTGACTTAGTAAGTCCATCTGCAACCATTTCCCCTGTGGGTGTACGTATCAGGTGTATAACCTTGTTTTCTACGTATTCCCTGATTACATGGTGCTTGATCAGGATGTGTTTGGAGCGTCTCCCAGTGACAGGGTTGAGAGCTAGGTCCACAGCGCCCTTATTGTCACAATGCAGAGGAATGGGGGAGGATACCTCATACCCCAGTTCTCCAAGGAAAGTAGCATACCACTGAGCCTGATTAGAGGCGTCTGAGAGGCTCATGTACTCTGCCTCAGTGGTAGACTGCGCAATTGTCTTTTGCTTTCTGGTACACCAGGAAATGGCTCCATTTGCAAGCAGGTAGACAAAACCTGAGGTGGAGTGCTTTTCTTCCTGATCTCCCCAGGAAGCGTCGCAATAGCCATGAAGGCCTTCACCACCATTGCCATTCCCTCCAGCATAGCGTAATGAGTAGTCCTTGGTGCTATTAAGATAGGCTAGGACATACTTGGCTAGGCGTAAATGCTGAGGTGAGGGGTTGGAAGCAAATTGGCTAAGGCGCGCAACAGCGAAGGAAATATCAGGTCTGCTTCCAATCTGCGCATATAGCAGAGACCCGATGATCTGTTGATACTTCTTAATTTCAGAAGTAGAGGCCTGATCTGTGTACTTGATCAAGTGTGCCTCGGCGCCAGAGGGAAGAGGGGTATATACTGGATTGGAATCAGACATTCCAAAGCGTTCCACTACATCGCGGATGTAATCTGACTGGTTGATTTCCATGGTGCGATTAGCACGATCTCTGGTGATGTTAACACCGAGATAGGATTGAATTTCTCCCAGATCGGTCATCTCATATCTACTAGATAGAGAAGCCTTCAGATCATTGATCTTTGATAGGGAGCTTCCGAGTATAGTGATGTCATCTACATATAAGATCACGAAAAGTGTATCACCCCCCTCTTGGAGATGATACACATATACTCCTGCATCAGAGTACGTCCGCGTAAAGCCTAGGTCAACTAGGACCCCATGGAACTGCACATTCCATGCACGGGAAGCCTGTTTCAGGCCATAAAGGGCCTTTTGTAGCCGGCATACAAGGTGCTCGGAGCCAGCTGTGACGAAACCGATTGGTTGCTCCATATAGATTTCTTCCTCCAGTTCCCCATGAAGGAATGCCGATTTGACATCCATCTGGTGAATATGCCAGTCTTCAAGCGTAGCCAACGCAAGAAGGAGTCGCAGGGACTCAAAGCGGGCAACTGGGGAGAAAGTTTCGTCAAAGTCCACCCCCTCTAGTTGGGTGAACCCTTTTGCCACTAGCCTAGCACGAAAGCGTCCATCCGCTTTCTTTTTAAACACCCATTTACACTTAACCACCTTCCTTCCTTCAGGAAGGGGTTCAAGTCTCCAGACATCAAGCTTGTCGAGAGCGTCCAGTTCATACTGGCACGCTTCAAGCCAATCGACAGCTTGTTCAGACTCCATAGCTTGCTTAAAGGTCTGCGGGTCCTTATAGCCAGGAACCTCAGCAGCGTTTAGCAAGTCCATCATACCCAGTCTACTGCTCCCAGGCACGAATTCATCGTTCTCCTCTGTGTAGTAACGAGGATTCGTGAATCGTACCCTTGTTCCACGCCGTGGGCGAGGAGGAGAAGTAACTTGCCCATTCCTCGGAGATCTAGGTGTTTCCCTAGGAGGAGAGATGTCCCTATTGAAGTTAGGGGCAGGTATTGGGGCAGTTACTACAGGCGGTCTCCCTTGTGAACGAGTGCGAGGGCGCCTTGGAGTGGTTGGGGCAGGGGCTTGGGATGGAGGAGTGTGATATATAGTCTGGTCTGCAGGGTTTGGAGAAGTGTTGGGGGGTGTGCTAGGCTGTTGTAGTGGTACTGCGGGCACCTGGACAGGTGGTAAGACAAAGACTGGTGTCTGAGGTGCCGCAGGGGCAACAGCTGGCGTAGGCTGACTAGGCACTACAAAGAATATCTCACCGGCAACAGCAGCCCCTTTAGCAGGTTCGCCGGACACGGGAGAAGTGATTGGTTGGTTGGAGTGACTAGTCAGGTCACTCAGGGATGGGAAGGTAGCTTCGTCAAATGTAACATCTCGTGAAGAGACGAAGCACCGGCTATGTCTATCCCAGAGTTTGTAACCCTTTGAATTGGGTTCATAGCCCACAAACACAGCTTCCTTTGATTTAGGATCTAATTTGCGCCGGTTGTGTTCTGGTACATGATAGTAGGCTTTGCAGCCAAATACTCTAAGGTAAGAGACATCTGGGACTGTACCATCCCAGAGCTCCAGCGGAGTTTTCCACTCATTAGAACGGGTGGGAGTGCGATTATAGATGTGCACTGCAGTTTGGACTGCTTGTTCCCAAAAGCCAAGGCTAAGACCTGCATGATGAAGCATGCTGGTGCCTTTTTCCATGATAGTGCGGTTAAACCGCTCGGCTCTCCCGTTCTGTTGTGGAGAATAAGGCATCGTAAGCATATGCTCAATCCCTTCCTCCAGAAGAATGTCTTTAAGGACATTGTTGACATACTCGCCACCACGATCTGAGTGCAGGGTTTTAATGGGCTTATTTTGTTGTTTTTCAGCCCATGCCTTGTAGTGTAGGAAGGCACCCGTAAACTCGTCCTTAGACTTCATAGGGATGACAACTGCAGCTTTAGAGAAGTCATCTATGAAGGTGGCGAAGTATTTGTTGCCCTGAATAGAATTACTCTGTAATGGGCCAACAAGGTCACTGTGCACAAGTTCAAGGGATTCTTGTGCGCGCTTCTGGGAGGGAGGAAAAGGTTTGCGGGTGGACTTGCCAAGTTCACACCCATGACAGGGACCTTCTTCCTCAGGGGATTCATCTATGTTAAGTCCTTTTACGGACCTTGGAGCATATCTTTGGAGCGCTTCTTTGGACATATGTCCCATGCGCTGATGCCAGACATCAAGGCTAGCAGATGCAGTTGCTTGGGCGTTTACTTTATGATGCCCATCAAGCCAGTATAGGCCTGAAGCCTTGTGTCCTTCCGCAATGGTTTTCCCATCATACCTTATAGCAAAGGTAGTGGCATCAAAACTTACTATGGCCCCCTTAGCTGTTAGGGCAGGGGTGGACAGTATGCGCGAGTGCGTATTGGGGAGGTGCAGCACATTGGAGATTTTTAGGTCATACCCAAAGTTGGTATGGATTGTTACCGTTCCAGTACCAACACTCCTTAGCAAGGAGTTATCTCCTAGAAGTACTTCAACACCTTTGTGAGGCGTGTAGGTGTCGTAGTCTTCTATGTGAGGTGTGAAGTGTGCTGATGCCCCGCTGTCCATCATCCATTTTGATGCAATCTGGGTATTATGTGTACCCATCGTGTAAAGGGAAACCTGAGGTACTTCATGTACCTCCTCTATTTTGCCAGAGCCATTAACTATGGTAAATAGTCGGCTCTTTGGTACAGGTATATTATTTAACCTGTTTGCCGGAAGAGAGTCCGGCACCTCTACTACGGTATTCTGGGCAGCTTTTGCCCGCTGTCCTGCCTTCCCCTTCTTCGCATTCTCCTGGTCCCGTTTAAGTTTGTAACATTCTGGCTTTTTATGGCCAGGTTTTTTGCAGTAGTGGCAGATTATGTCCGAAGACACAGAGCTGCCCGATGGCCGCGCCTCATGAGCGTGAGGGGCCGAAGATTTTTTGACGGGGGCGACCTTATTGTAGGACGCCACGGGACCAGCGAGACGGGATTCCTCATTGATGAACCTGTTGATGAGGTCCTGAGGTTGGAGATTAGAGGGGGGGCCAGAGGCCAGGATCGTGCCTGCTATGGTGCTGTAGGAGGGGGGGAGGGCGTCTAGCAGTATAAAAGACATTTGCATGTCTGAGACGGGCATCCCCTGCTCCACCAGGGTGTTCCTCAGGTCCAGCATTTTTTGGAGCTGAGGTAGGAAGGGGCTACCTTCCTGAAGCTTGGTATTTGCCAAGCCCACCCAGATATTAAAGGTGGCCATAGAGCCGACTTGACCATAGAGGTTCTCCAACTCCACGAACTTGTCATGGACAGTTGGGAAGATGTGGGAGGAGTGAATACCAGATAGGACCTCCGTTGTCACTGATAAAAATAGGAGGCCAGTAATGACCTCTTCTTGTTTTGCCCAAAGGGCAAGGATGGCGAGTCCCTCATCTGTAGGACCAGTGGGCCCTACAGCACCTGCTGCAAGAGGGGGATGTTGGGGCACAGAAGCAGGAGCACCGTGTGTGAGGTGCCTGCTGCACCCGTTCATCAACATGAGGGAGGTAAAGGTGGCAGACCAAGTCTGCCAGTTGGTGCCATCCAACTTGGCGAGGGTGACGGACGGAGGGAAGACAAGATGGAAAGACATTTGAGATGTTTGTGTATCTGGTTCCGAGGAGCAGTCAGAACCAGCTCAGATCTTGGTAGAGAAGGTAGATGTCCAGCCATAGGAGCGCTATACTCCATAACACATATGGTGTCATGCCTCAAGTGTGTGCGACTTGGATATAGATAGTGGAATCATTGTACTGATGGCTGCCTTATACTAAGGTCCACAAAGCCCAAATGTTACTATGGGTAATAGTCATGCAACAGCTTTGTTGGCTTCGATGGAATAGGAGCTTTTGGTCCGGCGAAGGACTACTAAGTCTCTGTATCCCTCAGCCTTACAGCCTTGATGCTGGGGCTACTAAGGATCTATAGTAAAGGGTAGTACCCTAGAGAGGAGCCAACAGCGAGTTCAAGAGACAGTGATAGGGATCAACTCCCATAACAACTGAATCTTCCGTCTGTGGAGTCTCTAGAACAGACCATTAAGGGTCTTGGTACTAAGTAACTAGACTAGTGATACATGCTATGCAGCGAATCCTGCACAAAGGGAGCGAATACTTCTCCTAGCAGAGGTCTAGTCATAGCTACTATGTATAGTACTAAGTAGCGTCTCCTAGTTGTATCAGAGGGAAGGACTTCTGGGTTTGACTATTAACCAGGCCTTCACACCCCTTAAAGTGACCCAGGTATTAACCGAGTATCACCCAACTATTAGAGAGGCCTATAGCCGCAAGGGTCTTCCCCTATTGGCCTATGAAAGCACTTCCGGACGAAAACCGGGTATAGAGGATATAGTAGTGCGCACAGAGGAATTTGAGGTTATATAAAACCTCTCATGAGAACCTCCTTAGGAGGCTAGCCAAAATGGCACATGACCAAGGTCATGGTGGACAAGAAAAGAAGGGTGTGTCGAAAGAGGATAGAGGATGCTCACTGAAGGTGTGGGTGACGACAGAAAAATGTGTGGTCGGCTGAGAGAGCAAGATGACACAAGTAGATCTGGTAAAGCAAGTTAGTTATTAGGCGTCAGGGCCCATAACCTGTTGAAGCGCAGAACTAACAAGCAAGGTGTTTAAGCTAGTAGGACAAGTTAACTTCAGAGGTGAAGGGAACTCTAATTACAACCGCATACCTAGTAGGACAAGTTACTATAAAGAAGCAACGCCTATGAGTAAAGGTAATAAGAGAGGTAAAAGGAAAGGAACTTACACTTCAGAGGTGAAGGGAACTCTGAAGTGTAGAGGCGAAAACAGCAGTCCTTATATACAGGACGCTTAGCTAATAATGGTCTGTGCGCACTGGTGACCCAAACACAATACAGGTGGTCTGTGCGCCAGAGGGAGAAATGCCATTGGATGGCAGAGAACAATAGCTGCCTAAAGCAGACAATACCGGTATCTTAACTATAGAAAGAACAATAAGAACCATATATGGATCTAACAATAAAGATAAACAAAAGCGGTCCGTATGAGTCCGGAGTGTCCATAAGTCCTTAAGGGACAGGTACCGTATTTAGTATGTGGGCTGACTCAATCAGATCCCACGAGACATGTGACTTTAACAGTCGCGTCTCAACAAATAGAAGTACTATCATCACTAACACCAATGGATAGGTCGAGTGTAATCTGGTTGGCGGTGAGATCAGACTTGCAGATTAAAAGTTGGACTACGTACCTTCTCTTTTCCCCGGTAAATAATGGGACTCTCTGTCGTGTCACATACTCGCTGAAGAATCGACGTTTTGCCAGCATTTGCCCTTCCTATGATAAGGACTCGGAACTTGATCCTTGGAACCCGACGAGGGGGTTGTTGCCGGTGCATTGATTGGAGCGACAGAGCAAGAGTTGTTGATCGATTCGATCCAGCCCTCGATCGATGGTTCACACAGTTCACCTTCCTTATCCGGTTGTTCGACCAACACCCCTCCGTCTTCCTATTCAACGAGTATCATCCAAGTCGTCTCCGCCCAGAGTACATGCACCAGCACATATATTTGGTTTAGGCCTACAACCTTTGCATACTACTCACTGCGTCTTGCCCGCATTGCTCTTATGGATCCCGCTCATCCTCTTGCTAGGCCGTGATCCAATTCGAGAGCTGATGGGTGTCCGCCTGCTCAACGACATCACCATCCTAACCTCTAACTAAACGATGGAACCACTACAGTCCTCAAGGCGCCGGTATTAGAGCTGAGCGGGTCTGGCGCCCTTTGTCACCTTTTCTATTTCCATGGCCCCTTCCTCTTCCCAGAGTGAGTCCCTCCCGTCAGGTATTTTAGTGAGAGTGAGCATAAGCGAATGAAGGGGCAGTGTCTGTTTGAACAAGCCCGGGCCACGAACTTCCTTTCTCGGTAACCACCACCACAAAGTCGCGGAAACGCGTCCTACTGGCAGTGGAAACTAGAGTACTCTACACAACAACACCTACCCTTAATACCTTCATAAAAATAACCCGAAAGAGCACCCCATAAACAGAAAACAAATTAGTACAATGGCCTCTAAAGGCACCAGCCAAGCCGGCGCCGCAGGCCAACCCCCACCGTCATCGAGCAGAACCACCAGGTCAAGCTCAAAACTAGGGTCAACCGCCCCCCCTAAAGATACAGGTCCCACTATGGACCCAAGAAAAGTCAAGCCCGTTGCAGGTATGGAGGCACGTGGCATACTGACAAAAATAGACTGTCTCCTAGAGGGTGAACAAATCACACAAGGGGCACTCTTCAAGATATATAAAAGAGTACTAATATGCTATGGTGACACAATCCCACAGGACTTACACCTGACGCTCCAAGCCTTTGCAATCTTACTACAAGAATGCGAGGGGGCACACAACAGGGTGATGGAGAAACTATCACAAAAGATAGAGGAAAAGGTCAAGAGCGCACTGGATAAGGGTCTAATGAAGATGAGTACCATATTCGAGAACACCCTAGCTAACCAGAAGGAATGGCAGGCAAAGACCGAATCAATAGCGGGTGCGGCAGACTCGCTCCAAAAACTCACGCAAGACATATCCAAAAGCGTCAAAGAGGCCACAGTCAATTCGGACAACCTAACGCACACAATTACATCATACAAAGAAGCCCTCCTCAAAACAAGCAACCTGCCCGCCCGCGAGCACACAGCGGTGTCCCCCAGACAAGCCAAGGACCCCAGGCTAACCAGGGACTTAGAACGCAAAAAGAGACAAATCCTCCTGGAATTCAGCAACGACTTCTCAGCAGAGAAGAGTGTGTTGGACCTCAGGGAGAGAATAGACACTGCACTCGCAAACTCCTCCCCCCCACCCCTGGAGGGAGCGAAGGTCCAGGAGATCAATAAACTCCAAAATGGAGGCTTAATCATACAGCTGACAACCAAAGAAGCTGCAGATTGGCTACGAGAACCCGCCAACGAGCTCGCCTTCATTCACCAGCTAGATCCAAACGCCTACATAAAGGAGAGGGTTTACCCAATCCTAGTGCCAAGGATACCAACATCTTTTGAACCGGACAACGACGAACATCTCCGCGAAGTGGAATGCGTCAACAATTTGTCACCCAAAATGGTCAAAAATGCGAGATGGATAAAACCCGAATACAGACGCAACCCACACCAGAGATTCGCATACGCCACCATTACACCCACCTCCGCATCAGAAGCTAATCGTCTAATTAGGGATGGGATGTATGTATGCAATGTGCGCACATACCCCAAGAGGCTCAAATACGAGCCAAAGCAATGCATGAAATGCCATAAGTGGGGACACTTCGCCACAGACTGCCACTCAACCGTGGACACCTGTGGTACCTGCGGCGGGGAACACATGACCAAAGACTGCAAGGAACAAACAAAAAGATACTGTGTAGCATGTCGTTCAAACGACCATGCAAGCTGGGACCGAGCCTGCCCAGACTTTCAGAGGAAAAGCGCACATTTTGACGAGCTACACCCGGAAAACGCGCTAACATACTTCCCCACAGATGAGAGCTGGACACTAACAGCAAGGCCGGAAAGAATACCACTGGACGAACGCTTCCCAAACAAACACGCAGTCATCGGCCTCCCCCCTCCCAATCACACAATCAGATCACACCCGGCAAGATCGGTAGAGCAAAAGCCCAGACACCGCAAAGCAGGCAAAGGTAACAACGGCACGGGAACCCTAGACGGCTTCGTTGTCCCAATGCCGTCCCTTAGGCACATACGGGACGCCATCAAGGACTACACCGAAGACCTGCAAGATGACTGGGAGGACAAGGCAGTCAACAACCTCCTCTCACCCGACAAAATATGTCTATAAGACCCAACAGAGCACCAAACAGCGAACTAAGCATATGGCAGCAAAACCTCAACAAGTCCCCCACCGGTCAACACGATCTCATCAGTAGCGGTAGGTTGGCAAAGTCATACGTCAACATCATCGCCCTTCAAGAACCGGCAATCAACTTCCTCAATAAAACCATAGCAACGCAGGATTGGACCCCCCTATACCCTACCACACATGACAAAGAGCCGAAGAAAACACGCACAATCACCATGTTACGAAGCGACCTACCCACCGAGAGCTGGGAACAGGTCGAATTCGAATCTGGCGACGTAGTAGTAGTAAAGTTATATGGGGACTGGGGCCAAGTAACAATATTCAACATATACAACGACTGCCATCACAATCACACTATCCACAAGCTGACCAACTTCCACAGGTACAACCACGACCACATCCAAGGTGAAGACGCGGAAGGTAACCCAAGACATACAATATGGCTAGGCAACTTCAACAGACACCACCCGGCATGGGACAACCCAGAAGACGAACGTCTCTTCAGCAATAACGCCCTAGAGGCGGCGGAGACCTTAATCAAGGCCGTCGCAGATCTCGGCCTAGAATCTGCGCTGGCTGCGGGTATCCCAACACACGTCCACAATGTCACCAAGAAATGGACCCAATTGGATCAGGTCTTCGCGACAGAATACACCCTAGAAAGGATAACAATATGCGAAGCATGTTTTGAAGACAGAGGTATAAACATGGACCATGTTCCTGTCGTCACAACACTGGACATGTCCCTGGGTAAGACGCCAACACGCATCAGCAACAACTTCAGGGACGTAGACTGGGACGAATTCCGCAAAGCCTTAGAAGATGAGATATCAGACTTCGGCATACCAAAAAGACTAGGATCCCAATCAACTCTCGACTGTGAATGCACCAGGCTAACTAAAGCAATACAGAACGCTATCAAAAGAACAGTTCCCACAACAGAAATCTGCCATAAATCCAAAAGATGGTGGTCAAAGGAACTCAGCGATCTCAGGAAATGCACACAGAAACTCAGGAGGAAGGCCAGCCAATACAGGAACTGGCCGGAGCATGCTGTCCACGCGGAGTACAAAGAGATTAGCAAACAATATGACAAGGCCAT
The DNA here is from genome assembly GCA_025766275.1 of Lactarius indigo. NCBI lineage: Eukaryota > Fungi > Basidiomycota > Agaricomycetes > Russulales > Russulaceae > Lactarius > Lactarius indigo. The sequence goes on along the minus strand of JAFKAC010000103.1, from coordinate 32,227 downwards.
CAAATACAACAAACGACACCACTGGCGCGACTGGCTGGAAAGAGCATCAGACCCCGACCTCTGGACGGCCAACAAATACATCTCAGCCCAGGCAAGCGATGGGGGAAAAACGAGAACCCCAAACCTTAAACTCACCAAAGACAGGCAAGAATGGTCGGCCAACAACAATGAGGACAAAGGGGTCATGCTAGTGAAAACATTTTTCCCTCCCAAACCAGTCACCTGCGAAAACCCGCACACCCCAACCAACTACCCCCCGCCAATCTGCACCACCCACAACATCACCAAAGACCAAATAAGACGGCAGCTGAAACGTCTAAAGCCATTTAAGGTGCCCGGGCCAGACGGAATTCCCAATATCATTCTATCCAAATGTGCTGACGTACTTATTGACAGGCTCTGGTACATTTACAGCGCAATTCTAGAGCGCGAAATCTACTACACACCCTGGAAACAATCCAACACGATTGTCTTACGTAAGCCAGGGAAACCACGCTACGACACACCCAAGGCATATCGTCCCATCGCCCTACTTAATACACTGGGGAAACTTCTCACAGCGATAATCGCGGAGCAGCTCACTTACTACACAGAGAAGTTCAACCTACTACCCCCACTCCATTTCGGGGGAAGACCAGCACGCACGACCACTGACGCACTGCATGCCCTCACATACAGAATCAAAGACGCCTGGTGTAAAAAACAGGTCATCGCAGTCCTATTCCTGGATATAGAAGGCGCATTCCCGAATGCAGTCAACGAAAGACTAATACATAATATGAAGTCAAGAAAAGTGCCGGAAAAACTAGTTAAGGTCACTTATAACTTGCTGAATGTAACGCCGTCACGACGTTAGCTCGACTTGAGCACTAGGAGGCGGTAACAACTTAGCGATGTGACTATCCTGCTGACTTGAAGACGCGAAGGTCCAAGCCCTTGCCAAAGTGAATACGCGGAGGTACACCGGCAAGTCGAATGTCCAGGTCTTGAACGGAGTTCAGATAACTCCTCCGAATAGGGAAGTAAGAGAGAGAGAGGGAGAGAGAGAGAGAGAAAACAAGTGACAATTCAAGAAGACCAAGATGGCGTATCTTGGTCTTCGCCAGACACTATAAATACAAGTCGAGCAGGCTTTCAAGCGCTGCCATGAGTCACCGTAGTAAAGCGTCCAACATATCGCGTAAGTATCTCAAACACTAGTACTACTAGTACTAGTATTGGTGGCGTAGTCCTCAGTCAGCAATCAGCGCGCAATCTCCTATCGTACTCGTATCGCCTATTGTAAGTCCGCATTTAATCTACCTTACCGCCGTAGTTGCAACCAGTACAGTAAGGGTCCTCAGTCAAATACCGTAGTGTCAGAGTCGAAACGTAACACTGAAAGATCGTCACACTACACTCAAATTCGATGATTACACTTCAGATAATATCACTTTAGACAACGGTATTGGACAAGGAGACCCCCTCTCCATGATCCTTTACCAATTCTACAACGCAGATTTGCTGGACATCCCGAAAAGCCCAGAGGAATCGGCAGCGGCTTACATCGATGATGCCATCCTCATCACGACGGCCAAAGACTTCCCCAAGGCGCACAAAATACTAGCAGATATGATGACCAGACCGGGAGGTGCGATCAAATGGGCAAATGAGCACAATTTGCAATTCGAATTCAGTAAATTAGCGCTGATCGATTTCACCCACAGGAATAACAACAAAAAGCGCTGCCCACTATCCCTCCCAAACATCAATATTGACCCAACGACAAGTACCAAGTACCTCGGAGTCTACATCGACCAGCACCTTATGTGGAACACACATATCGCGCACGCAATCAAAAAAGGGTCGATGTGGAGCGCCCAACTGAGACAAGCGGTAACCCCATCCTGGGGCTTAACACCAAAATACACCAGAAAACTATTCATAAGCGTAGCAACTCCCAGGGTACTATACGCAGTGGACGTATGGGGGGCCCCCAAACCCATTGACACACTGCCGCCCAACAAAAAAGGGCTAAGTAAGGCAATCACGAAGCTTACAGCTACGCAAAGAGCAGGAGCGCTGGCAATTACCGGTGGACTGAGAACATCGCCCACTGACGTTCTAGAGGCTCACGCCTTCCTCCTGCCACTGCACCTAGAAATCAACAAGATATGTCACAGAGCAGCCACGAGAATTGCAACCCTCCCCCCAGATCACCCCCTATCAAAGCTGGCCAGAAGATGTGCAAACAGATCAATCAAACGCCACCCATCACCGCTCCACATCCTCATGCAAACCTACAGCATCCGTCCAGACAACTATGAAACCATCAGACCAGTACCACGAAACCCTGCACTCTCGCACAAAAGGCCTTTCACGGTAAGCATACCGGCCAATAAGAACGCCTCGGTAAGCGAAGAAGGACACGCTAGGGAGAAAGTGAAGGTATACACTGATGGATCGGCACACAACGGCAAAGTAGGAGCAGCAGCTATTCTATTCAGACAGGGAGGTCCGATCTGCAAGCTGCATTATCACCTAGGCCCAAGTTCACTGCACACTGTTCACGAAGTGGAACTCACGGGTATTCTGCTAGGTCTACACTTAATAAGAACGGACAAAAAAGGGAAAACCAGCTACTCTATCGGAGTGGACAACCAAGCAGCATTAAGCGCACTCTCAGCGGTAAAGTCATCACCAGGCCAATACATCGCTGACGAAATCCTGGTTACCGCAGCATGTATAAAGAAAAACATCAACTCCCCAAATTATTCACTCAAATTCAGGTGGACGGCTGGCCACTCCGGGATCAAGGGAAACGAAGCGGTAGACGGTGAAGCAAAAATAGCAGCTGACGGACTAACCTCAGACACAAAAATGCTTCCCCCGCTACTCCGCAAACCGCTAAAAATTAACAGATCGGCCACGCTTCAACAGAAAAGAACCACCCTGAGGGACCGGTGGAAGACTGAATGGGCGACGTCAGCATGCGCACAGAAGACTAATGCCATAGATCCCTCCTTGCCATCCAATAAATACCTTAAGCTAATCAATGATGACAGGTTATCGAGAGCGGATGTCAGCCGCATATTCCAACTGAGAACAGGGCACATACCGCTCAATGGATACCTCGAACGCTTCAAACGGGTTGACAACGCAAGATGTCCGGCCTGTGGACACCCAAAAGAAAACCCCCGGCACTTCCTCCTTGAATGCCCATCATACGGGCATGAGAGATGGGCGCTCATAACACATTGCAAAAAGAGAAACCCCGAATTAGCGGACATTCTAAACGACGCAAGCATGTTAGTCCCTCTGGCAAATTACATACACGCAACGGGCCGCTTCGAACAAGACAAAAACACCGAAGCCACTGCAAGCCAACAAAGTGGCCCCAACACACACACACCAATCCCCACGTTACAACAGGCAAATGCCCCAAGCCCAACCAAGATAGGAAGAGTCCTCTGACCAGCGAATCCAAGTTCTCTGCACAGCCACATTGCAACCACAAACATCAAAGTCATCAAGGCACCCAAGATGACACACACCACCCGGCGGCAAAAAACTTCAATTCGTCTTGGCGCGCAACAGCGCCTCAGAAGCACCCAACACTTGGCACAACGCTATGCCACTTCTAATCCTAGGAGTGGAGAGGTTTTAAATGGAGGGGAAGAGAAGCAGGACAGTAATGGTCAAACATCAGGGCACAACAGTAATTACTTAGTGAAGTGCTACATAGGGTTCTGTACCCCAAGGCGCACGGAAATGGATTCCAAAAAAAAAAAAAAAAAAAAAAAAAAAAAAAAAAAAAAAAAAAAAGCCCGGGCCACTCTGATCCCTAAGTTAGTTGACAAGACGGCCGCGTCGGCGATTCTCCGGGGACCACACGACAGTGATCCAAGTTATCTTTCTTTTCCCGGCCAACGATTGCAGGCATTAGTGACCTTTGTTCTTTTGACTATCGAACGTATTGAACCTTGTATTAAATGTCGAACTTTGAAAGCTTGAACTGTATTATGTCACAGACTGACTCACAGCTAGCGTGTGATGGATACAGTATACTACTCCTGGAAAGGAATCTCCTAACAAGCCCGACATGACACGGCTGGGGAATAATACTAAAGTAACGTCCACACTGAGTGGTGCGTGCGATGGAGTACAGTACGTGCATAGAGAACGGAAACGGGGACCAGGGAAGGCGTTTTTAGGATATCATCACCTCACCAGAATCCCCAGAAGTGAAATGAAAACACGAAATAAAGAAAAAAAAAATCAAGTAGATGTTAGCACCCTCATGGTTCACAGATAGAACATGCTATCCCGCAAATTGGCATGGAGCCCATTGCCCCATGCGCGCTCTGCGGCCGCGAACACGCGATTCTCCGCTTCCTCGCGCGTCGGCTTTCTCCGGCCCGCACTTGTGCTCGCGCTCGTGCTGGAGCTCGCGTCGTCGTCTTGGGTATTAGCGAGGAGAAACTCGTGAATCCAGTAGCGTGCGCGCTCGCACACAATGTCGGCGTAGTACGCGGGAGGGACGAGGCTGACCGCCTTAGTAGCGCGGGCGTAGAGGTAACTCGCGGTGTGCACGCCTTGCTGCACGTCATCCGCGGTAAGCGAGGACTCGTCGTAAAGCACGACGTAGTGCGTTGACTTGACGGAGCCTTGCAGGCCTGCGTGCGCCTGAAGGTAGAAGTCGAAATCGAGGACGGAGGTGATGCCCTTGTCGACGACCGTGCCCGGGCGCGTGTTCCCATTCCTGTCGGCGTACTTCGAGTCGGTCGGGAAGAAACGCGCGTGGTGGCGTTTGCCGCAGACGACGATGCTCAGCACCGGGCGGTACTTTGGATTCTTCGGGTCGACTCTCGCGAAGGCCTTAAATATTTGAGACAATTCTTGTTCGAGGACCTCGGCATATTGGCTCTAGATATCGCTAGCTCAGCACCACGATCGTAAAAATGTAATCAATCATACCTCAGATACGCCGTCACGAAAGACAATCATGCGTTCAGGTAAGACCTTTAAACGCTGGCAGTACGCCTGCAGCCGTTCGATGATCATATCTTGAAGGACATTCTCCCTGATTACCTACAACAATCATGTGAGTCGAAAACACCAACAAATCGGTCAACAGTGTGAACTTACCTCTCTCTTGCTCTTCTGGAGGCGTAGGCTTGCGGGGAACTGCACAAAGTCATTGTCGATGCTCGCAACGACCCCTACAATTGACGGAGTGCCGTTGGCGCTCTTTGGGCTAGGATGCGTCACGTCAATGCCAACCAGCATCGTGGATTTTTCTCGGAGCCAGCCCATCGCTTCCTTTCCAAGGAGATGATTTATTCCGCCGAGCTTGGTGTTCAACTTGAGCGCGACATTGGCGAGATACTGTTCTCGTCCCCTCTCATCTAGCGCCTTTTTGAGCCACAGGCATTGCGAATGAACCCCATAGTCCACGGCACAGAGCCGTTTGATGCCGGGGTAAAGGAAGTCATCCTGTTTCTGGAGCAAAACGAGGATGAAGCTGATATTCTTCATATTTCCAAACCTCTCGATTGCTCGCGAAATGCGCGCGATGGCAGCGGGCCTGCGCTTCTGATCCTCGATGGTAGAAAGATCGTCGGTCTCCAAAATAGAAGAAGGTTTGAGGGCCAGTTCGATTCCGCTGTTCCTGCACTTGTTGGCGAAAGCATCGAGGAAAGTGAGCAGCCTTGGGTCGTTTGTGCCATTGAAAGAGAGCTCCTTTACGCCGTCACGCACGACAAGCACCATCCAATTTGGGGCTTTGGATCCGCGATGAAATTTGACGTCTCGAAGATTCCAGCTCCCACCCTCAACAACTCGCGGAGAACCCTTGGCATATGTCACTTTGGGAGGTGGCAACTCCCGAGCGGGGATGACCGACATCTCGCCAGAGACGTGGACACCGAAAGCGTCGAGCACAGGGGTAGTAGGGGCGTAACCCAACCTCGGCAAACCCCGCTCTACTATGAGTTGCGCGTTCGCAGCCGGCTTTCGGCTGGCGTATCGTAGCATAGAGGTAGTCTCGTTGCGACCGAGCCTACCGAAAAAGGGCTCGCCTCGCTCAATAGTGCATAGCTCCGCTGGGACGTAGACTGGTTTTCCAGAGTTGCCAATGTCGACGAGAGGGAGCGTGTCCGCTTCCTCCAGCTTGATACCGTACACTTCAATACAGAGTCAGGTCATACAAATATAGTAATTGAGAAAAACAACGTACTTTTCGAGAAATATTCCTCGACAGTGACCTTCCCACCATACTCCTTGCTGGAGAATTTCTGCTTCTTGGCAGAAACGTCCAAAATGCGAAATATCGCCCTGACGCACTTGTACCCACGATAATTTGTGGATATCTTAACTTTGGCCAGGAAATCTTGAGGGATCGCCCCGCGTGAGCGTGAGCGAAAGGCGTGCAGGGCGTCGGATAATTTTCCGGGTTCGTAGAAGGCAGCCATGCATACGTTGACATTCACCATTAGCTGCTTGTAAACAGGCCGCACAGACGAGTAAAAACCCATGAGAGCGAGAAGTTGTGGTCCCAGCTGTCTCTTTTCGCCGTCTTCGAAAAAGTATCGGTTCTTGCCAAATCGAACGCCGTGCTGCCCCGCCTGGCGCTGCATGATCAAATTGAGGGCGGAAATAAGAGGATCGATTTCTTTCGCTTTGTCGATATTTTTAACATCACCGTCTTGGAACCTAGGAGGGTCGTACTCTCAGTAAGAGTAGAAATCGATAATTAAGGCAACGGACGTACTTTTTCAGCGGTGCAGTGGGTAGCTCTCCGGTGAATCGGACCGAAATGGTGTAACTATCAGCGTCTTGTCGAGGCTTCGGGTCTTCGTCGTCGAAATACTTCACGACTCCTTGCAATGGCTGAGGGAGCCGCTCCGCGGCCACGAGGCGTTGTGCGCCGTCGTGCGCAATTTTATGGATGTAAGGTAGAGCCTTGGGGCTCCTCTCAAAAAGAGTGAGGACGCGACTCTTGACCTGTGCCGTGGGCTTCCGTGAGTGGGCTACGGGGGAGATATCCACGGCGTATTCATAGTAAGTGTCGCGAGTGAGTTCCATGGCAAAGAAATTGGCCCGGACGACTATTGCCCTGCCAATAGTTCCGTATCCTGGTCGCGGAGGGTGCTCTTTAGTGGAGCCTAAACCTCGAAGACGTGGGATGAGCTCGTCGGCGGAATCAACGCGGGCGTCGACTCGAGCAGGTTGGTCGCCTTTGTAGATTAAGGGAGCGTCGGATGAGGCTCCGCCGCCCACTACACGACCTCCATGAACAGAAGGCGAGAAGCCGCCCCTTTGACCTCGTCCTCGGCCACGTCCAGTGTTGTTACCGCCTCTGCCCCGACCACCTCTCTCGTAAGCGCCCCGTACATCGGCTCTTTGTTGGCTCATCGTGGATGCTGTGTTGTAAGACGAGATGACAGTTGAGGAGATGTATGGAGTTAGCGCCACACCCACATAATCCACATATTTTGTGGCTGTGGCTGTGGGGTAAACACGAGTCAAGTCAGGTCGTCCGAGTCAGACCGCGTCAGGAGTCAGAGTCAGAGCCTCGGTACAGTCAGCGGCTCGGTCCCGCAGTCTCGCAGTTGGCTTTTCACATCATTGCTTGCATCATTGGACAGCATATAGTTCCGTCCGTTCCATGGAAGACACTGGAATGTACTTTGCGTACAATGCTGGTCGGCTTATGGCAGACAGAGATGACTCGAAGAACGCCTGGTTTCATATCGGGGAAAGTCCGTGATATGGTGGAACAAGATCTCCTTTATTAGGGCGACAATGGTCGACCGTTATGAAGAAGAAAAGAGAGGTTGGGAGAGCGCCGCATACCGGCCACGCGTCGAAACTAGCGCCCACACCGAGTTCATCCTCTCACGTCCCCACTTCGTCTCAAGCTCACGAAAGGACACGTTTTAAAATCCACCGAATCACATCAGCAGGCCGATTGCCCACTCATTCTCCCCCCAAACTGCAAAATAGGATTTCGACACCCCAGTACTTCACATACCACCTGCCGCGACCCTTATTGGGACGGATAGAAGCTGTCGAGGGAACCTTCAGAGGGTTGTAGCACCATCGGTTCTGGGTTGAGGTACCCACCACCTCTATGGCATAGGTGAGAAGCATCTTCGAGTCATGGTACTTCTATTTCGCTGGAATAGTGAGGACGGCGGGTGCAGGTTTATCCTGCTGTCCCTTCACGTCCTCCTAGTCCCCAGTCGTGCTCGCATCGTCATAATGAGTCCCTATCTGGTTCGAGTTTTGATGACCGGCGGTCATTCGTGATGAACTTGCCTATAGCTTCCCTACATCAGGCTGCATACCATTGTATGGCTTCTTCTAGACCAAAGTTCGTCCTTATCCTATCGGAGCTCCACGCGTATGCTGTATGTCCTGGAGTTCTAGGCTAGGCTATCTGTTGACCATCTTATCAATACGACGCCGACCTGCTGAGCACCAACGCTTCTCCGGCTTGAATTTTGCCTTTTCCGGCACACTCTGTCTCACCAGGGCAGTCCTGCGTATACTATCCTGTATTCTGGCTCTGACGTGGAGCAATCGCACCTCTGCGCGCGGCTCGCACGTGCCTAAATATTACCAAGAACCCGAAGGACATGCACGAAGGACAGGCCGTTTCCGATCCTCTCTACCCTCCCACGGGAGTCAAAGCCAGCCTAAAGGGGCACGGTTGCTGACCAATTGTGGACTACGGCGACGATAGCTCGGACGATTATTTCAGCGCGAGTTGGCTTATTCACCGTTCTTAGTAAACAAGTGCTAGAGCCGGGCTCCTCGTGCCTCCCGGCGTTCTATCAAGCTCTGCGCGCTGGCGTCATCGCGCTTCTCTTCAGAATACCTGACCACCGCCCCAGTAAAGGGATCTATGTGGCGTGTGCATACACCACTTCTTCAAGCAATCGTTACAGCACCATACACTTTTGCTTGACATACTGCATCCCTTCCCCTCCCACTTCGTTCGTTCGTTCATTCCTCATAAATGTCAAATTTACCATCTCGATCTTTTTATTGACTTCTCTTCTTCTCTTCCTTTCTCTGATTTATTTATTTATTTTTAAAAATCTCGACGGTATCTGTACGGTGTTCAGGAAAGTGCGATCTGTTGCTAGGGAAGTGCTAGACATCCCAGCGCGAAGCGGCGCATTACTTATCTTATGAGCGGACATAACCTAGTCTGGCGACCTCTTCGAGAAGAAGACCCGTGTCTGCACCTGCACTAGGGACCTACCTTACTACTGTTGTACGGCGTCTCCGGGGCGGTGGGTGAACGATAACGGGGTACACTCGTTTTTTTCGGAATGTCCGTTTAGAGTATCAACTGACCGTTGTCCTAGCCAGTGATGAACATACATCACAATAAGCATTCTTTGCTTCCACGAGTTCGCTCCGGGGATACTCCAACGATACTCCACCCCCTGGAGTTAGCCCCTGCTGCGCATAATTTTCCGAGGTCACTACTGTATGGTTGCCAGGTGTTTCCAAAAGAGACCTGGCCACAGGTACAGTAAGTTCTTTTGGAAATAACATATTATGTAATCGACCTTTGGTCATTGGCAATGAACTTGCTCGGAACGACACCCACTAACCTATCTCGGTATCACTCCCGATCCTTGCTCGACCCGAGCGTCCACCTGTAAATAAATTTCTATACCTTTTGGATTTCCCCTTTACTATTCAGACTATCTATACAATGGCTCCAGCCGACTGGTTTTTCTGTCTAGCTATATGCCCCAGAATACAAAATGTACTCGAAAGAAAAAGAGCTCGCTTCGTTGTGGTGTGCTTCTGTGCTGGAACTAGTTCGCCTATCGCCATTCCTCGACCGTCCGACGTCGCTCGGTCTCACGCTGCTGTGTTGTAACAGTCCGAGGTCATCCCGTTTCGCAATCCTTGGAATAATCCGACTGTCGGCCTCCGCTTTCTGATTCATCTTATTGCCCTGCTAGGTCCACTCTCCTTACTAGTGTAGTCGCCTCCACTTTTTGTTGGGACTCAAATACCCAAGTCTTGCTCTGGATCCGTCTCTCGTTGCATCTCCAAAGCCGAGAATTTCAATACACCACTGTGAGATTCTGCAGTTGCCCAACCCAATCAGGGTTCTTCAACGCTTGCCTTGAACGGTGAAATGCGGTTCTAAGTGAATCGAAGACAAAAAGTTTACCCGAGCCCGAATTACCTCCCCGACGACTAAGCGGCAATTAGAGAAACAGAAGCAAAGGATGGCCCAGCGAAGTTCGTTAAATACCGCACTGCCATATGCAGGCCGCACGGCGAGCTTCCCGTTCCCCGTCTGTGCCTGCGTCCAAACGCCGTCTCTCGTCGCCCTCCTTCTCAAACCCGGCCATCCCGGTCCCATCTCTCAGATTCCTCCGGGGGGGGGGGGGGTCTGTCGTACTCTATCAGACCGCACACTCCAACCTGGTGATCGCCTGCGGCGCCCAATGTAGTCGGCCACAGAGGCGGTCCGACTTTGTATTTCTTCAGTCAGCCGGTGCATGGGAGCACCGGACCTTTGACGCGGCCCGCGGCCCGCGGCAACACGGACCATCGGCGTAATCGCACTCTCTTCCAGGCTTCGCAGTCACCGCAAGATCCGGGCTTCTCGAGCCCGGGCTCGCGGCCACCTCTTTGTTGGGATCGCCTACAGTGTGTGTTGCGGAGTGGTGGCTAACCCCCCCCCCCCCCCCCTCGTGGCGCCGGGAAATACACCCCCGACTACGAGGCTACTGTAGACCAAACAAAGACGCGCGTAAGAAAAATAAATAAATAAACAAATAAAGAAAAAAGGCGATTTTTTTGCTAGTGCTGCGCCACCACTATCGCTTCGCTCCGGTTTTTTCTTTATAGAAAACTCGTATTCCGCAGTCTGAGCGTGCAGCATGTAACGGAAGACAAGAAATCACACACAAGACACGGGCACCCCGCTCACATGGAATTGGTGTTCAATTGAAGCGGGATATAGTCGCTGTAAGTTAGCTTCAACACCAAGATTGTCGTATTATCTTAGGCATGTCATGTCGGGGGGATCAGAGTTGAATCTGTGATGCGCGATCGGCAAGCGGGCAAGAAACGCCTCGATGTGTTAACCTGGCCCAATGGTTTGTTTGCCTGCCATGTATTTTGCTCGTACAACAATGCTAGCCAGTGTCGGAAGATGCCATGTCGTTCTCATACCCGCCGGATTTTGCGCCCACAACGTATTCCTATCATTACTGGACTTGCTATGATTCGTTTAGTAAATACGCCCGATCTGTCCCTGTATGAGATCGTACAAGATAAAGTATTTCATTTGCCAGAGTACGGAAGCGTGCTAAAAAGGTCGGGTCTCGGTAGCATTGGTGGTGTTCACGTGGACGCCGATTCCCACACAACCGAGATGCAAGCCGAGATGCCCGCCCGTTTACGCAGTGCGAATGCCGAGAGCAGCAGAACACGCGACCTCGAAACTTCCAGGACGTAACTGTACGATCACCAACCAAAAGTGCAGCTCGAGGCACACCAATAATTCAACTTTTGACAGACATAATGACCACAAGTAAATACAGCGCAGTCGCATTGATGGATTGGGCGCGCAGATACGTGGACGCGAGCGCCTGGCTAGCCTTGTCAACAATGATTCAAGTTGACAGCATGCATGCACGCGCAGTAGCATGACTCCACACGTGTACGCCACCTCAGTCATCTTCGGGCGACGTCAATTTTGTCTCGTTCGGTTCTTCGCGTTTCAGACTGTACCTTCTCTCATACTTGTGTTATTCATCACACGGGTCTACGGTGGGGCTGGGTGGCGAATATTCATGTGCCCTGGCGCTAGATAGAACCTTTCTTGGACCAGTATGACCCCCGCCCACATGAGAAGCTCTAGCCTCTCCCTTCCGGGGGCTCTTTGATCCGAAACTGCCTGCGTTCTATTAAACCGACAATACAGTACATACAGTACCTGGCCCCTACTATACTTCTATGTCTTTACGTCTTTCCATGCCCCCAACTTGCTGTACTTACCTGATTGCGCAGCTCGGTTTTAAAAAGGAAGGATATGGATGTCACTTAGTGTCAAGGGGTCCGAGGAAATGCTCACACGCCCACAGGTCTTACTTTCCCATGGCTGTATCGGTAAAACCTAGCGTGTTACCCATGTGAGACACGTATAGTAAGTATACACGAACTTGAGAAACCTCCGCGGAGAACCCTGGAGCACTGGTGGTGCCGGAGTATGGACTCGGAGTAGCTACTGTAACCTAATCCGTCGTCCTAGGCCACTGCTGCTTCTCCTACTATTACGACTATTCTTACTACTACGACTACTGGCTGTACTTCTTTACCGGGCACATGCCGTTCTTTGGGTGGCCGTGTGCCTCGTATCATGATAAGAACCCGACCTGGGTGAGAAAAGACAAGGCACCGTCTTGTTTCCACTTTGGAGGGTGCCGCACAATATACCAGTAGTTCCACCAGCACGACGAATGGGTAAATATTAGACCAAACGAACCGAATCGAACACAAATCTTGGGGCGATAAGCATGGTATCAATAAGAGCCGTCTCTTGCCATCGTGCCCCAGTTCCTCCGAATGGACGAATGAAACCAAAAAACAGACGGTTCGAGTTATTTTGCGCCACGACTGGAAGAGAAAAGTAGAGCCGAGCCACCTGGTTGGAGGGTTGCCACGCTTTGGCGTCTCTCCCACGCAAACAGTGGCAGACAAATACACATACACACATACACCATTCGAAGCAGAGAGATTTTTTTTTTTTTGAGATTGAATTGGATCGTCAAGATGTATGCAGTGATGGTAAAGGTGGTTACAGCGAAGTAACGGCGTTTCGAAGGGGGAAATGTGAGATAATAATAGTAGTATAATGCTCATTACAATGCACTCGTTATATGCCGCGATAAGACAACACCATGGGGGTGGAGGTATCTCCAAGGACGGGAGGACAAAGCGACAACGACAAGAAGGTGGCGCCATAGAAAAACAGAAACAAGACATGGGTAGTGTGTCCGTGCGGTATCATTTCAACTTGCATGTTTCATGACTTCATCGATCAAGTCCCAGTCAATGGCTCTGCGGTCATCGCACAAGGACGGGTCCTCATCTTCGGGGATCATTAGAGAGTCAGTCCACCGCAATTTCCCGAATGGTGCAATGGGGGTGTCTCCCTCGCTGGGTGGGCCAGGCGGTGGCGGCCGCACGGGGAGGGGGCGGACGCGAAGTGGTCCGGCGTGTGAACCATCAATCGGGGGTGTATATAAACGGGGCGGTGGTGCCAATCGGGGGGTGGGGGACGCGGAAGATGGTCGCTGCGGGAGCGTGGGAGGAAGAATCACCTTGGGCCGCTGTGGGCGCGCAGGTGATGATGTGGGGAGTGGAGACCGCCCGGACACCGGCGGGGTCTGTCGCGGCGACCACGCTGGGGGTGGGGATCGAGGTCGGTGCGGCGGTACGGTGGAAGGGAGAGGGTGTCGGGGGTGTTCAGACGTCGCAATTAGCGGCGGGGGCTGCGATTTCGGGATCTTTGGAAGAGGTCGCGATTTGCCGAATGAGCTGGAAGTTGGACTAATTAGGAAATACAAAGGTAGCGATCACGATCAAAGCATCGCATGGGCAGAGAACGATGGTCAGATTGCCGAACTCGTCCAAATAGAACAAGTGAGGTGTACGTACGGTGGTGATGGAGGCAGCGATGATGGCGGTGTGGAGCAGGAGGTAGGAGATGTGTTGGGGAATGACGACGACGACGCCGATGAGGATGACGAGGATGAGGACTCGTAGGACGCTTCCGAAATTATGGAAGGTCGGATTCGTAGAGAGTTTGGGCGACGCGGAATGTCGAAGAGGTCGTGAAGCGGTGAGGCTGAGTTTGGCATGGAGTGGAGGATCGAGGAGTTGATGGGGACCCTTGAGTATACGGAAGCCCGTTGTGATGAAGAATGGGACGACGGAACGAGTTGCTGGTGAGGAGCGAAAGGAAGAAGAGTAGTGGTTGTAGAGGAGGTCGATTTCATGGCCAAGCACGAGTGGTGGGAGGGGGAAAGCGAAAGCTACTGTGTTGTGTTATAAGAGCCGTCATGTCGTGATAGATAGATCCCATCTATAGGAACACCATCAGTCATGTGCATGCGCCATGATATTGGAACTCGGCCCCACAACACAGGAATATCCCCTTAACCGCCTCCAAACAAGTCACATAAATTGTACTTAAATTACTGTAACCGTCTGACTCGACTCGATTCGATCCCAATCGAGCGACCTCCGCTTGCCAGTGCTGCAGTGCCCCGTCTCGCTGTCAGTGGCCAGTAATAGGCGCTACTTCATGTCTACCATTGCCACGTCCAGCAGCGGCCCTGGGCCACTTTCTCTCGACGTCATCGACCCACTACAGCACCTCGCTTCCTCTGACGACCTCGACCTACTCCCTGCACAACCTCCGTCCTTACGCGACCAGATCATCCAGATCAATATCAGACTTCTGCCAGACACCGACGAATCTCAACAGTCGATCTCCCTACCCCTTGCTGTTGACGCGAGTCCTGGGTGCGGCGGTATCGCATGGCCAGCTGGTGAGGTACGCTCCTGGTATCGACCTATCACCGTCCTTTAGCTATCATCATCGGGTGTGCCTATTGCAGGTTCTGGCGGCCTACATCGCCCGGCGCGGCAAAGCCCTCCAGGGTCTGAACGTCCTCGAGTTAGGCAGCGGCACGGGCCTTGTCGGGCTCGTCGCAGGGTACCTTGGTGCACGGGTGTATATTACCGACCAAGCGTGCGCCTCTCTCCTTCTCTCTCTCCGCGTCCTACATCGCCGACGCCAGGCCGCTCATTCCAATTATGGAACGCAATATCGCGCTGAGTAACTTGCAGTCGAGCGTAACTGCGGTGGAGCTAGACTGGTACGTTCTGACCCACCCCACTCCGGCTCAGACCCATTTGACTCCCTGATCCACATCCTCAGGTCAAAGCCACTACCCGAGCACCTCCCACAGCCGGATATTGTCCTTGCGGCCGACTGTGTTTACTTTGAGCCCGCGTTCCCGCTGCTCGTCGCCACGCTCGCCGCACTCGTCCCACCTCCGCACGAGTCGGCTCCCGAGGTGCTCTTCTGCTACAAGAAGCGTCGAAAAGCGGACAAGCGCTTCTTTGCGATGCTCAAGAAACAGTTCACTTGGTCTGTGGTATGCTACCTCCCTCTTCTCAGGGCTTCGGTTTTTTTTTTTTTTTCGCCCTTCACTGAAAATCAAATCAACAATTCAATGGAATACTTGGCGTCGCTTGATAGGTCGACGACGACCCCGCGAGAGAGACGTACGATCGCGAGGCGATCACCCTTCTTCGTTTGTTCCGCCGCCCTTAGTCGGGTGTTGCTATCGCCGGCATCCCTGAGTTTAGGCGGCCACTGTAGTTGATGGGAATACACATGCATTGTGTTCGTCGGCGCGGAGACTGCTATCCCTAGTCATTGGTGCTACGTCATCATCTACATGCGCTGTCTTGTTTATCGATAATGCATGAACAAATAGACAGGTGCTCCACACGATGTGACTTAGCAGTCGGTCCATCCGAGACCAACGTACCGTCTGTGATGAATTTCAGGTAAATTTGACTGGAATGAAGCGTGTGATTGACACTATGCTCCAAAATTATTGTTGTTATTATTTGTTATCATTATTATTGTTTGTTATCTCAGAGAGAGACGAAAAGTTGGCGGCTCAGCGCTCAGAAATGGAACGACGCCCTCTCGTTTCCACGGCCGGCGCGATGTACTTAACTCCGGACGAACATTCTACGTTACAACTTACAGTGAAGATACAGTATCAGTATGGTTCAAAAGTTACGCGGAACAAAACAACTACGCACGCGTAACGTTTGTAAGTGAATTCCAAACCACGAGTTCGCGTTCTGCGTTTCGCGTCCGGGTCTCAGTCCCAGCAATACGCCAACGGCAGTCATGGTCGTGTTCAACGAGGGGGGCCCGGGAAGGTCTAATTACTGTAATCCTCGTCCAAAAAAAGAGTCGGATCGAAAGTGGCTGACGCCGTCGAGAAGCTACACGTTTGCCGACGTTCACCTCTTGCTGGTGCCCCAAATGGTTATTATTGCTGAACATTCCAACACTCCCGATAGGTGCCTGCGTGCCGTTGGGTAGGCTCCTTCAAGTTGCCCGTGCAGTGCTTCCCTTCCCCACGGATGCGCGGGGCGTGTGGACCCATATGGTATGTGGAAGCCTGTTGGGGAGGAGGGTGTCAAGGGGCACAATTATCGAGCCATCAAAACATATAAGAAAAAGATGAGGCGAAACCTTACTGTCCTAGGGCCGTGGAGGGTGCCTTCGTGGGTGACTGTACTCGCTGACTTAGTAGCAAATCACGCTAGTAGTAGCCATACCGAGAGACGAAAGCACGCCATGAACTCGAAAGCACATATCTCACTTATTCCATACTGGGCCCAAGAACCCAGCGTCTGGACTCTGGACGGTCCGAGTCAGAAGGCCGGAAGTGGGGAGCTAGAAGAGCCGACGAGGAGCGGGGGAACGCGGACATACAGCCCAACCCTCTTTGCCTCAACGGAGGCTCTATGTCGGTCAAGTCGCCGCAGAACGCATAGAAGCAAGGATGGTGTGCCAAAAGGGGGAGAGAAGGGACCGGGTAAACGGGGGGGGAATTCTGTGAAAGACGTGCCGGTGGCGGCAGTTGCGACGCCGTCTCGGTTCTCAGACATCGCTCGCACCCACATGTATCTCTCACAGGAGCGAGCAAGCGAACGAGCTGCGCGTGTCGTTATTGCCATTGCATGTACAGCAACTCGCGGGCTGGGAGAGGCTCGGAGCAGTCTGGAGCGCTGGCGTCCCGCCGCCGAGGCGAGAGCAATGCACGTCGGGACATTTAATTAATTAATTGGAATTGTTGCCATCTAATAAATGCTACTATTATTTCCCAACGGCCTGTGTTTGTTGGTGGGTGTCCGACGGGCAACGGTCCGACGGACAGTCGGGGCGGACAGCAGTTGTTGTTCGATCGTTTCGATCGTTGTTGGAGTGTCGTTGTCGTGGGTCGCTGCCGGTCGCATTCGCATTCTAAGTTGGTACGGCATGATGTACAGTACGATCCCGAACGTACAGTTCTCGACGCATTTAACAACTTATGACATGCATTTATCAGTTTGAGAGCTGGTCAGGGGCTGTGCATGCACAGCCAGGCCCCCAGATGCGAGCGCGTGGAACGTGCCTGGAGGCAGTACAGCCCCGCTGGCAGGTGAGGTTAAGGTTTTGTTCGTTATCCGCGAGGCTCGGAGGAACGCGGGGCATCACGGCGGTGTGGCGCTCGCGTTCGAAGAGGTGCCCTTTGCCGCACCACCCGCGGTTGCACTGCACCGCGATGACATCGCACTTCGCCATCTGATGAACGACCAGACCATTCTTCACGAACAGCGCACCGTATGTGTGGAGGGTGCGCTGTGAATAACGCGTGTGTAAAGACAATCGTCACCCACCTGAACGTTTACATAACGGTGAACCGTACCCCTGGGCCCGACAGGGACGGGACGTGGCTTCTCTCCGCTGTTCGACTCTACGTGTTTGATAGGGACAGAAGCAGAAGGAAGTGGCCGCTATCCCTCTTCTCTATCCATTGACCCGAATTACGCAGTGCAGCGGCAACCCCAACCCCACCGTTGTCTTGGCTATGCATAGACGCCACGGCCTGGCGTCGTATCGCGTCGGCTTCCGCAACGCCAATCACTCTGGGTGGCTTGGTGGCCTCTCCCTTGATTGATTTGCGGCGGCATCCGCGGCCTTTTTTTAGCAGGGCGCTGCATTGAAGCCAAGTACAGATGCTGCTTTACGCCTGGCGCCGGTCTTCGAAGTGTCTTCCCCGTTTGTATAACACGTTCATTCATTTTGCTCTCCGGAGACTCGGAGGCAGGAGGAGGGAGGGTCCTTTATGGTAAGTGCCAGAGTGCTGGGATGGGATGGACGTATTGGGACATCCTGAATGGTCCGTTGCTATACTTACTAACCGGATGCAGCTGGCGCGAGCCTATGGGTATGGGCGTGGTGATGTAATCATTATTATACACCGTGATGCGATCATCACTCGTTGATGGCTGGACCACGATGCAAGACTCAGATGATTGGAGGGTGAGTAGGGTGTTACCTTGGGCGATACTGTACATTGATGATGTATGGAAAGCAACAAATGTTTGGCGCTGGTATGTGTCCGATTGACGGTCCAGTTCAATAGGTTGGTGGTGATAGCGACAGGTTGTCAGTAGCCCAGGAGTTTTGGAGTAGTGCAGTGGTAGGGAAATAAAAACATGGACAGTGAAGATGAGAGCGCGCACTGGGTTTACCCAACAAGCCGAAGTGCCAGTAACAACGTACGTTCCCTTAACGTACCCCACTACTTACCTTGACCGCGTCACCGTCTCGGCAGACGGATTCGTCTCCAACTCTTTTTTAGAGGAGGTTGGCCGCCGGAGGTTTATTAGTTAAATACGTCGGGTGAGATGATGACACATGTGCGGTGGGCTCCCGGGTCAGGGTGGCGCGGCGCACATACTGAGTCAAGATTACGCTGTCAATCAAAGAAGTGAGCACGGGTTTCTCCCTCGCACCGTTCTCACGCTTTCCAGGTTGCTTCGAACTTCGAAGCAGAAGTCGTTGGCCAGATACGGTCTTCCGTCGGATGCACGGCACGAGCTGTTGGTAAAAAAAATGAGCCATCACGAGTCACCAAGACCCTGGAAACGTAGACTCCCCGAATTTCACCCGCACCCGTGAGTGTAACTTGCCAAGTGGACTGGCACGATTGACAGGGGGTTCCAACCCGTTCGTTACGGGGGTGGGTTTTAAGCACTCACGGGACCAGACAGGTGTATGGTTTATTTTTTGCTCGGCGTCGCGTCGGTCCACGTTCGAGAACGAAAGGGCGATCAAATTATAAAAATTAACACAACGATCGTTCGGCGGGAGCGTACTTCCTCGTCAATACGGTAACCAGAAGTGGTCGTCGCAACGCGGAGCAGCGACACGCGAGTGATGACGCAAGTAGGCTCGCCAACAGTTGGCGAGAGAAGAGGGGGTGGTGAGTGAGGGGTACTCGTAAACTTCTGAACTGATTTGCCCTGTACATAGTCATTTCGTGACGTCATCGAGTATCGCGTGCAATGCATTAGATGGGACCTGTGATCGCGTCGTGTGTTTCCGAGTTGAGGGACGAGCTCGAAGCCCGAGCCGCAGGCCCGCGACTAAGATTGTCGTGGTCGATACCCGAGCCGGTGATTGTACATTTTGGAAGGGGCCACTGGGGTGTCGGATACGGTCTGTACTGGCGCTTGCATGGGACATGGGTACGCAGCTACGCTGAGGGAAACGTGTAATTCATTGCCAGTGGACCATGACGATGCCACGAGGGTCTCTTACGGCCTCCGGACCGGCTCCAGAGTCCCATTTCTCAGTCATTTCTCCTGCTGCATTTCTTTACACATCTACCGAAGGCGCCTGCCAGGCCTTCGGTAAACGAACCAAGAACGCTACCCAGTTGGCTGTTGGAATCATGTTGTTTTGTTTAGAATAATATATAAGATTCCCGAGGGGAAGCGCAGGGAGATAAGTGTCTGAGTAAAAATTATATAAAACCGACTTCCTATAAACGCCTGTAGAAGTGAAGCACGAATGAACTTCAATGTTTCCATTTGTTCCATTTGGCTGTAATGAAGCTCTAGTGACACCTCGCGAGCTCTTTGCCCCTCTCTCTCCACACGGTCTATTGTATTGGCTTCGCTGGCTCATCTTCTCGTTTTCCCAAATACTGCTATGAGCCTATGATCAACGATTCCTATATTCTAGCAATTCTCGCTGCCAGTGGTGGTTACGCTGCTAAAGAGGATACTGCCGTCGAAGATTCTTCGCCACGTCATCATGCCGCTGTTCTCGCCCTTCTGATGTGCAGCGCCTACTGTTTATAAACCGCTGAGAGTATGAGGACAAACCCCAACTGCTCTTGTACAATCCGGGCAATTCAATTTGTCTTTCTTTGCGTGCCACCAAGCCATTGACTAATCTTCGGGCTCATCGTCTTGCCCATTGTCCGACGATTTTTTCGACATACGCGATACGACTTGCTCGGTCCTAACCCCTCACGATGTACTTCTCGGTAATGACCGTTCTCCTCCTCACCCTCTTCGCCCCTCTCTTCGGTGAGTCAAGCATTTGAAGTTAAGATTTTGTCCGCTCCCTGATCTAGTTACTATCAACAGGTGTTGTGTATGCCGCGCCTAATGCGCCTCCAGACGTTCGACTCAGAGGCCAAACATATACGACTTCGTTTAAACCCATCATCTGGTTCACAGAGAGAGCCGTTCCTTCCCCGGTCTGAGTTTCGTAGTATTTGTTGCATGAATCAATGTGCAGGAAGCAATGGGTGCCACTGGCTGAGACCCCATTTTTTGAATCCTTCCCAAAATCCTTTTTGTCTATCTCGTTGCTGGGAATCTCCATTTCCCCTTTTACGTTGTCCTCCCTAGGACCCACCATGTACGAGCCCCGCTCAAATCTGTTACCTCTGTACCTGTAAGGACGTGTACCCCTATCTTTATCTTTACAGGACTTTATTTGATGCTTGGGTCACACGCATCGGCTTGGTACTTGGTTGCTGCACGATTGGCTGCACGGTTGGCCAATGCAAGGGCCGATGGGACCAAAGACGGCACCCATTCCGAGGACAAAAAAACAAAACAAGATAAGAGGAAACAGGCGGAAGCAAACGAGGTTTTGGTTATTGGCACAGTTCGCCAATGATCCTTAGATGTGCTGTATGTATATCTAGAGTTCCCTCGGACATCCCGGACATATACTGTATTGAGTTTTGACAAATACGTAACTGAAGTTAACAGAATTCTCGAATCAGACTCCTATTCATACTTGCATGCTAAGAATAAAGCACTTCTCAAAAGAAAACCACCTGCTGCTTCGGGGTCGCGGAGCCAACTAATCGCCTCCGTGGAAACTCAGTGCGGCCAGGCTTGAATGTCGCCACATCCCCAATCAACACGCACAGCCCCGATCGAATCGAGGGTTTCGCGACCGTGGGGCTCGGGTCGTCGTCGCCACTACGCAGCTACTGATTGCTTCCTGATATGACTCGTGAGTAAACAGCATATGATGCGATGACCGTTACACAGGGACAATAAGTCATACTGTAGTGCCTTTCTACAAAGTGCCAGATGAGGGCGTTACGCGAGGGGTCAGCTGATCCGGAGTCATCAGCTGCGACACACTGTATGCCTCGGTCCACAGATCTGGGCAGCAGCAAATAATACTCCTCGGAGGCCCTCGGTGTAGGTTACGTAGGTTGCGTATCCGCATCATGACATGGCTGCTCGCACCCCAAACAGAACGTTCCTGTAACCTGGTCCTCGTCACGTGTCCACGAGAAAGATGGGGAGACCTTTCCCTGGCCCACTAAAAGGGGAGGGTGGCAAAGAATCAAAGTATTTTAAACGCAGAAACTCAAAACCGACACCATGGTACCTCAGAAAGCGTCGACGTTGTCAGAGAAATCTTGAAAGTCAGATAGCGCCATCAAAATTGATCTGGGTCCGTCGTGTGGCGTGAGTTGTGACTTATGAGTCTATTGAGATTGGACCATACATAGGCAAGTTATTATTGCCGCCGCCATAGTTGGTGAGAATTTCTCCCATCGTCTTAGCAACTAGGGAAGGAAGGAAACCGGTTTGATGATATGTTGTCTGGTGAAAATGATATACAGGACAGGCGAATCCTAACCGCAGATTGGCTTGTGGGTTCCGCCGGCCATAAAAAGCCGTCGGAAAGGCTGCGGCGCTGATAACATTACAGTAAGGGGCGCTGTTGAATGATCCCGAGTTAGCCTCAGTGAGGACAGACTGCCGTGGCATGACTAAGCAACCAAGAACAACAGTGTTCATCATGTCGCATATGCATATGTTCAGTGGTGGCGCCAACTACGAAAGCGTGTGAATCAGGATCTTGTGCATTGAAAAGGGTATAGAGACGGAGCCGATTGATCAAAGGAAAAGGCAACGGATGATAGCTGTGCGTGCACAGTGCTGGGAGGACTATTCCAATTTAGATGCTTTGAAGCATGTGGGCACGAAACAGAAATTAAGCTTATTTGGGAGACGCAGGCTCTAGTGCTGGTCGGTGATCGCGATATAAATATTGCATCTACGAAGCAACCTGCGCGCGTCGTCATTGAGGAATGGTTTTGAGCTGCGCGAGTGATCAACATATTAAATGAATAGTAGGAAACCATGTGCGCACCTGGAGTCCATGGATGCCCTCAATTTCCTTCTTGAGAACGTCGTTCACAAGACGGTGTTGCTTCACCACCGGGATCCCCTTAAACGCCGTGCTCGCGATGGTAATAGCATAGAACGTCCCACACCCGCCTGCGCAACCATTGAACCAACTAGTACAGCAGTCATGGGAACTGAGCGGCGCACCAGAAACGTCCTGTACGAGCAGCTCGGATGGTTGGAAACATTCTGACAGCTTGTCGTAAATCTCTTGTTCCCCCTTTTCGAGTTTGGAAGAAAACGACGATGCTGACGACGCCGCAGATTGGGTGCGGCGAACCTGGCGTAGTGATGGTTGTACAGCCCTTCGTATGACGGCGGAGAACATGACGGTGCGGTGTAAGACAGAGCGACTCGGAGGTGCGGATGACTGTCCGTCGGTCCGGTCAACTTGAACTCGACTCGTCAGATGCCCGCTGGCCTCCTTGCGCGCACGTTCCGACTCCTCCCAAGGGGTCCAGTCGGCATCGCTTCTCCGTTCCATCGCGGACTGCACCGGCTACGTTTTTCTTCCCCTCCTGCGACTCACGTGGGATCATCAACTCACGTGTCGCGTGCAACGATACGTCCGTACTCATTCGTCAAGCTTTCCAAGCCCTGGCCAAGTGCCTCCTCTACGCTCGAGCCGCGTTTCTTCTCGTCCAATGGTACTACGCAACTTTCTGCAGCAGAGCTTCCGGTGCTCTCCCCGCCAGCAGTCGGGAACTGGCTCATGTTTTCGTCTGCACTCGTCATTGCGGTCATCGTCGTCGGAGGCGTGACGCGGCTCACCGAGTCCGGGCTGAGCATCACCGAGTGGCGGCCCATCACTGGTGTTCTCCCACCGCTCTCACGTGCGGAGTGGGAAGGCGAGTTCGACAAGTATAAAGCCACGCCCGAGTTCCGCCTGTGCGCTTCCTCTCCATCGTACATGTACGCCCTTACTAATGGCTCAAAAACGCAGACTGAACTCGCGCATGGCGCTCGACGACTTCAAGTCGATCTACTACATGGAGTGGGGCCACCGCGTCCTGGGCCGCACTATCGGCCTCGCATTCGTCCTCCCGCTGGCCTACTTCGCCGCGCGCGGGAGGCTCGCGCGCACCCTACGCACTCCGCTCCTGGGTATGGCCGCGCTTCTGGGCGCGCAGGGCGCGCTCGGGTGGTACATGGTGCGTTCGGGGCTGGAGGAGCCTGTCGCGGGCGGCGGCGGCGCGGACAACGCGGTACCGCGCGTATCGCAGTACCGCCTCGCCGCGCACCTTGGGACTGCACTCGCGCTTTACGCGGGCATGTTCTCCGCTGCGCTCTCCGTCACGGCGGACTGGCGCTTCGCGCGCGATGGTGCGTGGGGCCGGCTGCGCGACGGACGGACGTGGGACGGCGTGCTGCGCAACCCGCTCGTGCGCCGCTTCAAGACGCACGCCGCGGTCGTTACTGGGCTCGTCTTCCTCACTGCATTATCCGGTACGTCTACCCCCTTACGCTCCAGCCTGCGTGCGGATCTGAACTCGGCCACAGGCGCGTTCGTCGCTGGGCTCGACGCGGGCCTGGTCTACAATGAGTTCCCACTGATGGGCGGGCGCCTCGCGCCGCCCTTGGACGAGCTCCTGTCGCCCAGTTACGCGGACGCCGCAGACGGGAGTAAGGGCACGTGGCGCAATCTGTTCGAGAATCCGACGACGGTCCAATTCGACCATCGCGTGCTCGCGATGACGACGTATCTCGCAACGGCGTTACTCTTCGCGTCGAGCCGCCGCGCAGCTGTCCGCGCGGCGCTCCCCCCGCTCGCAGTGCGCGCTACGGCGGCCGCGTTTGCAATGGCGAACGTGCAGGCGGCGCTTGGTATCTCAACACTGCTCTACCTCGTGCCGGTACCACTCGCCGCAACGCACCAAGCCGGCAGTGTCGCGCTGCTCTCTGCAGTGCTCCATGTCTTCCTGGCACTGCGCAGGCCAGGTGCGGCTGCGCGAGCGTGGCGGCAGGCAAATCTGGCACGAGAGGCGGCAGCAAAGGCCAAGGTTACCATCTGAATGTTTCCTATATGACACTGTAGATGGGGAGAGAGTGCTGCTGCGTTGTTACATTGTTCATATAGTCTACCACCACTCACTTGCGCACCAATTCCGACTAAACATCCATAAAATATACAACTATTAACTGACAACTCGAGCTTCGATTTTCCAAGAAGTGATACAATATATAAAAGTGAGTGTCGTCACAAGCTTTCACTAATAGTCGGGGAGGGAGTCCGCATTTAACATGGTAAACTCGCAGTAGGATGGGGAAGATTCAGTGGTACCGGATCGTAAACTCTCTATAGGGGAGGGCGGGAATTCAGCGCCGGATATCGAACTCGCAGTAGAGAGGGAAAAATCAGAGGCACTTGATAGCACACTCTCGGGTCGGCTTGGGGGTATCGTTGGCGCTTCTGGGTATTGGTGATGCTCCGGATGGGGCAGCCGCCACTCGGCGGCAGAGGATTGAGGAGGTTCGTCAAACAGGGTGTGCGCGTTTTCAATGAGATCCTCCATAACCAGTTTCTGTCGGGGAATCAGTCGGAAAATCACAACAAGTAGTTGTTATGTGCCTTCGCGTGAACACCACCTTCCAAGACTGCATTCCCCCGAAGGATAGTATAGTGGAACCGGCTGGCGAGCACCTTCACGGTCATTGCGTTCTTGTCTGAATGAGAGGAAATACACAAGAGGTGCCGTAAAAGGGCTTCCAGAGATGCCCTGTGAACGGGATGTAGTTCACGGATCTTCGATCGCAACACAGAGAAGTTGTTTTCGATATATCTAGCTAGACGTGACATCAGAACATGGATGTGGATGGAACGTGCGAGTGCACCAAGACTGCTTACCTCTATTCTGCCTGTATTGTCGATAATCTTCCAAAGAGAGCATAAACAGTGGTTCTGGGAGGTCCCGGAGGTAGAGCTAAACGATCGATCGGAAATCAACTCAAGAATTGACTCGTTTTCCAACTGTTTGCAATGGTTGCAATAACTCACCCTGAGAAGCATCGCGACGGAATGGATATTGTCTATAGAACTGAACGAAAATGTCTTTTCCGTTTCGAACCTGCGCCGTAACTGAATGCCAGTTCATGTCAGCCAGTAAATTGGTCATGCGGGTGGGTCCCACTGGCCTGTAATATATCCGCGTCGATAGAACCGACCTGCGACTAAACATGAATCCAAATACATCGTTCGACCTGTCGCTCGATCAACTTACCAAATATATCTTGTGAGTATTCAGACCCCTCTTCTCGACTTCCTCGATGCACATTCTAATTACTTTCGGTACATTGTCTTGATCGGTCGTAAGATTCACCAGGGGGACACCGAAAATCAAGTCCGAATATGCGTTGGGACGGTAGTTGCAGTAGAGAGTGAGTGGAGGAATAGAAAAGGAAAGCGCCTGATCCAAAGACGCTTTCAGATCGGACGTATCTGTTCCGAGTAGGCATCTCTCGACTTCTGCGCCGGTACTCATTGCCAGGTTACCATGCCTTGTGAATGCTGTACTGCATACCGTGTCAAATTCTCGAATATTCCACGAGGGCTTCACAGCACTGACGTCAGACCATCCATATATCCAACAAGAACGTCCTTGACTGTTGGGGTGAAAATAAGTTTTCCAAGACACTACATTTTGGTGTTACATTAATCCACATCCTACTAGTATAGAGCGACACTCACATCATACCCGTCCCCTAGATTCTCGATCCTCTTCAATCGCAATGCATTGAGCAACCCAACCGCCCTCCGGCAGTCATCGTCGGACACTAATTCAGAAGGCGAATTCAGTAAACAATGTTGGGACCCATGGGTGGTATTGACGACACCTTCTTTAGACTCGGAAGGCTCACATCCCCCCAAGTCTTCCTGTCGACCATCCCCATTTCCAGGCCTTTTGTTCGGACTGTCCTGAGAATATTGACGGGGGTGATGTTTCTTCAAATATGCCTGCTGGAGCTTCAGGATTGTGTTCTCCGTATGGTCGGCATATTTCGCAGCGGATTCCTCGAGACCTTCCTCGACTCGCCTTCTTGTCTGGTCTCCCGTTTCCTTTCAGATAGCCGATTATCAAAACTGCCTAAACGAGAGTTCCTGACTTGCCTTCAACACTGCAAGGGGTTTAATCACGTCGCTATCCAGAATATCCACGAAAGCCTGCTGGGTCTGTGCTTCTGCAACGAATGTGGGCCCCAAGTCGTAGTTTATAATGTGAAAACGCGTACCTGCTTCCAAACTGTCTCTCACTCTATCCCACGCTGATCTCGTTGTAGTTGGTTCGGCGCGTGGGTCGAATGGGGCATCGACAGCTGTTGCCTCACGATGGAGTTTCCGTAAAGAACTGATACTTTAGGAGAAATGAATCAGCCCAGATACAAGGCAGGTTCAATTTTCGCGTGACAACTGACTAGGATATCTCGATTTTTCGCCTGAAAATTGACCTGTTAGTACAGTAAGACTCAGATGAGATTGACGCACCTCTCCTGGAAGAAAGCCAAATAGCGATCTGAGATGATTTCAAGTTGTATATCGAATTGGGTGAGGAGACTGTTGGAGTGACACTCTAGAAACACTCTGGACTGAGGTTCAGCGGATATGAATGACATGGGAGGTTGCCGGAGACTGTCGGGGCAAAGGGCGCTCAGTCTTTTGTTGGTAGAAACAAGGAGCCATGTGGCATATTTTCTGAGGCCTTCAGCGCTTCAGCTCCAGCGCTTCAAAAGTTGACGCGTTGACGTGTTGAGTCATTGACGGAGGGACTCGTACAGTATGTATTTGATGAGACGCGTGTTCTTTTTTTTTGAATCCATTTGTATTATGAGACGCGTGTTCGGCACTCAGATCATGGGAAAGGACTAACTTGGTACAACTTGAATGTGATACTAATACTACGCGTATCGTAGTACCACCTCGCTGCGCACCTCGGGGCTGCACTCGCGCTCTATCGCGCTTTAAACGGGCATGTTCGCCACTGTTCTCCGTCACGCAGCTTGCGCGCGATCATACGCGGGGCCGGCTACGTGACGGACGTCCGTGGGATAGATTGCTGTGCAACCTGCTCGTGCGCCGCTTCAAGCTTCAAGACGCACGCCGCGATCGTTACTGGGCTCGTCTTCCTCACTGCATTATCCGGTACGTATATTCCCTTATGCTCTAGCGTACGTGCGGATCTGAACTTGGGCACAGGCGCGTTCGTCGCTGGGCTCGACGCGGGCCTGGTCTACAATGAGTTCCCATTGATGGGCGGGCGCCTCGCGCCGCCCTTGGACGAGCTCCTGTCGCCCAGTTACGCGGACGCCGCAGACGGGAGTAAGGGCACGTGGCGCAATCTGTTCGAGAATCCGACGACGGTCCAATTCGACCATCGCGTGCTTGCGATGACGACGTATCTCGCAACGGCGTTGCTCTTCGCGTCGAGCCGCCGCGCAGCTGTCCGCGCGGCGCTCCCCCCGCTCGCGGTGCGCGCTACGGCGGCCGCGTTTGCAATGGCGAACGTGCAGGCGGCGCTTGGTATCTCAACGCTGCTCTACCTCGTGCCGGTACCGCTCGCCGCAACACACCAGGCTGGCAGTGTCGCGCTGCTCTCGGCTGTACTCCACGTGCTCCTGGCACTGCGCAGGCCAGGTGCGGCTGCGCGAGCATGGCGGCAGGCAAATCTGGCACGAGAGGCGGCAGCAAAGGCCAAGGTTACCGTGTAAATATTTCCTACACGACACTGTAGATGGAGAGAGAGGGCCGCTGCATTGTTTCATTGTTCATATAGTCTACCACCACTCACTTGCGTACCACTGCCGACTAGACATCCATGAAATATATAAGGGCCTGTCCGGCGCACGCGTTGCCCCACGGCGCACCTGCCAAAAAAAAAAAAGTCGCCCCTACTGTGCGCCGGGGGGCAAACCTACCGTTCGGTGCACGTTGCTCCGAGGGGTTGGCGTTGAGGCTCCTTGGAGCAGCCCTATCAAATCGGAGCAACGAAAATACCCGTTTATTTCTTTTGATTCTCTGCTCCAACGCTGCCCGAATCGTGACTGTGACCACGAAACACCTCGAGTAATACATGTATTAATTATTTGGTAATATGTTTACACCTATTCAAGTCGCACACACTCTGCAATGGAACAATCGGAACAACTTGTATTTTTACAAGGACAACAGCAATTTTTCTACACTTTGTAATACAGTGCTATGTCTACTCTCCACGGAACTTGGGGAGCTGATGCAAGATGTATCCCGTACGCATATGTGAGCTCTTAAATGTGGCGTATACCCTTGCGAAGTCGCAGTCGCTTGCACGGTCAGTCATGAAATACCCAACAATTTCCAAGGTTTCCAGGCAGCGGGAATGAGCACATCTTCTTCAAGTTCTGAGTCAGAATCTGCCATAGAATTGGCAAGAGAGTCGCCCATAAGAAAGGAATCAGAGAACGCGAGGCTACCCTCACAGGTGTGCAATATGTACGATAGCAGTCACGCAACATGACAATTTGTCATGGCATGTGATAGAAAAAAATAATGTATTTCGTTTTGGGGCCGAGGGGCGTTCGGAGACTTGGAGCACCCATTTTTGTTGCTCCGTGGGACCTCATTACCCACCCGGGGTAATGCATTATCACTTTGCGACTTGCGGCTGGATTCTTTTTGCCGGACAGGCCCTAACTATTAACTGACAGTTCGAGCTTCGATTCTCCAAGTGCGTAAGTATATCTTACCCAAACCCGCTCCGATCATGCTGATCGTCAAGCTCTTCTACTTTCGCACACGTCAGAACTCAGGAGTGTTTCAGATGCGTTCCACAGACTCGGGATTTTGGAGACCGGTCAAATAGAGCGACGTCAAGCGACGGTCGCTCGGTCTCTAGATCTTTTCTCCCCTCATTCTTATCTGATCATATCCACACCTCTTGTTCTTCCCACCTGTACTCGCGATCTTCCACTGTGCTTTAGGAATAAACAACTCAGTTCCTGGTTCGTCTTAAGTAGCGTTGGCCCCCGCGCTGGTGTTACAAAGTGATACATTATACAAAAGTGAAGTGTCTTCAGAACCTTTCACTAATAGTCAGGGAGGGAGTCCCCATAAAATGGCAGACTCGCAGCAGGGGAAGGGGGAGATTCAGTGATACCGGGTCATAAACTCTCAGTAGGGGAGGGCGGGAATTCAGCGCCAAATATCGAACTCGCAATGGAGAGGGAAAAATCAGAGGCACTTGATACAGTGGCACACTGTTGGGTCGGTTTGGGAGTATTGTTGGTGTTTCTGGGTGTTGGTGATGCCCCGGATGAGGCAGCTACCACCTGGCGGCAGGGGCTTGAGGGTGTTCGTCAAACAGGGTGCGCGCGTTTTCAATGAGATCCTCCATAACCAGTTTCTTTCAGGGAATCAGTCAGAAAATTACAACAAGGTCATTGTTACGTGCCTTCGCGTGAACTGTTGATAAGTGACCCTTGCGCACTTAGCGGCTCGTACGGACCGGACTTGCAGCATGGACTGCTTTAGATTAGATATACAGGACTTGTAGATTAGATACTGTTTGATCTGTACAATCTGGACTTACCATTGCGTCACCTATGACATCACTGTACTTCTATGACATCATACATCCGGACTCTGCGTTGTATAACGCCTTTGTACTTTCGTTTGTTCTTTACTTGGTAGTATCTTTATTATGATGTCAGTATGATATCATGTAGCTCTGGACTCTTCTTGTTCTCCTATCCCTTGTTCTCAAAGCGTCCACTCTTTTGTCCCTTTGTAGAACAATAGCACCTTTGTATTCTGTGACTAGCGTTACTTATCTTGTACTACTGTCACCCTCTGTAGAAGTATAAGTAGAGTACCATGTACGCTCCTGGTCCACATCAGTTCTCACTGTTTGTGTGCCAGGTAAGCTTCCTTCCCTCTAATGTAACAACATCA
The DNA here is from genome assembly GCA_025766275.1 of Lactarius indigo. Lineage (NCBI taxonomy): Eukaryota > Fungi > Basidiomycota > Agaricomycetes > Russulales > Russulaceae > Lactarius > Lactarius indigo. The sequence goes on along the minus strand of JAFKAC010000103.1, from coordinate 1,953 downwards.
GTTCTCACTGTTTGTGTGCCAGACACTCTTGCTTTACTCTGCTAGACTCCTGTTGCTGCTTTCCAGCCACCCAGCTTATCTCACCACAGTCCTCTTAGTCCACTGTGAGTATGCTACTTCTGTGTGCTGTTCATCAGGTTATGGGCCCTGGTGCCCTAGCCACTCCACTTGGCTGGTCACTGTCTTCCTAGGAGGACACACCAGGCTAAGGTCTGTCTGGGGCCTTACCAGCCTTGCCCAAGGCAGAGGACAGTGGGGCGCCACTTGTCTCTGCTAAGGAACCTCCTGTGTATGTATTGCCCAGTAGTCCTACTTTCACCCCTACTGTTTTCCTAGCCCCTGCGCTATGCGCAAGGAGACTGGATCTGGTAGCCCCTTAACTTCAAAATATCCAGGCGTGCATGGCCCACTGGGCTGTGTATTGTGGAGCTTAGCGCCAGCTGTCTCTGGTGCTCCACACTGGGTGCAGGATCTCCTCACCATGGGAGTGTAAAACCTGGTTCAGGCTCTGGGGGGTGTTCACCTTATGGTGTTCTGCAACCAGATACCTGCCTTGTAGCGGCAATGGGAAAGGATTCAGTAAAGCCACTTGTGGCGATGAGGCAACCAACAGGCCGAGGAGGCTGAGGTAGACAGCCTTGGGCTCTGAAAGCATTCCCTTCACCTTCCCCCTGACGCAAACCATTTGAGCTGTGTCTTAGACACGTCCTGGCTGGCAGCTAGCTCATGGTATGGCAAAGGGACTCTCCCAACCTGGGCCTAGCCCTTGTATCACTGGCATACTATCAGGAGGCAGGACGCGTTAGCGTTCTGGCCTTACAGAATCACAGACAGGAGTGGTATCCCCTCTATCTTTGTCTTGCAAACTATGAAGCACTATCGCTGACTGCTCCTCGGCGATAGATTAAATCATCCCAATGTCTTCTTGCGCACCATCACCCACTGGCGCTGCTGCCGGTGCTACTGCTACTGCGGGGGGCTCTACGCTTCCTCCCACTGGGTCCACACCCTCCACACGTATCTCTGCTGCCTATGGCGCAACGTTCGGCATGCCCTCTGGCATTCACCTTGAACAGTTCGATGGCACTCACTGGAATGAGTGGTCTGGGACGATTGAAGCCATCCTCACGCTGCATGAAGCAGAGGATGTGTTCACCCTCCACCATGGACCAGTTGATGTCGCCCAAGACGAATGGGAGTCAGTACAACGTCGGGCGAAGGCATACCTCCGCCTCTACCTCAAACCTGACGTCTACTCCCTCGTTGCTGACAATGCTGCCTATCCCACCTTCAAAGCCAAGTGGGACAAGCTCAGAGATGTATATGCTGGTGCTTTGGGCAGCACCACTATCTTCAATTTGTGGATCCAGTTAACACAAGCCCGTCTTGACGACTCCGCACCCATGGCCACTCAACTGGCCAAGCTCAATGAGCTGCGGGTTGCCCTTTCCAACGCACAGATGGGTGTCACTGACACTCAGTTCTGTCTCATTCTCCTCCATGCGCTGCCGCCCTCTTATGAGGTGTTGGCCTCAACCATCCTCGCTAGTGGGGCCCCCTCCGCACTCAAGCACGCTGAAATAATTGCGTGCATAGTGTCGGAAGAAGCTCGCCGAGCTGGGCCCTCTGGCTCTTCCCTCAACAAGGTGGCCCCCGTCAAGCCGACGGGCAAAAAGGGCAAAAAGGACCACTCTGGTCTGACTTGCCACTACTGCAATAAAAAGGGCCACATCAAGCCTGACTGCAGGAAGAGGAAGAAGGATGAGGCTGACGCAAAGGAGAAGGAAAAAGCAGGCAACAAGGCTGCCAATAGTCACATTCTTGTACCTACCACTGCCTCCATTAAGGAGGTCGAAGAGCCCGCCATAGACTGGGCTTCTGAATCAATTGGTGTCGCCTTGTATGCTGCCTCGCGTGTGCATTGGATGATGGACAGTGGTGCCACTCACCACA
>JAFKAC010000102.1:0-191707 GCA_025766275.1 Lactarius indigo | reverse complement strand
GCTCTCTGGCTGCACTTGTGCGCGTTGGTCCGCCTCGCGTTCCTTCCATTCAGGAGCAGTCTCGGCAACGGGTGACGTCACTAAGTTCTCGGCCACGATGGCCTGTGCTTGCGTGACTGCAGGAGTGGAGGCCGGAGGGAGTGCGTGAATAGAAGCTCTTGAGAAGCAAGCCTGTCTGCAGCATCTGCAGCAGCCTGCAGTGTGCTGCGCAGCGACGCGAAGCGCTGATTCTTTGCGCTTGAGATCCCGTTGATGTAAGTGCACGTATCCGGGCGAAGCGCCCGTTCTCACGCTCGACAGACTCAGGCTCTGATTCGACACATTGCTGCTGCTTTGGGAAACGGAAGTTCAGCTGCAGAGGTAAGGCATCTAGGTTTTCCGGTGGCGTGGATACACGACGGGAGTTCGAGATACTGGGTGGAAGAGAGGTGCGGCGGCCGGAGCATTTTGGTGAGCAGATGTCTGGGGTGGAGAGGTGAAGAGTGGCGGCGATGCAGACGGGAGGGCGACGGTGAAAAAGGAAGTGTGAGAGCGACAGATGCCGGCAAGGAGTGGGACGGCTGCTCTGAATTGACTGGGGGTCTGAGGGCGTGAAGTAGCAGAGTAAAACGCCAAGTCGCGGGACCAAGAGCTAATCGAGGATTCTGATGGAGTACGTTTCTCGAGGGGTGGAGGAGAGAGGGTACGCGAAGGAGGGCATTCTGGGCGTTCCTCTACAACCTGAGGCGCAGGCAGGTCAACTTGCATGACGTGCATGCTCTTGTGCACCGGCACTGCGTCGCTTGAGAGCTCTGGAACACCATCAAGCAAGGCTGCGGATACAAACGAACTGCTGCATGAGCGCGGTCGTACGGGGGCCTTACTGCCTGCCGTACTCCATGTGTAGACTCCCCCGATGAATTCGAAGACGATGTAAGCACACTCGTACTGCTGTCGTACGGCAGCAGCGAGTGCCGCCTGCTGACAGGCGAGTCCACGTTGGACTGGGGTTCTAGAGCGCCCCGCGATTCCAAGAAGGAAAACGCGCCCGAGCGCAGCGCAAACACCGATTGTGAGCGCCGCCGCGATTCGCGTCGCCGTGTCTCTCTCGCACCTGGGCGTGAAGCGATCGCATTCGTCGTAGGGGCTTCGCTTGACGAGTTTTCGTGCAGTCCAAGGCCCAAAGAAGCCCCTTTGCGTAGCTGGGACGCATGCCCTAACCAGCGGTTCTCTCCAAACTGGAGACTCGGGGCAGTTGCCCTCTTTCGCTGGTGCACAATGAAGGTTGCAAGATCATGTACCTTGGAGGTCCCAGATGCTGGGTCCTGAATCATAGCAATGGGAGACTCGTACGCTGAGTTTGTGAGGGTCGCGGTACGATCACGGAGGACGGAAAGCGAGGCAAAAGGGTCGGTTGGGTCGGGTTCGGGGTAGCGCGCTGAGTACGGAAATGGTGGTGGTGGCTTGCGCTTGATGCGGTGCGCGCCAGAGTCTTGGTACAGCTCAGAAGACATGGCGTCCAATCGGTAAAAAATACGTTAGCGGAACTTTGTGGGTTAGAGCCTCAAGCTCTGGGGTAGGAGAGGGGGGGCAGTAAGGACACATCGACGAGGGCAACAGCTGGTTGAAGTAGGTGGGAAAATGAGGGGAAAACGTTGTTCTGAAAGGATAATGTGAGATGGCCACGTTGGCGGGGCGTGGTACATAGGGTGAGACTATCACGGTCATCACTTTTCTCATCGCATCGAGAACCAATGAAGGCGGCGATTGCCGCAAAATAACGTAGTAAACTTTCACATTTCCCCTGCTGTATCGAGTTATTTCGTTCCACTGTTCCAGCTTAGAACGGAGAAATACCGATGCTGGACCCGATTAGCAAAACAAGCTCAATAGCCAGAGATTGTTGCGAAGTATTTATTACGGTAGTGGACCCAACACGGGCAGCAGAAACAAGGCTCCGAGTCTATTTGTAGGCGAGCGCGCTGGCGCAAGACGCAAATGACTTGACGACGGGCGAAGATCTCTGGTGCCTTTCCGATAGGGTACTATAGCCACAACCTGCTTTATTGGGACGCTTGTTTGGAAAACGGGCTACCGAGAGCCCAGGCAGACCAAAAGGCTCACAGCACGCAGGGCAGCCGAAGAGCCCAGACCTGGGGGTCAAAGTCGGTGATTTGCTATAGACGGATCTCGACCTGCAAGAAAAGGCGTTGGCGGGGAATGTATACATTCAATGGACAAAGCACGGACGGCTCCACGTAAAATGAAGCGAAACGCAACGTGATCTCGAGGAATTTGGAAAAGTTTCATCTCCGTGGCTCCGCGACTCCAAGTTGATGGATCAATGACCTCGGTATCTGTCGGCTGTTAGCCATGTTTAGACATCCGACGGAAACAAGGGCCCCCAAGGTAAGCCAGTCCTGAGGAATGTCATGTGTACTAGAAATTGGGGGAGAAACAAGCTAGACTCCAAACGAATTGAACATCAGAAGACATGCGGTAGCTGGGGGGGGGAGAGAGCGAGGCCATCAGCCGGAAATGAGGATGTGATAGTGGCATGAATAAACCAGCGACTAGCGGACTCATATCACGCTGGCAGGTGATACAGCCCCAGCGGAACGAACAGGACCGCGGGGGTATGGAAGAGTGCAGAAACGCCACAGCATGGAGAGATAGCACTTCATACACGAGTCGTATAGGTGCGCCCCTAATAATTGTATGGTCGGAGCCAAGGGGAGCATTCTGTATGTAAGGCCTGCAGACGGCGAAACCTTATGAAAATGGATAAGCGGGCAGAAAGACCGAAGGTACGAACATCGCCAGATCTCCCCAAGTTAATTGTTGGAGCCTCATAGCCATACTAAGAGTAGGTTTCAGGTAGTTTCTTCTAAATATTCTCATCGAGGACACGAACCAAACCAATGTACGAGCTCCACCAGGACTTGCCGTGCGGCCTAAGGATGGTATTTCTGTTAACTTGAAGTCTTCAACCTAATTATCTTTCCTCCTACGTATACGGTAAACACATTACCTGACTTGTCGCCGCAGCCTTCCCTAACGAGTTACACTTTCAGCGACCATTCTCGATCGCGGATTGGGGCATGGCATATTGAGGGAAATGACATGAGAGTGGCTACTAGTAGCCTGGCTTGGTTCGTGTTGAGTTCGGCATGCTTCCTCATATTCACGAGATCAAAGGCCAGTACACGCCGCGCTCGGGCGACGTCGAAGCGTCAGACCGGGAAACCGGTACCACGCGCTGAATTAGGTTCGTGGTGGTGCAGTCCTGGCATGAGTTACTGGAGGCGCTTTGTTTGCATGCCGGGGTAGCTCAGCTGGGAGAGCAACAGACTGAAGCGCATGCATTCTGGAGGTCCCGTGTTCAATCCACGGTCCTGGCATTCTTTTTCATTTTCGTATCATGCCACAGACAGGTATCAAATGCATTGTAGGATACAGAATAGCTATGGGGCACACATCGGTCAACTGAGTGACAAGGGCATCATTGGCAGTATAAGTTCCTACGACTGCTCGGCAGAAGCGTCAGGCCCTCCCTTCTTCTGCGGCCGCGCACCAAAGATACCCGTCCCAACACGAACGATATCCGAACCAGCACCCAGTGCCAACTCAAAGTCGTCCGACATGCCCATACTCAACAGTAACCTCCTCCCTGCTGCACCCCCCACGTCCTCCCCCACCTCTGCGTCCTCGCCCCACACCCCATCAGCCGGCAACGCGCGCACCAACTGATCGCGCGCCTCCCTAAGCACCGCAAAGTCGCGATCGCCAGCGCCAGCCGCGCCTATCGTCATCAGCCCGACGAGGTGCAAGCGCGGGCACGCGCGGACGACGTGCGTCGCAAGCTGTACCATCCCGCCTCCATCCCCCTCGTCCGCATCTGGCCCCGGCGATACCCCGCCCTTCGCGGCCTCCCCGGATGTATTGATCTGCACGAGCACGCGCAGTGGGGCGTGCGCAGCGGCGCGGTGTTTGTTCAGCGCGTCGGCGACTTTCGTGCTCGAGAGCGTCTGCACGGCGTACAAGTTCTCTATGCCTGCCAGTCGATCAGTGTTCTGTCCCTCCCCCAAAGGGAAAGATAGGAAAGGCTCACCGGCCAGTGCTTTGGCTTTGTTCGACTGCACGGTGCCGATAAAATGCCACCGCAGGTCGCGCGGCAGCGCAGCTGCTTTGTCGATGAGCTCCTGAACGTAGTTCTCGCCAAAGTCGCGCTGCCCTGCGTCGTAACATGCACGTATGTCTGACGCAGGCTTGTACTTGGACACTGCTACGAGTTTCGGTGTGAGTCCGGGGAGGTTCCTAGCAGATATAGTGGCGGCGATGCGAGCCCGGATGTCGCCTAGAGAGGCGTGCAGCTCCGCAGTGCGTTCTGGGGACGTGCTCAGTGACACTGGTGTCGTAGAGCTCATCGTTTTGACACGGATCTGAGTGTGATAGTGGCTATGAATGACGCTGTTGCGAACGGCGGCAACTCGCATCTACTGACACTATCCAATTCGAAGAATTGGCTTATTAAATTCGAGATTTTCAGTGCGAGTAGCCACTTATCGAACTACGACGCGTAATCACAAATGCTGTACAGCTGATACTGTAACAAAAAGTATACACTAGACGTACAACACGGGAGTAGTCGTCGTCATCATCGTCATACATGGAGAGGGGAGGGGTCGGTATGAGACTGGCCAAAGTAGGGGATGGGTGATTATGCTCATGAGTGGCTGTGAGAGTATTGAGACGAGGGGTAGGGATGGGAGAATTTTTGGGCAATGCGAATGCAGGGGTGTGGAAGAGGAGATAGGTAGCGACTGGAATACTAAACGCATGGTACACATATCGGGGACGGGGGTCGAGACAAAGGAACCGGACACAGAAACATAAGTAGAGGATGGGTGGCGGGAGGGGAAGAAGAGGGAGGGGAAAGGAGATTATCCGCGTGGATTTCTGGACTCCTCACATATGCAGGTATTTCTCATTGAGGAGGTGCACCTCGCGTGCAAGGTAGGGCCAATTGACGCCACGAGCTAGTTCGGTTCGCAGGCGTTCCGTGTCGCCCGCCGCACGCTCGGCCGCGAGCTTCACCTCCCAACCACAAAGATTATACATTAGGCGCATGTTCGGCTGAATTAGTACGCTCAGACGGCGCGAGCGTACGATGAGGTAGGCCTCCACGAGGGAGATTCCGAGGTGTTTCATGACGTATGCGATTGTGACGGTCGCGCTGCGCGATACGCCTACCCGACAATGCACGAGTACTTTTCCGCCTTGTTCGCGCGCCCGGTCGATCCACTGACAGATCGGAGCCAGCTGGGGCTCGAGTGTGTCGATGCCGTCGTCGCATACCCCTTTGATATCGAGAACCTTTATGCGGCCTTCGCGTTCCTCGATGTATAGGCTGCCCCGCCGTTCAGACGACGAACCCGTTCCGACAGCACTCGACTGTTTTGTCGTACCCTGCGTCGCAGCCATTCCAGTAGGGCACTCGCTGGGAGGAGGAATGAGTGCACACTCTCCAACCGAGACTACGTGCGTGATGCCGAGGGCGTGAAGCATATAAGCATTTGACGCGTGATTTCTGTTACCGTGTAAGTGGCATGACGCGTGAATGTGGTAATGGTACACACAAGTTTCCGAGGTATAGGAATGGTAAGACACGACTTGGAAAACTCCCATCGAAACGAGGATCATCAAACCAGACCTGATGGTCATCAACAAGTGATGGTAAATGTGGACTTGTGCTTGCACGAGGCCGTCGCATTGACGATATGGGGGCGCTGCCCGATTCTTCGTAGGATGCGGACATTGCACTGGAGTTGATGTCGGAATCGGGGGATTTGGTCCGAGCGGGTCCAGAGAGGTAACGACGAGGGGAAGGCACTTTTGCATGGCGATCACGCGACAGTCTACCCTCGATGGATTTTAACAATCGAACGTCGGCTTCGTAAACAAAGAAACTGCGTTGTTTTGCGACCTGATCCATAAATGCTCAATCCCTAATAAAGCCGTACTTGCTTTCGCAGACTTACCTGAAGCTCGAGATAAGCCTCGGGGAGCGTCATTCCACGCAAGGCCATGATCAACGAGAGAGCAAGCACGCTACTTTCAGTGTATCCATCCGAGCTCCAAATCAGGATCTTTGCAGGCCGGCCCAGCCTGCGCTGTAAATTAGGCTTCAACAACTTTTCTAAAAATTCGAGGAACAAAGTCATCTCGTCGACGGCAGGCACCAAAGGGAACGCGAGATAGACGATGGCCGCGGCATTGGGCGGCGGCCTTGGCCCTTTCGCGCCAGTCGCCTGCCATCGCCGCTCGAGTTCCATCAAGTGTTCCTGGGCACTAAGGAGAAAGCCTAGGGTAGGCCGTGGTGCCCGAAGTCGACACTCGATACAGATGTCGTAACCCATCCCGTCTGCCGGCGAGTTTCCGGTGCTGTCAAGTAGATCGATGCCTCGGAGAGGAGGGTCAGAAGGGTTGCCAGTATAGAACGGGACATCGTTGACGTTTCCGAGGAAAACTTGGCCCAAGCCAGGTATCCAGGAATGGATGTCCTGCGACTTGTCCCCTTCTTGACCAGGGGACGGGACAGTGAGAATCTCACTAGCTCGTGTTAGCTCTCGCATCTCATCTTTCTCGCGCTGTGCGAAGTTGATGGTATTGGGTCCGACTAGGAGATGCTTGAGCCTGCCACGTAACTCCGCGGGAGTAGCATCGAGTACGAAGACGTTATATGGAATTCGAGAACCAGCGCGGGCTTCGATAGCTTGTTTGAACTTCTCTGCGACGGCAAAGGCAGCCCGTGTTGCGCCTCGGCGGGAATAGACGACAATGTCCGAAAGCGTTGCATAGATTGGCTACGACGAAAGTGAGTAAAAGCGGAAAGGAGTTGGCAAGGAACAAATTTAGAAATTGGAAAACGAAATTGGGTTGAGGGGAAAAGGGAAGAGTAAGCCGCTCCACCGGAAACACTAAACCGATCGTCGCCCAAGGTCAGGGGTCAAGTGGAGCGCATTCTTGGTGCCCAATTGGGAAATGGCGCGCGGAATGAATGACCGCCCAAATTGGGTTTGCCATCATGCAAATGCATGTCAACGATGGCTCTGAAACAACAAGCACTTCCCCGCAGTGATCATCTGACAGTTCGGGGTAACGCAGGCGCCCATATAGAACCCGACGATAAATCAAGAGCAGGATAAGGATTGGATTGGAAACAACGGAAATGAATGACATGGGAACAAGGGCATGGCGAAATAACTTGGGGGGAACACATACCACTTGGATATCAAAATTGCGCAGCGAAATGCCATCAGGGACGCGTAGAGGGATGAACTCCGCGTTCCCTTCTGCGTTGAAATGTAAAAGCTCCCGGAGCTTGAAGCCAGAGACAATGAGAGGAGCAGTTCGAGGTCGAGGTTCGGGGGAGGGAGGTCCAAGAGGCATACATGATGGAGTAGGCGAGTCGAGAGAAGTCGCTGGAGTGGATGGCGAGGGAACATGAAGGGATCGAGAAGACGAAGACGAGCTAGAAGAGACCGAGGCACTGCGGTCGCGAGCTGTTGTCGTATTGGTATATATGCGTGGTGCACGGCATTGTACAGGATGCATATGGGGTGCAGTGTCTAGGTCTGAGGTGTCGCAGGTGAGGTCGGTGGGTTTAGGTGAGGGGCTGGAGGGTGAAGGAGAATGCGGGGAGCTTAGCGGCCCTTGCTTGTGGGTCTGATCGAGGTCGAGTTCGGTATCTATGTCCATGTCAATGTCCAGCTCGAAGGAATGACCAACGTCTTCTCCATCACTACCATGCTCATCATCAGAGTCGTCGCTAGCAACGGCGTCCGAGTCGTCACCATCTTCACTAGAAGGGGTATCGTCGTCTTCACAAGCGACCCAAATGAGTCCACGGAAACGAGGTGGGATTACGGTGGTGTCAGAAGTGACAGAGAAAAAGGCCTTCTGTTGCTCGTTTTCACCCTCGAGGCCATGAAGGAAGGGGAACAGGACATGATCCGGTGCGTGTGAGGCAGTAGCAGCATGATGAAGGGATGCGAACTGAGACGCAGAAAGTGCGCGGATGGGTGTATGCGGCGCAGGACGGGGAAGAAGTACAGGGAGAGAAGATAAAAAGTCTGGGGGATAGTCGAGACCGTGAGTGAAGTTATCTTCTGAAGAGGTACAGGGAATGGACGCGGGGGTCATTGGTATGCGGGGGGAGAAGAGGGAGTCGTGGTTGTAGTGGTGTTGTGGGAAAGAAAAGGCTTCGTGTTAAGAAGGAGGTGAGTGCCGCTTGGCCACCAGCTTACATCTGAGATTGCGACCGCTCCCTTATCACATATATATATTCCATTCTTATTCAGATAAAATATTCTTTCGATCGCAACTGCTGACCCCACGTTCTTCGTTAACGTGTCCCTTCTCTGACCCTCACTTTTCGTCTCTCCATCAACTTCCCTGCCCCTGCCCTGGGACGTAATTAATCGTTTTTCCCAGACCTGCTAAGAGTGGGAGAGCTCAGAGGAGAAGGAGAAACGGGCACACTGCCTCGTGATCTTGGATCTCGCAACCCTTATCGCTCCTCATCCGACAATCTGGCTCCATAGGTTCAGAACGAGAACCCCAGATCTTGCTATGCCGTCCTTAAAAATCTTTGACAACCAAGCGACGGCTGCAATCGGAGGTTTCGGCCCCGTTTGCATTCCAATTTAAGAAAATGGACCATGGAGCTTGCATGAAACTGCATGAAGAACGAAAGCATGGAGAGTAGAATCAAACATAAGAACACCCCGTCGTGGGTTTGTCAATTGGCAGCAATGCCGGCATGGTTTACTCACCCATAAATCACACGCTCGACACTCCCAGCGACTCTCTACCTCCGGGCCCTCTTACCCCGACTTCTCATCCCGTAACCCCCGTAGTCCAGCCCCGCATGGACTTGGCTCCATCCGACCCCCCAATTTCCTTATGACCCGTTCAGTTCACCTTGACGATCACGGCACTGCCCCTGCTGACCTTTCGGATCCTTGGGCTTACCAAACCCGGCTCTTGCCGTCTTGCCCCTCGTGACTTGACCCAGTGGTCGTTCCGACTGCATGGCCAGTTGGCCTAGATCGTCGGGCGACTCAAGTGGTGATGCTATAGCCGCGTCGCGCTATGCGCGGCGGCGGAACTCGATATTGACAATAGGTGGCCACTCAATGCACAGCCGTTCGCTGTTCGGGGAATGGGGCCCGTCACACGACGTGATGCAACTGGTTGATGCAATCGACCCTAACAGGCACTGGCGGCGCCGCCTCCACTGGCCTATCTACCTCAAGAACTTAATCGGTAATCCTGGCTCGAGGCGGGCTAGAAGATGCCAAGACTCTATCTGAGCATTGCAAGAGATTGCGCAATCCTTCCCTGCGTCGTTTGTACCTCCACACCCTCGACGGCAGAAGGCAACGCAACGACCGACGGTGATCCCATCTGGTGTAGTCTTATCGTACATCACGTTCCATTGACTCTCCTTGGTTAATAAGGTTCGTTCGTTGTTTTCGGCCCCGGCAATCATTGACGGCACCGGTCAGAAGCGCCAAACAGACACACCTTGCATACCCACACCCCCAACTTTGCTCCCTCCATCCCTCTATGTACTGATACAGCTGTACATGAAACAGCAAACGACTCATTAATTGCGAAAACGACGACCTCCTGGTTCCTATCTTCTGGCCGATACTTCAGATAGCTTCGCCCTTATTCGTGTGGGCGTATCCCGCCAGTCCTGAACGTACATAGCCCGTCCAGTACCACCATCCCCATCTAGCTCGTTTTACTCTTTTGCCCGGCATTGTGCGAACTTGAGGGTCTCGAACACTCTGGAACGTTACGTCGGGTCCTTTGGGAGGGTTACTGGTACCCATTTCGATGGCGCCAAGGTAACTTTGGTATCACAACCCAGTTCCGACCATCGCGCTGCCGGGCCTGATGGAGGGGGCTGTCATCATCATAGACAGATGCGCTTCCCTTCTCCGCCACCTGATGACTTAAATGGACCTTTATGTGCCAGGTGCCACAGTTCGCCAACCTGTAGTGGAAGTCGGAGTTGTACACAATGCAGGAAATTTGGATTCCTAGGAGCTGCCTCAGCAGCATGTGATGAGGTTCCCTGGACACCTTATCTTGCCCCGCTGCCCAACTCTATCTAAATATAGACATATGCTTGCGGGCTGCATACAGCTTCCCCTTCAGCCCGTTGTTACCACCACGCCACACATCCCACAGTGCGGCGCCCTGCGCACGAGGAAGAATAGACAGAATTAGCCCCTGTCGGTATCGACGATCGCTCCTTTCGGCCGTCGTCTGCTCTCTCGCTATCAAGCTCTCTCTGGCTCCAGTGAAATTGCTCACCGACGGCGTTTCTGTAAATGGGGCCGTTCATGTCTTTCTGCAGCGGGACCTTCCGAGGAAGCCAGGGGTACCCAGACGGATAAACAAAATAGCTAAGGACGACCCGTACAAGTGGGAGCTTGCAGTTCGCCAATATATACACATTGGTTTTTGAGTATAGCCTCGCTCGATTCTTTTCGAATGAACCAAATTTAATGTTATCGCGCGCTTGTGACCCACCACAGTGGTAAATTAAGTTATCGGTATGCTGTGCCCGTGCAAGATGCGATGCGGTATCAGACTTTGTTTTCGTTTTGTGTTCTTTGTTCCGCCGTTACGTCCATCGAAAGAGACATGTTCTATCTAACGACCAAAGGTCTAACGTACAACCTTGACCATACCACACCCGATTACTCACTCTGTAGACATCCTGAGTTCAGAAGAAACACTTGCTCATACCCTTTTTGCCTTTGGACACATACAACCCGGCTTACTCCTATCTGTCAACCACACATTCTTTCTCTATAGAACAGCACGACAGGTTAATCTGCAACGTGCGTCGGAAAAAAGAATGTATGCCAACGAAATCGTCACGTACGTTCGTTCGGGTTCGAGCATAGCATTCGACGATTTGGTTCACTCGGATTTTGGAGCGAGGCAAAAAGAGCGCATACCTGTCAACACATCACTCACTGGCAGCAGAGGCTGTCAGGCACGCTTGGAAAATAACATGCGGAAGCTGTGAGCGACGTGTTGCCAGCAGCGAACATTCTGATGGACGAAATCACTGTCGGTTCCATCTTCTCTATCATCATCATCAGAATCCTCTATGAGGTGAATCGGGTCCCACCCAACTCATGGAAAATGGCGCTACTGTTCCTCGTTTTTGTTGATTCTGCAATCATGTTTTGACCCCATATAACTAAGACAAAGATGCGATTCTCGAATGCACGAGATTTCCCCGAACCGTACGGTAAACCGCCGAAACAGAGGCTCTGGTACGAGATTGCAATGTCTATTACGTAACAAACAGCTTAGCACCTCTGTTTGCGCGATCTGAGCCTGAGCCTCCAGGTTACAGGCTATCTGCGGGGATGGTGCAGTAACAGAGCCGACGACTCTTACGATCTCATGTGCAGGAACGAGGGACGGCCCGTTTTTCATCTCGCTTGGTGCGCAGCCGCGCGGGCCCGCGGGTTTCCCCAAGGGTTTCCCGGTTATAAATGCATATCCTCCGGTTGTTACCTCGAACGAAGCAAGTCGCGAAGTACTACGCTGCACGTGGTACTGTACTTGGTAATGGGGTACGTAGTTTGGAGGTTTCGTACTGGCTTTTTCTCTTGGCTGCGCCGCTGCAGGCTTGGCTGCGGGCCTTCTATCATTTTGCGGAGTGGCTTCCATTTATCTCTCTATTTTCCTTCCCCATGACACTTGTTCCTGGGCGGTCGGAACCTCTGTGCCACCTCCCCTCCTCAACCTCGAGTGCCAGAAGGCTACTACGGTACTGGCTCAATCTCGTGGAGGACGGGACACACAGAAATTAGTTTTGTGCCTGGGACCTTCCAGAACGAACGAACGGGCGCCACATCTATACACTATAGCGGGCATCGCGCATCTGCACTTCTCACAATTGTGGCCCGTCTTAGTCTCGAACTTGCATCCCGGATTACAAATTAATCTTAAAAAAAAAAAAGAACGCACCACCACTACGTGGGCACACTTTGATGTTCCCAGCCGCTTCTCGACTTCGCTAGCCCCTTCAATGCACCCTGGCCTATTCAAGTCCATTTCACTGACTCGCTGACTACAGTAACCCACCGATACGGAAACCTACAGAGTTCGCATCGGGAATACCCGACACCACACCATTGAAACCTGAGAATATGAACCTATTTTCCCGTCTCCTCTTTCATCCCGTGATGGAGCGCCCGCCCTTCGGACGTGGGTCCGAACGGTCTCAGAACATTCTGCTGCGGCGCAATCCTCTCGCCCAAGTGCCTGCGGACCGGGACCGAGCCAGAATCGAGGCTAACGGACCTTGCGCAGATACACTGCCCCGTTTCAAGGGTCATCATAGAACCGGGTTATCTATCCGCCAAGTGTTACGCTGGGAGAAAATGCTACCGTAAAGAACTCCGTTCTGTGTTTCTGCTAACCAAACTCTGCAAAAGAAACGGGAGATCCTCGGATCACCCTGAGAACAGAATGGCGCAACTCGAGGCAGAGGGGGAAAGCGCTCGTCTTTTTTGCTTGGTCATATCCACCACCCCAATCCTGACGAGATGAAACAGTCCCCTTCAAAAAAAGACAATTGCCTTGCCGTTTTCAATCGTCATGGATTGCCGTAAAATCCTGAGACGAACGATGATATTGCGGCGATCGGGTGCCCGTATCGAAGCTCATCCCGCAGAAGCGCGGAAACCGAGATGCCTGTTTTCGTGAGAACGCGAGAAAAACTCGTCTACTGTGTTCGCTTGACTATGCAGCAGCTCAAATGGTCTCTTTACCGTTCGATCGGTTTCATTTGAATCCGTTACTTCTTCTTGCTTCCCTAACGCTCCATGTCCGCAGGCTTGAAATGGAAACAAATTGAAAGAGGTACTTGCTCTTTACCTGTTCTTCCGTTTTGAGTGAATGGTCTCGAGAGGGGCCGACCTACCGAACTCGAAATAGGGAATGGTGCCCAACGTGAAGCGACAGAACAAAGCGATACGATACGAAAATGAATTGCTCCTATGGTGCACGGCGGATTCGCAAAGGGCAAGAACGACACTGGCATGTGGAGCGAAAGAACCATCAAGACCGGGATATAGCGGAAGCACGGGGTATCAGAGGAAATGCCGGAGACACCATTGTGGAAATGACACCTGGGACTTTCAAGACGGTCCAGAAACTTGAATGTATGATGTGGAGAAAAGGCACAGGGAGATAAGTGGGGGGAGGAGAGGGGTCCTGAGGTGTGCAACCTATGACGCCGACACACTTCACGTCCCTTATGGCTGTGCCAGTACGAGACTGAATGGCGAAGGACAGACGAAGATGATGGGACCTTGGATCCATTGGCCCAGATGCAGCGAAGTCGGCGTTTGGGGGGGGGAGAAGGGGGGGTAGTAGACGATATGAGCCTCTATAGTGGGCTACGGCGAATGGCCAATAACCCCCAAGTTAGACAAAACGCAGAGTAGGCAAGGGCTAGGGTTCATTGAACGTTATTGTTAGTTCTTTTTATATAATCCTTATCATGGCTGCAGTAGCAGAGAGCAACAAGTTCTCAGCGTCAATGATATATTACATTGGCACTGGTCCTACATCTGGCCTCTTTAGGTCCCTCAGACCATCTGAAATGGGAGCTTGAGGGCAGAATAGGGACACCAAAGCATTACGGAATCATTATGGACGAGACCAGCCCCCAGAAAGACTGGTACTGCAATTCTATTTTGGAAGCTTGAAATCTTGCTTGAAATGGCTGACGAGGCCCGATTCGACGCCTGCGATCTTGGGAGCAAATACCATTTACTAAACACTGAGACGAGAAGAATGGGGTCATGGTAATCATCAAAAGGGCGTTGGACGAACAGTGCAAGAAAAATCGAAAATAGAATGAAAATAAATATTGAGACCCGTAGGTCTACCACTCTGAAACAGCGTGTCATCCTTGTGCAGGGGCCATGCTAATCTTCTCTGTATCGTTCCAATTTTTTCGTATGCATCCCCGAAGGGAGCAATGGTTAGTAGAGCTCCCCCGTAGGCCCGTAAGGAACTTTGGATTTTGTTTGGATGGCGGGTTTGTGCTGACGTCAGCACAAACCCGCCGTAGTACAGTTCAGCGCGACCCACCATCATCTGATTTAATCGGTAGGGGCACTCGGAGTATTTATGGGTCAGTCAATCGACCCACTCAATTTCCAGTGGATTAAACTCAGCCCTAGGTTTATACTTCCTACCCCCCAACTCTGACTCCGCAGCCCTCATCCTAAGGTCTACAGAACGATGCACCAAAACTTTTTCGCCCTCGCGAGCTGGTTTCAAGATTCTACGCGGACGACCGATGTTCACTCTATAACAATGTCGATGTGACTGATTCTGCCAAGGGGGTATAGATAAGATACGTACGACCAATAGTGGTCATGCACAGTTCTCTCCAGACTCTGCAGCCGATGTCGTAGCGGTATGATCTCGGGGAGCCACCAGGCCCTCCATATATCCAATTGATCGTATATTGGGCTGAGCGCGTCCTTCCGCTCTTGCTCTGGTTTGAACGTGAGAGCTCCAGTCGGAGGTGACAGTTCTTTGATCCTGATGGACAGTCCTGACGTTTTACCTATAGAATTGAACGACTCTTGTTCGATGTCGATTCCCTTGAGGTCGTCGTCTTGAAATGATTCCCCTCTCGCTTGATCTGTTGCGGACGCAGGCCCGGGGTGCGTAGCTGAGGTGAAGGTATCTTCGGATGCTAACATCTGAGAGCGCACGCGTTCGATGATAAATCGTCCACCGGTGAACGATTCAAGCGTATCCTGGTCCATGCCAATCCTTTTGAGGGACCCTTTGCGAAACCGAATTCCGGTTCCCGTACGGAAACACTCAAGGACCATCCAACGTAATGAGATTCTAGCGAGGCTGTGCTCTGTCTCATTTGGGACCGAACCTCCCCCGACGTCTGCGTATACACGACGTTAGAGAGTGAGTCAAGTCATAAAAAATGACAAAAAACGAAACCGGCATGACAACCAGCGAACCAAACTTCGCGAACATCGGTTTGTGGGCGCTCCTCATTGTCGTGGTTGTATCTGAGTCTTCGGTGCCAATGGTTCACCTGAAATGTCGCCCGCCGCTCATCCAATGCAAGGGCATGGCGGAAATAGCGAACGGCAGTATTGGACGCTGTGAACGGGAGGTCGCGAGGGATAAAGCCGACCGAGCAAACTGTGTCCCTACGTCGCACAGTATCGAGTGTTAAGACGGCAAACGGCAAACGGGGGCTGAAACAGGTACCAGACGCCAAGAAATTCCACTGCCACATCTATTGAAAAGGCTTCCTTGAACTTCCTGCTTTGTTTCCACCCCTCTTCGTCGTCCTGTGTGTACATCTGATACGCAAAGGGAACCTGCTGGCTGTTCCCTGCGGGAAGTAGACCGACCTGGCAGCGCGTCAGCCTAAGCTCAGAGCCATACTATTAAAGGCTTCGTGTTGACAGGTGCAGACCTTGTGGATCATGCCCGCCAACGCTCGTGCGGTATATGCGCCGCGTGAGAAACCAAAGATGCATATCTTATCGTTGCTACGATCTGGTGGCAGCATGTGAATCCCGTTCCTCTGTGGGAGTATTGTTTGGAGGACGTACAGTTTTCCATCAGGAATTCGTAACCACCTGCATGAAGTAGCGGGTGAGTTCCAAGTACACTTATACGCATCAGTCAGTATGACGTCCCCATTATGTGTGCGTCAAGGTGATTTGCGATGGCCATGTTGAGGAGCTTTTGGAAGGCCGCTCTAATTGGCGTCACGACTTCGGGGACGGTGCACGTCCCGACGCCAGACTGGGAAGACATTTCCAGTTACTGTGTGCCCGTTATGGTGCTAAATTTTGGGCGCCAGGGCCTCAGACGGACCTGATAGTAGACCATCTGCTGGTTCTTATCATCCTTCTTCAGGGTGGAGCAAAACTGTACAATATTCGTGTTCTTCGAATGGTGGCGGTCCCTTTGGTCAGCGAGCGATATGAAACCAGAAGCATCACGACGTACATCCGCATCAAACTGATCGCCGGTCCCATCAAAGCATAACACGAGGGTGCGTGGAGAGGGGTAAGGGAGAGTCAGGGTACTTCCACGGGTAAATGTGCTGCCAGATGGTGTTGGCTCGCTGTCATAATGTGAGTTTTGCATCCAGGCGGAGAGAGAGGAAGAGGGAAGTAGGCTCAGCCATTCCTGTGTCCCTCATTATACGTGCAGACCGTGGAAGCGCGGAGACTTCGATCGGCTCAGGGCAAGTGCTCTCACTGCCGATTCCTAAACAGCGTGATTCAGACGGAAAGGAACGTGCGCGGGGCATCCGGCCAGAGTACGCTATAACCGGTGGTGTGCTAGTGGGCCACAATAACAACTTCGACAGGTGTATCACTGCATCTGTCCTCGGTTCACGTGCTTGATCCTCGACGGATCTTGGCATCCCATGGGCGTTCCAATACCATTTTCAAAGTAGGTAATGACTCACGCTGGCTACCAAGTGCGCAGTGCGCGGTCGTTTACACCTATGTCTGGAGTAGATCAAGCCTGTTACTGTGTTTAAGAGACACTGTCAAAAATAGTATAGATACATGCCGTAGCCAGCAATAATTGCTCGTTTATTACACCGACTCGGACGCCAACATGGATGATGATACTCCCAAGGGCGAAGTCTAATCTCCTCCATCAATGGAATTGTCTGTGTGTGCAGCACCAAGAACTTGATACGGGCCCTAAAGCAATTCAGATAAGACCATGACCTATTAGTGCTTTTACAGTGAGAGATCTAGAGTAATCACCAACCACTCCAACGGCAATACAGTAAGGCGCAAGTCAGAAACTATCACGCTAGAGTCACAGTGGAGTGAGCTATCTCGTGCTTGGTCTCGTGAGAGTGCTCAGCATTTCATTGAGAGATGTGGCGAGGCAACTTCATTTGACGAGCCTACTCAATCCTTTGTCAGGTAAAATTAAAAATTAAAATAACAGAGGAAGTAAGGTAGAATGAAGGAACGAAAGCCTGAGACAACTGTGAGTTACGAGAACGTGTACCACATGGTCGTCCTGTTGTCCGCCGACTCGCACGCGATTTTTTAGTTTGCGCTTCTGAACACTTATCAAACTCAAGACACTCCACCGCGGCTCAAGTATAAAGATAACGGGTGTGCTGGTATGGAAGTCATGGTGCGGTGTTGCCTCGTGGTGGGAAGTGCCCTTTTTGCTTGAAATTTTGGCTACTCGTGACTGTATGTTAGTTGGATGCTGCACTCCTCATCCTATTCAAATACGGGATTCGCACGGGTCGATTCAAGTCCGCCGCTCCACCAAAACATGCTTGTCGAGCAGCTCCACATCAGATCTTCTCGGCTACTTTCATGTTGGCCTGGGCCACTGCCCCTGTACAGCATCAGAGTGCTAGATCTATTGAGGGGTCTAGCGGCGAAGGGGTGACGGGGGTAGTGTGAGTTTCGCAAGATGGGAGGAAGGGTAAAAACAACGCAGATGGGAACAGAGGATCATGGACTGGTGGTCTCCCAATCGAAGTGCGTTTGTTTATTGAATAATATTCGATGACTCACCTAGCCAGCTATCACTGCGCTCCATCATTACTCCATTATCGTGGAGTGGGATGGGGAAAATTGGTCGAGGTACTCGCGGCACCGCCCACGTTCGAAGTCTTCAAGCTACAGTAAGCCCGGGTCGAGCACTGAGATCTGAGACTTCGACTCCACAAGCCGATGCGTCAAAATGGTGGATGGTGTGGATGCAGGCTCCAAGTGCCCCACGTCGAAGCGACGGGTTTACGCCAAATAGGCTGTGATAATCCAGACTTCGGTTACAGGCAGCTGTCTCGGCCAGCGCTAGCAGCGGCCCACTCCAGATTCGGCAATGACCACTCTGCCTCGGAGAGTATACAATATTGCTCCTGTGAAACTCTTTCCTTTTGAATCTTTTGATATCTCCACAGTTACTAGGTCTGCTAAGTTCCGTGCGTGTCTCCGTCGCACTCTGCCATGTTGTCCTATACTATCCCCGCGGAGTTCCCTTACCATGGTACATATGCACTTATTATCCACGACAGTAGGTCTTATCACCCATGGGACCTCAACTAGCACTGAAAATACTAGCATGGCGTGAAACCAAACCACCCCCATGTTAGGTCGTACTGGCGACCGTAGGAATGATACCATACTGCCAGGCAACCATGCCTGTCTGCGCAGACTTCGATACTGCCGTCGCTTCTCAGGGCCGTGATAGATTGGCACGGTATACCCTGTGGGGTCAGAGGGTACGAAGAAGTTGCTCACCTTGGCTAAGGAGGTGGCGGTACGCGGCAGAGCTATGCGAGGTTCTTGTGCAGCCCGTTTGGGCGGCGTTAGCGTCCTATTCTCGAGCAGCGACTTTGGTGTCGGTCGAGGGGAATGCAAGACCAACAGCGAAGTCCGTTTATGCCCGCATTCACTGCACCCTGTACATGTGACGCTGCCTGCAAGCAGTATAAGTGCAGGAAGAGGTCGCTCAGGCCCACCACCCTGCCATGCTTTCGCAGGTCCGGAGGTCGCAGCGGACCCTCCTAGCGGAGACTTCTCAGACTACTGCGCCTGGACTACTAGGACGAAGCCGTGTCCACGGTTTTCCAGAACCTCGGCGACGGATATCGCGGCCTCTACAAGTACGTCTATATTTGCATCCGCGACCCATCCAACTTCTATCATATAAAATTGCAGCGCTTCTGGCCGCGGCTTCCCCGACATCTCCGCGCGAGGACTCATTTACACGTTCGTCGATCATCTTTCGCGGAAAATTGAATGGGGCGGAAGGAACAAGCTGCGGACCACCCGTGCGTCTTTCCTTCTTTGTGTATCTATGTCAAGCCCCTATCTGACTACCAACAGGCTGTGGAAGCCACCATCTCGCTGCTCCAATGACTTCTGGCGCTGATTGTACGACGATGCTTGCCGGGGCTTGAACGCTGGTTCAAACCCCGGGTGCAACACTGATGGATTCTCCGCTATCGATGGATGCTGTGCGTTCCACCAGACCTACCTGATCACTTTCGATTATGGTGGCTGACACTGCGCTTTCTAAGTCACGGGCCTCGGGTACTCCCGACTACAGTAAGTTGCTGTCCATTGCTAGTAAATTAGTAGTAGATCTTACATGCCCCAAACTCAATAAATTAAGTGATCAGAGGATCAGCGCCAGACATATGCCATTGCGTATGTACTTGGTATTGAAAACTTGATGCAATAGAAAATGTAGCATAGAGGCTAGCTGAATCGCATTCACAGAAAGACCGCTCAATACAGGAACTCAGAGACAACCCATTCTAGCCGCTGATACTGGTGGATGATTGCCTCTATCCCAAGGCCTTGTGTCAGGTCCGTACAAGAAGTCGATCGCTACGCCTAGGGGGTCATTCACAGGGAATAGGGGCGTAGGATACACCAGGAGGAGGGTCCCCAGAGAAGAGTACCAAAGGCACCGTCGATTGAGCTATGTAATGCCTTGGGCAAGTAGCCGAGCGCATGTCCTTGCGCCGCCGACCAGTGTACAGCCTCAGCTTGCAGAACTTTCCGTATGGTACATCTGTCAGACCAATCAAGGGTGGCGGCTGTTATTGGCAGAGCTCGTATGAGCATCGTTCAAAATCAGTACTTCTCTAACTGTTCAGCGGTACAAGCGAAGGGCCAATCGGGCAACATTTGGTGAGGAGGCCCGGGTACTGTAGAGCGCCGAGCGATAAGATGTGCCCAAGCACACAAGTATACCAGATACTAGGTTACTGTGGACAGCATCCGTTCCCCCCATGAGACTGATTATCGGGGCGTGTCATGCAGAGGAGATTGCGGACACCAAACCAACATAGAAATCGGGGCACACCCTACTATCCGAGACTGTAACGAGAAAAAACACATATCCCTGGTGGTAAGATAGGGAAGATTCCTTGAGTGTATACTTTAAGAAAACAATACGATCACTGCCACACGAGGATTGTTGAGAATAGAAAACAAAATAAATATTGAGACCCGTAGGTCTACCACTCTGAAACAGCGTGTCATCCTTGTGCAGGGGCCATGCTAATCTTCTCTGTATCGTTCCAATTTTTTCGTATGCATCCCCGAAGGGAGCAATTATTAGTAGTGCTCTCCCGTAGACCTGTAAGGAACTTTGGATTTTGTTCAGACCACGGGTGGTTGTATGTAATTATTGATATGCCGCCTGACGAATCCACGTGGGCGTGCCCACGCGCATACGGTCGGGCTTGCGGTCGGGCTATCGTTATTTCCGACAGCCACAGTCGCGATATTGTCGCGATGCTTGTGGTTGTGGTGGCGGCATTCAACTGTGGCCACATTCACTTCGTCTCGGGGGACAACATTGATGATACCCACACGTTCTCGTTCACGCGTGGGGCCTTGCGCGGGGCGTCAATGTGCAATATCCTCAATCGCTTCGACCTTGGAGTGGCGCCGCCGAGAGCCAATGAAACAACACGCGAGGAACTCCTGTGCAACCGACGTGCTGTTCTAGCATTGTCTCTTTGAAAATTGCCGAGACCGAGTATTGAATAAATTCACTATAGAATGTGTTGACGGTGTCGTCATAGTTTCATTAACCCACGACTCAATGACTCGTCGTTGACCGTCGATTGTATGCCACCGATAGGTTGATACCGTTCACGTACTGGTACCAGCCTCACCTTGTTTGTGATGCGACACCGACCTACAAAACTGACATCAGCACTAGCACCTCCGTGCTCGTCCACTCAGGCTGCTGTGATGATGTTATGCCACTCGGGGCGTGATTATCCGCGCAAGCACTATCCATACAGAACCCGATCACATACAACCACGTGGGTATGGTGAGTATCTAATCTTGCAAGGGCAGGGAAGAAAGGAAGAATAATAATGCGAATTGCGACGTACAAGTCAAGGTACTACAAGTACAAGTATTACGGGATACACTTCGTGACAGTGATAACAACCCACAATGCCCCGGGTTAATCTGTGGGGCGTTCAGGGAACCCGGGGTCAATCCACCCATTCAATTTCCCCGGGATCAAGCTTGGCCTTTGGTTTGTATGCCCTACCTCCTAGCTTTGACTTCTCGGCTTTCATCCTCAGTTCCACAGAACGATGCACCAAAATCTTTTCTCCTTCACGATTTGGCTTCATAATTTTACGCGGCCGACCAAAGTTCACCCTGTCGAAACAATTAGTGTTGGTCACGAGGGGAATCAGTATGATACATACGACCAGTGGTGTCCCCGCAAGGCCATCAAGTCCTCCAGACTGTGCACACGATGTCGTAGCGGTATGACCTCAGGGAGCCACCAAACTTTCAATATTTTCAACTGGTCGTATATGGGGCTCAAGGCGTCCTTCAGTTCCTGTTCTATCATGATTGCGGAACTGCCCGTCGCAGCGGTCATTTCTTTGGACATTGCGGGCAGCTCTGACACGTTTTTGGAGTCAACAGTCCCTCGCTCGATGTCGGTGTCCTTGATCGAGTCTTGACCTAGCCAGTCGCTCTCCTTTTCCGCCGGGAACGCAGAATTCTGGGGAGTCGGAACGACAGTATCATCGGTTGCCGACCTCTGGGGGCGCGTGCACTCGACGGTAAATTGTCCGCCAGAAAGTGACGTCAGCGTGTTCTGACTCATGCCGATCTTATTTAGGGCGTCATTGCGAAACCGAATTCCGGTTCCGGTACGGAAACACTCGAGGACCATCCAACGCAGTGAGATCCTGGCGAGGCTATTCTCCGTACCATTCGGAACTGACCCTCCGCCGACATCTGTGTACACAGTATCAGAGCGTTGCAGTCATAAAAAAAATAGACGAAAAAACGAAACCGGCGTGACAACCAGCGAACCAGACTTCGCGAACATCGGTTTTCGGGCGCTCTTCATCGTCGTGGTTGTCTTTGCACCTTCGGTGCCAGTGGTTCATCCGGAACATCGCACGCCGCTCATCAAGTGCAAGAGCATGCCGGAAAAAACGCACGGCAGTATTCGACGCCGTGAATGGGAGCTCGCGCTGGATGAAGCCGACAGAGCAGACCGTATCCCTACATGGTGCGTCGTCGTTTGTAAAACGCCTCGGTAAGCAGAGAACGAAACAAGTACCAGACACCAAGAAAATCCACTTCGACATCCATCGAAAAGGCTTCTTTGAACTGCTTGCTTTGCTCCCATCCACCTTTGTTGTCACGCGTGTACATTCGATAAGCGAAGGGAACCTGTTGACTATTCCCAGCTGGAAGCAAGCCGACCTGTGGGGTGAAGTCAGGGCAAAGTCCGAGCCAAGCGATCCGTGACTATTGACCTTGTGAATCATGCCTGCCAACGCTCGTGCGGTGTATGCGCCGCGCGAGAAACCGAAGATGCATATCTTATCGCCAGCACGATCTAGCGATAGAATGAGGATCCCGTTCCCCCATGAAGGGGAATAAGCTCACAGTGTTCCATCAAGAATTCGTAGCCACCTGCAGAGAGCAGTAAGTAAGCTCGAGGGCACTCATAGGCATCAATTAGTATGACTTTCCCATAATGTGTGCGTCGAGGTGATTCGCGACCGCCATATTGACGTATTTTTGGATGGCCGCTCTGATCGGCGTCACGATTTGAGGGGTATTGAATGTCCCGACGCCAGACTGGGGGAGACATTTTGAGTTACTGTGTGGTCTCTGTCATGGGGCACGTCAGACCGACCTGGTAGTAGACCATCTGCTGGTCCTTGTCTCCTTTCTCTAGGGTAGAGCAAAACTGTACAATATTCGTATTCTGCAGGTGGTGGTCCTCGGTAAGCGAGCATATATGTGGAGGGACAACGGAGTGAGCACCATGACTTACATCTGCGTCGAACTGATTGCCGGTCCCATCAAAACACAGTACGAGAGTGCGTGGCGGGGTAAAAGAGCGGTCGTTGACTCTGGAAATCATGTCACCACTCGATGGAGTGGGTTTGTCTCCACTGCCCGAGTTATGCATCCGGGAGAAGAGGTCAAGAATACCAAAAGTCAAGAAGCGACCAGAGAAGGAAGAAGGAATCCAAACCCAGGGGCGCCACTGCCCCCATTATATGCGCGAACTGTCAGTGAAGAAACACGGTGATTCGATTAGCCAGAAGGCGAGCGTTCTAATGCCAGGCATAAAACCAGTAATGGAAAGTGGATCCGAATGAGTAGCTGTCATAACACCATGGAGAGGCGCATCATAACATCCGCATGTTTGACCTCGCTGGGCCATCTCCGAGAATCCCACTGACAGGGTCGCCAGCGTTGGTTATTTGGGGGTTATAGTACGCCCCGGGCCTTTAGCAGCCCATGTCATACCAGAGGATCAGCGGGTCATGTTAGTTACAGTACGATAATCTTGATTTGAATCGAAAAAGCCACAGATAGGCAGCAATTGAGTGTTCAATTTTGAACGGATATCAGGTCCAACTTAGACGCTAGGCGCTTATAGGCTATGCTCTTCTATACTGTACAGTGCTGTACGTTGCGCCTATGATTACGCCATCGCCTTGGCCATCGCAGTGGCAGCTCAGAGGCGCCGCAGTTGTCTGGTGTAGAAATGTCAAATATAGGACGCTATGGGCTACCGCGGCCCAAGTTCGGACAGTATACTCAGGTCCCCGCATCAGCGATGTAAACAAAGAAAGAGAAGTGTGTGTACGAGTCCATTCAAGCGGAGACCGTAGTATGTACATCTGCCAGTGTCATTTGTATGCAATTGGTCAAGCAATTGGTCTCATCTCATATATTTTCAAAACCGCCAATCAGCTCCGAGTTGTGTAGTAATTTCTACCTCTTCTTTTACTACGCCTGTACTGTATATACTATCAATAAAGTATATTTCTTTGTTTATATCCCAAAAGCGTTACACACGCCTTTTGCAGTGCAGGAGGGTCGGGGTTCGGGACCTCCCGAACCGAACCGAACTTTCCCATCACTAACACTTACACCAAAATTTGAACGGAAATTGTTAGTAAACTGAATAGATTCTTAACAGCGCCATATGGAGAACGAGTTCTCTCCCATATTCACAATTTCTTAGCGCTTTTAATGGATTACCGTTAAGTAAAGCGGGTTTTACGCCGGGGGGGTTGGGTTGGGTTGATTTCCCCAAGGATTCCCCGATGAATAAGTTCACTATAGAACGTGTTGGTGGTGTTGTCGTAGTTCCATTAACCCACGAATGACCCGTCGTTGACCGTCGACTGTATGCCGCCGATAGGTTGATACCGTTCACGTACTGGTACCAGCCTCACCTTGTTTGTGATGCAACACCGACTTCCAAAGCTGACGTCAACACTAGCACCTCCGTGCTCGTCCACTCAGGCTGTTGTGATGACGTTACACCACTCGAGGGCGTGATTGTATGCGCAAATGCTATCCATACAGAAACCGATCACATACAACCACGTGGGTGAATGTATAATCTCGCAGAGACAGGGCAGAAAGAAAGAGGAAGGACGCGAATCGCAACATACAAGTCAAAGTACAAGTACACGCACTCGTGATACACTTTGTGATTGGTTACAGTGATCCGACAACCCGCAATACTCCAAGTTAATCTGTGGGACGTTGGAGTGGGCTCAAGGGACCCGGGGTCAATCCACCCATTCAATTTCCTCGGGATTAACCTTGGCCTTTGGTTTGTAAGCCTTGCCTCCCAACTGTGACTTCTCAGCGTTCATCCTCAGTTCCACAGAACGATGCACCAAAATCTTTTCTCCTTTACGATTTGGTTTCATAATTTCACGCGGTCGACCAAAGTTCACCCTGTGGAGACGAATAGTGTCGATCACGAGGGGTATCAGTGAGATACATACGACCAGTGATGTCCCCGCAGGGCCCCCAAGTCCCCTAGACTGCGTACACGATGTCGTAGCGGGATGACCTCTGGGAGCCACCAGATTTTCGATATTTTCAACTGGTCGTATATGGGGCTCAAGGCGTCTTTCAGTTCCTGTTCTGTCATGAATGCGGAACTGCCTGTCGTAGCGGCCATTTCTTTGGACATTGTAGGAAGCTCTGATACGTTATCTTTGGAGTCAACAGTCTCTCGCTCGATGTCGGCGTCCTTGACCAAGTCTTGATGTAGCCAGTCGCTCTCCTTTTCCGCCTGGGACGCAGGACTCTGGAAACTTGCAACGGCAGTAACATCGGTTCCCAATCTCTGGGGGTGCGCGCGTGCGACGGTAAATTGCCCGCCAGAGCGTGAAGTGTTCTGGTCCATGCCGACCCTTTCTAGGGCGTCCTTGCGAAACCGAATCCCAGTTCCGGTACGGAAGCACTCGAGAATCATCCAGCGCAGTGAGATTCTGGCGAGGCTGTTCTGCGTACCATTCGGAACTGACCCTCCTCCGACGTCTGCGTACGTAGAGTGTCAGAGCATCGCGGACACAAAACAAAGTAGACGAAGAACGAAACCTGCGTGACAACCAGCGAACCAGACTTCGCGAACATCGGTTTCCTGGCCCCCTTCGTCGTCGTGACCGTTTCTGCACCTTCCGTGCCAGTGGTTCATCCGGAACGTCGCGCGCCGCTCGTCAAGTGCAAGAGCATGGCGGAAAAAGCGCACGGCAGTATTGGACGCCGTGAATGGGAGCTCGCGCGGGATAAAACCGACAGAGCAGACCGTATCCCTACATGGCGCATCTTCGTTTGTCAAATACCTCGTAAGGAGAGAGCGAAACAAGTACCAGACGCCAAGAAATTCCACTCTGACGTCCATCGAAAAGGCTTCTTTGAACTGCTTGCTTTGCGCCCGTCCATTTTTGTCGTCATGTGTGTACATTCGATAAGCGAAGGGAACTTGTTGGCTATTCCCTGCTGGAAGCAAGCCGACCTGTGGGGTGAAGTCAGGGCAAAGTCCGAGTCAAGCAACCCGCGACTATTGACCTTGTGAATCATGCCCGCCAACGCTCGTGCGGTATATGCGCCGCGCGAGAAACCGAAGATGCATATCTTATCGCCAGCACGATCTAGCGATAGGATGAGAATCCCGTCCATCCATGAAGGGGAATAAGCTTACATTGTTCCATCAAGAATTCGTAGCCACCTGCAGAGAGCAGTAGGTAAGCTCGGAGGCACTCATAGGCATCAAATTAGCACGACTTCCCCATAATATGTGCGTCGAGGTGATTCGCAACGGCCATATTAACGTATTTTTGGATGGTCGCTCTGATCGGCGTCACGATTTGTGGAATATTGAATGTCCCGACGCCAGACTGTGGGAGATATTTCGAGTTACTATGCAGCCTCTGTCATGAGATACGTCAGATGGACCTGGTAGTAGACCATCTGCTGGTGCTTGTCTCCCTTCTCTAGGGTAGAGCAAAACTGTACAATATTCGTATTCTGCAGGTGGTGGCCCTCAGTAAGTGAGAGATATACGGAGAGACAACCAAGTGAGCATCGTGACTTGCATCTGCATCGAAATGATCGCCAGTCCCATCAAAACATAATACGAGAGTGCGTGGCGGGGTAAAAGAGTGGTCGTTGGCTCTAGAAATGATGCCCCCGCTCGACCGAGTCGGCTCGTCTCCACCGCCTGAGTTATGCATCCAGGAAAAGAGGCCAAGGATACCAAAAGTCAAGAAGAGGCCAGAGGAGGAAGAAGGAATCCAAACCCAGGTGCGCCACTGCCCCCATTATATGCGCGAACTGAGGAAACGCGGAGTTTCGATTGACCCAAAGCGAGTGCTCTAATGCCAGCATTGCCAGGTATCCGCAATAGAAAGTGGAACCGAATGAGTGGTTATCATAACATGATGGGCAGGCGTATCATAGCATCTGTTGTTGGGCGGCGCGTTTGATGCCCAACAGCCCTCTCCGAGAGTCCCGATTGTTATTCAATGGTTATACGCCCCGGACATTTAGCAGCCCATGTCACACCAGAGGATCAGCGGAGATGCGGCGAGTGTGGGATAAATCCAAAGATTTGTATCGATAAAGCCACAAGACAGTAATAAGTAATGGTTTGTTCAAAGGTTGTTCGACAAACGGTCTAGCTTGAGTCACTTGGGCGCTTGAGCGCTTGCTTATCTTAGAGCGGCCATTTCTTGAATGGAAGGATTCTGTACTGTATTGTCAAGTAAGTTGCATTGATACTTATCGTAATCACGCCATCCCAGTGGTGAGTGATACCCAAGTTCGTCACAGGTCCCGACATCAACGATGTAAACAAAGAAAAAGAAAAATGAGCACGAGTTTTATTCAAGTGGAGAGCGCTGGTATGCAATTAATATCAATCTCGTCTCATATGTTTCATGTTTCAGTTTGTCAAGACCGCCAATGTTTCGGGGACATCGACTCGGATGTATACAGTACTCTCCATCGTAACATGCATGGAAGCGTAAATGTCGTTGCCTCACGATGTGGGGTGCAGATTTAGTTAAGCTACGCAGCTACTCTCTGCCTGTCTCGACTCAAATAGGGAGGCCTGATGTATACGATGAATGGAAATGGAGCTGAGTTGACATGGGCATTGAATGTAAATCATGTCAATGCACTACAGGTTGACTAACTTACAGCGACTAGTGTGGCACGCTACTATACCATAGTATTTGGTTATTACATTGTGTGTACTCTAAAAATAGGGCGCGAGTGCTGTAAAAATTTCACGTGTCTGGTGGTGGTTACACTCGGACATTCTCCGCACGTCGGTGTTGCAAATACTGCAGAGAAGGCGCTGAAGTCGATCACAAAAGCCGTTTGGCCAGTCAACATTAATCTATCCATTCAACGTCCCGAAGATCAAGCCCCGCTTGAGGCATGTACTTCCCTGCTTCCAGTTCCGACTCACTAGCCTTCATTCTAGTCTTCACGGAACGATGCACCAAGATTTTTTCGCCCTCACGAGCGGGTTTCAAAATTTCGCGTGGATGGCCCATGTTTATCCTGTAAGATCATGACAATCGGGTGAACGATTGAGTGCAAGATGTGGTTCACAGGAAACGTACGACCAATAGTGCTTTGGTCGGAGATATCCGTGGTACTGCCGCCGGTGCCGTAACGGAAGCCACTCAAGAACCCACCAGGCTTTCACTGTTTTCAACTGGTCGTGCATCCGGCTTAGCGCATCGGCGCGTTCCTCCTCCTCATCGGTTGACAGTGTATAGGCCCCAGCCGTGCTGGGAGTCATCTTTGTAGCTGTGTGAGTGTCCAGGTGTCCAGTGGTGACTGAAGGTAGCAGAGGCACTGGTTGAGGAGTCTCTACGTTGATGCCAAGGTCCTTGAGGACGTTTCGGCGAAACTGAATGCCAGTTTGGGTGCGGAAGCATTCACGAATCATCCAGCGTAAGGATATCCTAGCGAGACTGTTCCTCGTCTCGTTCAGGACCGATCCTCCACCAACGTCTGCGCAGTAACAACGTCAGATTCACACCGGATTTTTCTCACATCGAGGAAGGGAGGGGGCACCAGAATGACACCCAGCAAACCAAACTTCGCGCACGTCTGTCTTTTTGTTATCGGCAGCATCGGGGTCGTGGGGATTCCCGGGATGCCAATGGTTGACCTGGTAAGCGGCGCGGCGCTCATCGAGCGCCATTGCGTGGCGGAAGTGGCGAATGGCAGAGTTAGAGTTCGTGAACGGGAGAGTGTGCGGTATCAGACCGACGGAGCAGACAGTATCCCTGCCCAACGCATCGTTTTCAAGAAGTTTGACAGGAAAGAAAACCAGAAAAATACCAAGCACCAAGAAAATCTACCCTGACATTGACAGAGAAGGCCTCCTTGAAGTGTTTACTCTGTTGCCATCCAAACTCGTCGTCACGAGTATACATCTTATATGCAAAGGGGACTTGTTGGTGATTCCCCGGAGGGAGCAGGCCTACCTAGACCGAGTTGGGAGATCGACCAGTGGAAATGCTTACGGAATCAGACCTTATGGATCATGCCTGCCAAAGCTCGGGCAGTATATGCGCCACGTGAAAAGCCAAAGATGCATATCTTATCCATTGCGCGGTCTGACGATCGGTCGAGCCATCCATTCACCGACGACAGAGTTCTGGACAGACCTACAGTTCTGCATTAAGAATTCATAACCACCTATATGGAGAGTGTGTAAGTTACAGCAAGAGAACACGTGCATCAGCGGGGATGGTATTACTCATGACATGGGCGCTTAGATGGTTTGCGATAGCCATATTGATGTATTTTTGGAAGTTTGCCCGAACTCGTGTCACCACTTGAGGAACACTATAGGTCCCGACCCCAGGCTGTGAAGAGAGACGTTCTAGGCTACGACCACGAGTCAAAAGCATGACAATGAACGAACCTGATAGTACACCATCTGTTGGCTCGCATCGTCCTTCTTGAGTGCCGAGCAGAACTGCACAATATTCGTGTTCTACGGGTGTTCTATCAAGAAATGCGTGAATAAATGGATATCGACGTACATCCCCATCAAACTGATCGCCAGTCCCATCGAAGCACAAAATGAAGACACGCCGGCCCGTATGGGACGGCGCAGCCCGATTCAGAGCGCCCATGTCAGGGCGAGGGGAATGGGCTGTTAAGCCACGGTGAGACTGCGGGAGAGCGAGGCGATGGGGCGAAGAGATATAGAGAGGAAGAGCGAGAGGCTTCCGAATGGTTCTGAGCAAGTTAGTCCCCATAGCGGCGGTCAGCTGGGTCAGCTGGAGGCGATTTGCTAACGCAAGAAAGTTCATGAAGTGGGCTTACAGTGACACCCTGAGTGAGTGTTCACGGTAGTACGTTGGGGTTTTAACGGGGAACCCGCGCTAGAAGATAGGACTGGCCCCGACGAGATCACAGCGCCCGGCGCCTCCGATGCAATTGGAAAGGTGAACGCCGACCCGGGCTGTCCAGGTGGTCTATGCCTACCATCAACGTGGCACACATTTCAACCAATGTTACCAATCAGCTCATAGTAAGGATCATCGATCGTTGTTGAAGAAGTGCCAGACGGGCTAGAAAGTTGCCAAAGGAGTATTGGATAAGTAAAAGGTTATGCAAAGGGCATCTGTGAGAGCGAGCCCCGCCGTGATACGTAATCGTCCAGTAATTCTACGGTATTCTGGGGGTGCAAAAGAGAACCATCACTCCGCAGTCAAACTTCGCGCTTCCGTCAGACAATTAGTGCTTTTCGGGAAATTCCGGTAGTGGAGTCAGACGGTTCTAGTCGTGCACCCCCCTTGAATGATTGACGGACCGCAAAGATAGTGTGTCACTCTGTGTAACGTTGTTCGAAATGAAATGTCATTTCACCTAATAATAGACCACCCCTCCCATAAATCACGTTTTGTCATTCTTCTTCACCCTGGGGTTTTCACGGCCTGGACTGGTCGCAACTTGGGTCTCAGTCACAGTTACGTGCCGCTGAGCAGGGCACTACAGCTACTACTCACGTCCTAATATCTCGGGTTGCTTGTGACTGGGTGCCTCCAGTTTTCGGTGGCCGATTACATGACAAGCGCAAGTAATAGCTCACATTCTTCACGATAGAGCAATTCCACTAGGGAGAGACTCAGCGACGAGTCCGGCCCCAAAAAAGGGAGTCGCTCCTGGCTCACGGCATTATTGCCTTTACTAAGCCTGATGTAAGCGCTCTGGTCTGCCTTTCACCTCATGCCAGAGCTGTAATGCCCACGCACCCTGGGCTATGTCCCACGACTGGCGCAGGATTCTTGCCAGTCAGCTCCTATGTTTCGTGATAATCCCCGAGTCATACGTCTAAGTACACGCACTCCAAGGACATTTTCTGCACGCATACACCGCAACGACGAGTGCACATATCATAAGCGCGGCGCGGGTATGGTCCATCTATCATAGCGCTTTCCTTCTGTTTCTAGCCCACTATCCTCGCAGCGTAACCCTGTCCAAGTCACCCAACCTGCCTTTCTCGGCGACTTAAACACTCTTCCATTCCATTTCTCACGATCACTGGCGCTCCCCTGCTCCCACCCTATGCCATTGACAGGGGCTATCTGACGACCCTGATTTCCCCGTCTCCCTCCCGTGTCCGACGTACTGTAACATTACATTGATCGGAACAACTTCTGTGAACGCTTAGCCGAGCTATTATTGATCGTTGTGGAATATGTCCTGCCAGTCGCTGGTTATCTCGGTATTTATGGTTTCACATTCAGCAACAGTAATGTCCGATTCAAAAAGAAGAGATAGGATAGCAAACATGTCAGTATTATACAGCTAGGAAAATTTGTGACTGCAATTGCAACGACGATGGCAATGAGAAAAAAATAAAAAATAAAAGAAAAGGATGCTTGTGATGCATGTGCTTTCTGTTTGGAACCAAATGACAAAGAAAAGTCATTATCATACCCGCACTCCCACTGTCGATAATAAATTGATGAAACCACAGATTCACCATAGCCGGAGAGGAAAAGAAAAAGAAAAGAGGAATAAAGCAATTAACACGTGCGGAGTAAAATACCGATACCGATGAACCGTTGAGATTAATGCTGCCCGTTTTTCACCCTCAACGAGACAGCTTTTCCACGTACAGTATGGATATCATTGCGTCGCTCGTAGGAGCACCGGTGTTTGACGCCTTCTATGCGTAGTAGTGTGTTCCTAAGGCAGCGAGTGGGACGGTGGTGGTGTCGCGGATCCCGGCCCGGAAAACCCAGGGCCGAGCGTCAGGCTCTCCATCGCGAGCCCAAGCGGGTCATTGGCGACGCTCGACGGCGGTGCCGCAGTATGCTCGCCCATCATCGTGCGTCCAAAGAACACTTCTGGCGAGGTGCACGCTGCGACCGCGCGGCGCATGTGATTCGTCAGGAATGAAAGCCCGACCTGGTACGCGGCTGCCAATGCGAGTGAGCTGCAAATTGGACGGGGCTGCGGACGGACGTACCATTCATCCAGCTGAATCCTTCGCGGGGGACCATCTTGAAGTCGATTCCTTAATTTCCATACTCGGCATCGAACTTCTCCGGGACGACGCCGTTCAAGTCGACGAATGTGGTCGTCATACTGTCCCAGCGTCAGTACTGCCTTCTGGATACACTACATGAACAGGACTTACATGTAAAGGAAGCGATACGCAAGACGTTGGGATCCTCTAGATAGTCGTAACGCTCGGGTCCTACCCAGGTCATGTCTGATGTGGCGGCCTTTCAGTCGGTGATTAGCAACATGGTCACCACGCTCGACCTCAAGTCGGAAAACTTACCATGCGTAAGGGTAATCCCATTGCCGGTTGGGACGATCGAGAGACATCCCGCCGCGGGACTCCTCGGTTCCAGAGACCAGTCCTCCGAGCACCTCGAACTTCTTGAGCGACTCGGAACTGAGTTCAAGAAGTTGTCTATGAGCTAAAAGTGTGTGAAAAGAGCTTGACGACTCACACAAGCTTCTATCCTTGCTCTTCGCTCGCGCACCCAGCCCACAATGGCCAAAACGCCGCGGCACTCTTGTAGAGCTCTGCTTCTCATCCACGGTATCATAGTCAAAACACAAGCTCTTTCTCTCACTCCAGCAATACCTGTCGACCATCTCCCTGCGGAACTCCGCGCGCAAACCACTCCGCGCTGATTTGTGGGCGGGCGGGCGAGCGCTCGTGATGCGGGTTCGCGTATGCCTCAATGCTCAGGGGGAGCGGTGCCAGGTCAAAGTCCTCGTCGTCAAACACCCCACGGATCGCAGTCGCTATGTCGACTTCGTACTTGTAGAGCAGAGATTGCAGGCCGATCGTGCCGAGGTTAGCGCAGCGCTTCTCAATGCAGTAAATCGTGTGGTGGCCCGACTCACGCGCCGCACGGTCGCGCAAGAAGTACTCATCGAGCTCGGGTTCGCGGATCGTCTGGGTATTTTATCGTTCGCTAAATTCGTGATGGACAGTCGGGGGCCGAAGGGGTCTGCCATGACATGATGTGGGCTTGTGAGAGCTGGTGCTACGTAATGGAACGATCACCACCCGCCGCTGTTGACTGACTTCCCAATGTCTACGTTAATCAAAATCGAACTGGTTAGGCTTAATTAGCCTAGTATTCTCATATGGAAACCGATTTTGACAGAGGCTCAAAACGCTCAAAACTTAGGCCGGTTCGGTCGTGGCCATCTGGCCTTCTGGAAACATACGTCGAGTTTGCGGCATAGAGCCACTAGTACTGGACTGGCGAAACCATGGGTGCATAAAACCCTGGTTCATCACGGACTGAAGTTACGGGACAAAGTGGAGACTTGATAGACGTACAAGAATGCGAAGGGACTCATAAGAGTAGAGCATAAGCCCCTATTTTCTCTCGTCGGCATTTGCCGTATATATACCGGACACATGGGATACTTACGTAATAATACGATACCGATACTAATGGCAACGCAACGTAACCGCTACTACCTGGTGCTCCCCGTCCTCGGTGACCTCAGGCCTTGTAGCACCTAAACTGGCTTCTGAATCTGCATCTGCGCCCATGACACAAATAAGTCACATCAGATCCGTTACGACATACACATGCCAGTGAAGCGAGCTGTGTTGTCCCGATATCGGAAGTGTACTCAAGCCCAATAATAGCAGGAGAGCACCTTGGTCAGTGCACTCTATGGGTACAGCCTGAATCGATGATCCATGTCTCAGAAACAGTCAATTCCGACAGTCGGGATGGTAATGTGTGGCTGACCACGTTGTGCATACCTTCCTCCAGATCCTCGCTCGATAAAGTGACTAGTATGACGGCTTCTACAGGTGCACTTGCTTCCGTGATGCGACCCTACCTATATTCTCACTTTGTAACTTTCCTAGTCCCGAGGGTCGCGGCTTTCTAGACATCGCTGTACAGGTCGACTCGGATCTGACTCGACTTGAGCATCCCTTTCCCTTTCGTCTTTTATGGTATCAGGCGCAATCCATCACGTTTTGCGGCTCTCAAAGGTGGCTGCAATTTGGCGTTGTCTCTTGGAACAGGAATCTCGACCTGCATAACTCCCACCGCGAATCACTTACTCATACTCTCTTACTTCCCAACTTGCGCACGTCAATCATGGACGGCCTTGACAAGCCGCATATTGAGCGCTTCGAACGTCCTACTAAATGAGATGTATCTGCAAGAACAACTGGGCTATCTGGGCGGAACCTCATTTTCCCCTTGCTCAAACGCTCAGTAGGGTTCTCGTATGCAGCTTCTCAGTCCATCATATCTCCGTATGTCGGCGAAGTGGGGAGCCATTATTATGCGTACTGCTCGTGCTTGCTGTACTTCGCGATGCCCCATGACCACGCGCCAAGTGGCTGAGACCTCTGTTTTCATGTGCGTTGTCTCCTGACACGCCTCGATACCACTCGTTCTAATGTCCCTTTCTCTACCTATGGGGATGTTTTTCCGAGCCCCGATGGAAACATTCTTACACCACGCAAGCATAAATAGTGGGTGACTTGGACGACTTCACACCATTGTACACTCGACCATCACGCCCCTCCTTCACCTCTGCAAAGTATCCCAATTCTCCCAGGCTCTCTTCTTACTATGTCGCTATCCCCATCTTATTTCATCCTCCCTGACCTTTTCTCCCATTCCACTGCGTTTCACGACGCTACAAACCCCTTTTGGAAACCCGCTTCCGCCGAATCCAGACAATGGGTCAATAGCTACAAAGTCTTCGTTGACCGCCGCCGCGCGTTTTTCTTCCAGGGCCAAAGTGAACTACTGACTTCACACTGCTATCCTTATGCTGGCTACGAACAATTTCGTACTTGCTGTGATTGTATCAATTTGTTGTTCGTTATCGACGAACTCAGCGATGAGCAGTGCTATGGCGACGCTCGCCGCACAGGCGACATCTTTCTACAAGCAATGCGAGATCCTACCTGGTCAGACGGGTCGAAGCTGGCGCAAATGACCGCAGAGTGGGTTCATCATTGCCAGATTGTCTGAATAAAATTTCTGACACAGCCCCAAAGCTTCCGCGAGCGGCTGGTTAGGACAGTCAAGCCAAAAACGTTTCGTCGTTTTATGGAACATTGTGACGCCTACATCGATTCCGTGGTCGAAGAGGCTGGATTACGCGACCGCGGAGAGATCCTTGAACTCGAAGAATACATTCACCTTCGCCGCGAGAATAGTGCCGTTCGCGTCTGCTTCGGGCTGATCTCGTATATCTTGGGAATCGACCTTCCCGACGAAGTGTTTTCAGATCCAACCTTCCAAAAGATGTATTTCAGTGCGGTAGATATGGTCTGCTGGGCGAACGTGAGTATCGTCTGTGCACTGTAAGGCGCTCAGGGTTGATTCTGATTTGTCCGCGTCAGGATCTGTATTCGTATAACATGGAACTGAACCGAGGTCTGGAAGGCAACAACTTCATCACAGTTCTGATGAAGACGCAAAAGATGGACATACAAACCGCGTGTGACTTTGTAGGAGGGCACTACAAGCAACTGATGGACGAATTTCTGTCTGCAAAGGAGTCGTTGCGGTGGTTTGGGTGTGGAGTAGACGTCGACGTTCGTCGGTACATTGAAGGATGTCAACATTGGCCGATTGGGAACCTGGTTTGGAGCTTCGAGACACCGAGGTATTTCGGTGCTCGCGGTGACCAGATCCGTCGGACACGCGTCGTTCTATTAAAGCCATTGGAGCGCGAACCCTTGAGCGAGGATGATTAATGAAAGTGGAGCAGAGCCTGTTGGGATTCAGCCGGGAAAGAACTCAGTCAATTTTATATTCTATATTAAACGGAAACTTCGGAGTTGTCGTACTTATGTAACTCGTATCAGACTTGCGTCGTCGATGCATGTGCAACGAGCACCTCTTCGCTCTCGCATTGTGATATGCACGTTCAGTTTTCCTTGTTTTCGCCTTTCCCCTCTTCGTTAAATGACTGTTTTTAGTGTGTGTTCCTCTTTGGCGAACTTGATTTTTGCCACTTCGGACTCGATGTTTCAATCGATATTTTAAATAATCACATGACTGCATGTGATTCATCTATAAGCTGTTCCCGCGGTTCAGTTGTTTCCTTGACCGTACCCACCCCTGTGATGGTGAGGATGACGGACTGGCTGGGGACATGTTAAAACTTGCTCCCCCGGTGTAAGCCACCACACCTGCACACTGCTGATGTACAGAGTTGGGGCTACTGACCGGTGCTACAACCCTTGTACATTTCTCATGCACATCTGGGGCACGCGGCACTTCCTCTGCACGCTCAGAGCAATTTTTTTTACTGGTCCTATACTATATTGAACGATAATGACTCAATGAGAAACGGTAATCTCTCATATGCTACCTTACATGCAAACACATCAATAGAGTTGCGAGGGGCTCTCCGGCATTTCTAGTTGTAACTTCTGTGAAATCTCTCGGCATTTATAGTTTCACATTCAGCAGAAGTAATGTCCGGTTCAAAAAGAAGGGGTAGAATCAAGAGTAGGATAGCAAACGTGCCAGTAATCTACAGCTAGGAAAATTTGTGACTGCAATTGCGACGACGACGACGGCGACAGTAATTTATGGAGAGAAACTTGAAAGAAAAAAAGAACGGTAGGGACGCCTGTAATGCATGTGCTTTCTGATCGGAACCAAATTTTGAGAGATGCCGAAAAAGAAAAGAGGAATAAAGCGATTAAATATGTGCGAAGTAAAATACCGATACCGATGAACCGTTGAGATTAATGCTGCCCGTTCTCCACTTTCAACGATGACAGCTTTTCCAGGTACAGTACAGATATCATTGCGGAGCCCGTAGAACCACTAGCGTTTGACGCCTTCTATGCATAGTCATGTGTTCCTAAGGCAGCGAGTAGGACGGTGGCGGTGTCGCCGATCCCGGCCCGGAAAACCCAGGGCCGAGCGTCAGGCTTTCCATTGCAAGTCCAAGCGGGTCATTGGCAACGCTCGACGGCGGTGCCGCAGTATGCTCGCCCATCATCGTCCGTCCAAAGAACACTTCTGGAGAGGTGCACGCTGCGACCGCGCGGCGCATGTGATTCGTCAGGAACGAAAGCCCGACCTGGTATGCGGCTGCCAATGCGAGTGAGCCGCAAATGGGGCAGGGCTGCGGATGGACGTACCATTCATCCAACCGAATCCTTCGCGGGGGACCATCTTGAAGTCGATTCCCTGATTGCCATACTCGGCGTCGACGAGATGCGAAAGCCTGACGGCATCGAACTTCTCCGGGACGACGCCGTTAAAGTCGACGAATGCGGTCGTCATCCTATCCCAGTGGTCAGTACTGCCTTCCAGATGTACTATATGAAGAGGGCTAACATGTAAAGGAAGCGATACGCGAGACGTTGGGCATCCTCGAGATAGCCGTAACGCTCGAGTCCTACCCAGGTCATGATCTGATGTGGTGGCCTTAAGTCGGTGGTCAACAATATGGCCATGCTCACCCTTAAGTTTGGAAAACTCACCATGCGTAAGGGTAATCCCACTGCCGGTTAGGACGATCGAGGGAAATCTTGCCGCGGGACTCCTCGGTTCCAGAGACCAGTCCTCCGAGCACCTCGAACTTCTTGAGCGACTCGGAACTGTGTTCAAGAAGTTGTCCATGAGAGAAAAGTGTGTGAAAAGAGCTTGACGACTCACACAAGCTTCCACCCTTGCTCCTCACTTGCGCACCCAGCCCACAATGGCCAAAACGCCGTGGCGCTCTCGTAGAGGCTCTGCTTCTCCTGCACGGTGTCATAGTCGAAATACAGGCTCTTGCTCTCGTTCCAGCAATACCTGTCGATCATCTCCCTGCGGAATTCCGCGCGCGCGAACCACTCCGCACTATTTTGTGGGCGAGCGAGCGAGCGCTCGCGGTGCGGGTTCGCGTACGCCTCAACGCTCGGGGGGAATGGTGCCAGGTCGAAGTCCTCGTCGAGCTCGAGCTCGTCATCAAACACCTCGCGGATCGCAGTCGCTATGTCGACCTCGTACTTGTAGAGCAGAGATTGCAGGTCGATTGTGCCGAGGTTGGCGCAGCGCTTCTCGAGGCGATAGGTCGTGTCGTGACCCGACTCACGCACCGCACGGTCGTGCAAGAAGTACTCGTCGAGCTCGGGCTCGCGGATCGTCTGGGTGTTGTAGCGTTCGCTAAATTCGTTGATGGACAGCCCATGCTTCGCCGCATATGGCTCGATGATGTGTGTGAAGTGCGTCGCC
The DNA here is from genome assembly GCA_025766275.1 of Lactarius indigo. Classification (NCBI taxonomy): domain Eukaryota; kingdom Fungi; phylum Basidiomycota; class Agaricomycetes; order Russulales; family Russulaceae; genus Lactarius; species Lactarius indigo. The sequence goes on along the minus strand of JAFKAC010000102.1, from coordinate 153,539 downwards.
TCTGTCTCGGGAGGGATACCCACACCTTCAGGGCGGTAACGAGAGAGCCCGGTCTTAGGGTCGATGCGGGGCTCCGCAACCCAAATAGTGTGATACTCTTTGATGGCTGCTTGAATAGCGCGCTTAAGCCATTGTCGGTTAGCATCAAGATCCGACCGATCAAGCTGGTTGTAGATTTGAAGGGCCATGTCGGTGAGGAAAGGTGGCTGCGAACGGGCGAGGTAGTAAGAGCGGCTGCCGTTAAGGATCTTGTTGTAGTGTTTGATCTCGAAAATGAAGTGTTCGACGAGACCCTTGGCCATCTGCACTTGACCATCAACGAGAAGCCCAAGGGAGATGAAGTAGGAATCCCAGTTGTACAGCTATACAGAACAAATTAGTTGATTGACAAGCGCCAATCATGCATCGGATCTACGGACCTCATTGAAGCGAGCACCAGGCACAACGAATGGGATGCCCTTGAGAGTTCGTCCCCCACGCCCGTCATCGACTTCATTCATGGCGAGAGCCAAAATGCCAGGTTTGCTATTGAGACTCTTGACAAAATGGGGATCGTCGGGATTGGGAGGGAGAACCTGCACGTCGAGGTTAAGGTGCGGCTTCTCGGAGGCGATCTTTCTGTAATATTCAACCATTGCGGGCTCGCGATGCGGAACATAGATCCGTGGCTGGATGCGTCCTGTGCGGTTCTTGGGATCCGCGCAGATAATTTCGAGGCCATCGCCGTCGATGCGCCGGGTGAGGGAATGCCAGAAAGAATTCTTGATCATGCGAGATAGACGGTCGACTGGATTCTCTGTGAGACGAGCTTCGTCGAGGACAATCCTCTTCCGGTTGTGATCCCGAGCCAGTGCGAGCTCCTGAAGGAGGTTTGACAGCATATAGGTGCCCTTGGAGGACATCAGTCAAAATGGTGAGACGACATTATAGCAGCACGCACTCGTATATCGAAGGTCTTGAAACCATTGCTAGTAGCTGTGCCAAGCGAGAGAATCTTGGGACCAGCGTCCGTGATACTAATTTGGAAGTCGCCATCGGTGTCTTCCTGTTCGAGGACGAGACGGATGGTCTCTTCAACATCTATCAGGAATCGGCGTGGGGCAGAGCGACTCTTCTCATCGTGGGACATCCTACGTGGCCTGAGGTGCCAATCGTCCTCGAACACAGGACGCTTGGGGGCGTGCCCACCGGACTACGACGGGGGTCAAGGTAAGACCAAACCATTTATGGGCGAAGGCCGTACCGAGCTATATGTTCTGGAGCGACTGTGATACTCCGTTCCTCCATAGTATTCGGAAGCATCGGCATCGATGGGGCGTTGTTCATGAAGGGGGTCGCCGACAAAATTCATGCCGGGAGGGTGGGTGAGAGGAGGGGCCATGGTCTGAAATAAGAGGATGAAGATGCAGGGAAAGAAGGTGAGAAGGCTCTACGACTGTGTGATGGAGAAGGAGAGGGAGGTGGGTATGAGGAAAGTGAAGACGAAATGGGATCTAACGTCCGAACAATGAGCGAGGTATTTGTCAATGAGCGGGCTGGCGCTCTAGTACTAACTCGGGTTGGGGAATATATATCGATGCTCTATTTGGCCGGGGAAATGACCCTGGGCTTGACGGCGTTAGAGGTCAAGAAGAGTTGGTTGAGTTTTCAGTTAGCTGTCCATTTAACTCAATGGCCTCCTTCCGCTGTCTTTGTGCCGCCATGTTGACCTCAAAATTTTATGAGACGGAGACAATTCGTTTCAGCCACCGTTGTGTTCGTACAACTACCGTAAACTTCCTATCAAGGGCTGCCCACTAGGTATCGTCTCCTGATTCCATCCTTGGCTGACCCATGCCTAAAAACTTCGGGATTGGACGCTGGAGTATCAAGGCACGTTCTGCGACATAGGCTAGGGACGGTACAACTATCCTTACCCCTTTCCACCAACCCGCTGGCTTTGAGCCGACCAACCTCCAACGTCAACGAGTCAACTACTGCATTGAGCCATCTGTCACTCTGGTACACATTGTCGGGTAGAGCACGGCCTGTACCGCGTATGACAGCGCTGTTAATGTTCCTGCGTTAGGGTATGTCTCCACGTTCTTCTTACTGTGGTCTTATCCCGAGTTCGGTCCTATGTCCTTACATCTACGATATGTCTCTGATTTACTCGTCGACTGCCTTCCTCGTACCTCTACCAAGTGAATCTACTCAAGAGATCGAATATATATGACGCATGCAGACTCGTCGGCGATTGGTCGGCTTGTCGGCTCTTAGTCGACCGGTGGCCAGTACCTATTTCTCGCGCCCGCGTCTCGCCGGCGTTGTTCAGCCGCATCTGGAAATGAGCGTATTACAGCGGTTTTCATAATACCTGTCACCCATGATGGATCGTGATACAAACAGGAAATAGTGACGACATGGCACTGTTGGTATTCAGCAGAGTAGAGGGTTTTAAAAATACAGGAGGAACCAGTAGCTATGACCTATGACAGTGTCAGGGAGAGGAGGTAAGAGAGGGAGGGGGGAGAGCGCGATGTGGACGGAGCAAACAAAAACAGCACGAGCCTACCGGTGGGAGGTGAGTGAGAGTGTATGCTAAAACGTTTGTGACCTTGTATCATGGTCAAACTTGAACGTGTGGAGCTCCTGCATACGCCCTTACAAAAATCAGTGAGGACTTGGAATTGTTTGAGCCGTGCATGTACATGGCCGTCACATCGGGGGTTCCGGTGATGATTGGAAGCGAGGACTGGAGAAGCAACGCAGATAATTATTCCATAACCCAATTTCTTCGAGATATCTATTCGATAACCCTGGTAACCCAATTTTTTTCGAGAATTTCCCGTTGGCTTAACTACGAACCCCGCACCCGAGTTTCCTTGTCTGCTAAAAAAGGCAGGTGACAGGTGTTATGCAAACCACTGTAATGGGCTTCACATACTCTCGACTTTTTGCTGCTTCCCTACTTTCGGTGATCGTGTACCGACTGTTTCAGAGAAGACGACGGCCGCCGCTCCCTTTCCCTCCCGGTCCCAAGGGCCTGCCGCTGATCGGAAATCTGCGTGACCTACCCACCCAGTATCAGTGGCTCAACTACGAAAAGGTGGGACAGCAGATCGGTAAGTACCTATAAATTGGTCCCTTCTTTGTTGCAGAAATTCACCAACGACGCTTAGGGTCTGATATCGTCCATCTGGAGCTTTTGGGAACACATTTGGTCGTCTTGAACTCTGAGAAGGCTGCAAACGATCTTCTCGAGAAGCGGTCATCCATATACTCTGACAGGTGTGTCCATGCCGTGTGAAAGGCACCGTCCCGTAACTCAACATGACATCCCATCGCCTTTAAGACCTCAATTAAAGGCCCTGAGTGAATTGTGAGAAGATCACGTCACCGGAAAACAGAGCCGTCTTTCCGAGTCGCTGACTATGTGCGCAGGCTTGACGCGGGAAGCTGGGTGCTCAGTTTGTTTCCATATGGCAGCAAATGGAGGACCTGGCACAAGGCATTCTATGCGCACATGCAGCCATCCGTGGTTCACCGGTACCACCCGGTCGAAATGAAAGCTAATCGACGACTGCTATGTAACCTGCTTGACACACCGCAGGACTTCTTGAAGCACCTCCGCCAGTGTGTCATCCGCTCTTTACCTCCAGCGATGTTCCTAAATAAATCTCACTAGTATGGTCGGCCAGACTAGCCTGTCGATAGCATATGGCATCGATGTGGCCCCAAGGGATGACCCAAATATCGCACTTGCGGACGAGGCCGGTCAGAGTATGTATACGGCCCAGAACAAAGGTCGCATATTCAACTATGTTCCGTTTTGTACGCCAAATTTACTCAGAGTGAGAGCGTGATGGATGACCCTGGCACAGTCATTTACTTCCCGTGGTGGTTCCCTGGTGCTGGCTTTAAGAAGGATGCCCACATATACAAGCGCAAGCTAGATCAGTGCCGGGATATACCATACGAGGCTGTGAAGAAGGCATTGGTACGCATCGCTCTACAACTCCATACTCGAGTACCTGTTTTCTCATAACGGCCAATCAGGAGGAAAACAGGGCTGCGCCTTCCATCGCGGCATCATTGATCACTGATCTCTCTGAAAAGTCAACCCCAGAAGCGATGTTTATGGCAAGAGCATTGCCCAGCAATATATATGCTGGTGAGATATTTCTCTTCATACGTCGTACGATTGCTAAGGTACCCTGGTGACTCAATAAGGGAGCATCGATACGGTTTGATAGATCCTTTTTGTACCTAGCTTTGGTCTGACCCGCTTTTTCTGTAGACTACGGCGGCGGTTCAGTCCTTTGTGCTTGCGATGGTGCTCTATCCAGAGGTGCAAAAGCGCGCTCAAGAAGAGATAGACTCGGTCTTAGGCCACGGCCACCTCCCTGAGTTTGGGGATCAAGATGCGCTACCGTACCTCAAGGCCGTACTCTACGAACTATTGCGGTGGGGCCCTCCAGGTCCACTCGGTCAGAGATCAACCACATCAACCATCTCCTCTGCAACCAACTTACGAGTCGTCATTTCAGGTATCCCGCGTCGTCTGACCGAGGATGACGTCTACAATGGCTACTTCTTCCCCGCCGGATGCCTGGTCATCTCCAACGTGTGGTATGTCCGACTCCTTCCCGCCAGCGTCTCCAGCTGCCATTTATACTCTCACCGCTCACACCAATCTCTCAGGGCGATCTTGCACGACCCCGCGATCTACCCAGAACCCTCGAAATTCAGGCCCGAGCGCTTCCTCGATCCTGGGGCGCCCGCACCAATCCCGGAAGCCGCGTTCGGCTTTGGCCGCCGCAAATGCCCGGGCCGCGCCCTCGCATGGGACGCGGTGTGGCTAGCGATGGCGAGCATGCTTGCCGTGTTCGACTTCCTTCCCGCAACGGACGCAGATGGCCGCCCCGCTCCACCTCCGCAGGAGTTCACCACGCAATTCGCTTCGTAAGTTCTCAGTTCCCCCCCACCCTGGCGCAGGTTGTGCTGACTAGGGCGGCGGCGGCGCTCTTGTGATGTGCCTCGCGTCGATTTTACAGGGGTCCTATGCCGTTTGAATGTACGATCAAACCGCGGTCGTCGACTGCGAGGGAAGCGGTGCTCGCACTACTTCATGACTAAATCACCCATCGTGCTTTTTTTGTCTTTGGGGTACAAACCCCCTTAACCGCTGTTTGATTGTTTTCGTCTATTTACTGGCCTTGGCTTCGCTTGTACCGCTTGTGTGTTTCCACCCTTGACATATGGCAATACTATCGACACATCTATTCGACGATGCATTGGTTGAGGATTCCCAAAAGGGTGCAGTTCCAATTTCTGTATTCTTGCGCGCTGGTGGTCGAGGAATTTCTGCAGGGGCTTGGAGAGATCATAACAATGATTGAAATAGTTTGACTTACCGAACTCTTGTGTCGAATAGATCACGAATGGTACACCTATACCTCCATGAGAAGTTCCACAGATGCCTAACTCTGTCACTTGCTAGTCCGCAGAGTGGATGTCGAGTCTGGACCCCACGCTGCGCGAGAGATACGCTGGTCTGTTTCGAGTTGGGATCATCGGAGTCCGAGTATAGCGAAGAAATTCCGGTCCTGCGGTACCCCGCGGTGTTCGAAAGTTTTGCGTTCCCGTAGCAAAACAGGCTCCACTGTCTTCCATTGTTCTACTTTCGTCTAACATATCCGTATTCTCGTCCTTCGGGCTCCAAAGGACATCACTACCAGTTGAGGGCCGGGCACGGACTTTTTCAGCGAATGAGTATCGTGCTCGTCGGCGTTTGGGTCCGAGTCAGATGTCATCCGTTTCGGTGAGAGGCACGTAGTTTAATTCCGGGCATGCTGCGAACGGTCTCGAAAGGTAGCCATTTGTGTACTCTAGCAAGGGAGAGTGGGCGCCCAGACTCGGCTTGCGGTGATATAGGTACCCGGCTACAAAATTGGCAACGCCCAAACAAAGCCCCTGAGGGGAACCGCGAGAAGACAAGAATAGCAGTAGCGGCTCTGATTTTCGCTGCTGACAATGCCCACAAGTGTGATTCTCCCTCATTTTCCCTTATGGAATAGATCGGTGGTATACCTTATCAAACCTCTCAGTAAGAAGTTACCCTTCACAGCGTCTAGTGTCCTGCTACTGGGCCGGGAAACCTATTCTGCAGCTCGCATCGTACTTCGTTTTGTTCATGAATCTCCGGCGACGATGCGGCTGGATCTCTACCACGATCCGACTTGGGTATCTCGACCACCAAGCGGTCAATCACCGGAGTAGTGACTATATTTGAACACTCCCCTTCTGTGTTAGCAGGGGGAATACATGGTACGATGCGTTCCATGCAAGAACATTAGCTCTTCTTGTCAGATCACTTCGTACTCCCGTCCGAGTCCCTGCCAGGCTTCGCAAAGTAGCAACACGATAAGATGTTTGCGAGTCATGGGACCTAGCGCACCTCTCACTGCAGGACGAGCGAGTGATCGGAGGACAGGGCGAGGGGGCTGAGCGCGGGCCCCGAACGACCGACCGACTGGACCCCAGCTGGCGCGAGTCCAGCCGCTTGTGGTCCATCCTTAAACTAGCACAAGCCAGCTGAAGGGATGATCGATCCAAAGGCAGATTAATCAAAAATGACATCCAGAAGTGGCAGAAGAGGAACTCTGGAGCCAGGGAAAAATCGGCATCAGGTGGCCGGGGGTTGCGTAAGTTTTGTGGCGAAGTGGAGGTCGTCGCATCGGGGCCCGGGTTTTCGAGTTGCCGTGCGCCCCGAAATTTTTTACATGCCTATTGTGCGGTAATCGATCGCGTGGACGCACGTTCGGCCGATAAGCATATACAACATCGTGACCCTGATCCGTCCACGGCGATTTACAAGCAACCCACGTTGACGACTGCTTCTGTTTTTTTCTCTTCGCTCATCCATTTTTTTCTCCAGTTTTTTTCTCCGTGTGGAGAGGATTGTCGGTGTTCCGGTGCGGGTACATGCCAGACGTAACAAAACATGGCGTGGAAGGGGCCCTACCAGCCACAATCGATGTTTCTATAGACTGTGCCGCGTGTTTACCCAAACGTCCCGCGTTCATAGTGCGACTGAGGTGATAGTTCAAGTTCATGGGATCGACAATGGGGCTGTAATCTGATTGTATTTCCCAGTGAAGTTTCTACCCCCCATGAACCGTGTTGGGCATCCAAAACCCCAGTATGTCGAGTTTCGGAAACGAAGGGCTTCATGGTTGAGCCTATAATAGAGCCAACTGAGTTAGTTACTCGTACTCACGAAACATGAGGACGTGAGAAATAGAAGAAATTCATCTCCGGTATCATCGCTCTGAGGCGATCTGCGCGAGCTGATGTCTGTGAGGGCTTTGGATGTATCCGCACATGATTTTCTCCATACGACCCGTAGGTTAGCTGTCATTTTGTCCTATTATTCGTCTTGATACGCCGCAGGATTTTTCGACCCCCCTCTCTGGCACCGTGTAAGTCGCCACCTGCAGATTACCATTCGTTCGTACTCACCCGGTCCAAATTGTCGATTAGGAAGGGAGGGCCTGGGGAGGGTGATAGTTAGCACGGGTGTCAGAGTTGTATCCAGGTGTTACCCGTGATAGGGACGTCACGATTGGGACGTCTAGGGACACCGCCCCATCGGATGTCCAGTTAGTATACTATGACGAAAGTAAGTTATCTCATGCCCTGAAGGTAAATATGATCACAGAACTGTTTTGAAGGCCATATCTCGGGGACATATGGCCTTCAAAACCATTTCTATTCAGTCGGGGTCGTGTCGCTTTGGGCTCAGGTAAGAGCGGCCTCCAGATCATGAGGTAAAAGATTGAGAACTTTTCCCCCATAATTTGGAAACCACTCTTGCCTGGGGGCAAAGCGGCATGACACCAATTCAGTGGCTGGGCGTTACCCAACGGCTGAACACACACCACCTCACGAAGCGCCCGACCAGAACAAAAAGATTTAGGGATCAGTACTGGGGATAATTCCTTATTGGCGATGTGTCGGTGTCAGTGCGAGGAGTGGGATATGTGAATGGCAAGTATTTCGAGAGACAATAGGGAGAGGTGGCTTTTAAGGGCATTTCAGGAGCACCGGAGATTTCACAAAGGCCTCGCTTACAAACTCAAGCTCAGCGAGGGCGACCACGGCTCTGCACCCATACGCCCACTGGTATGCCGGCGTCATTTCGGGCTTCTGCACTTCGCTTAGACAAGTGCTGTGTGCAGTTTTTGGGGTTTAGCTGAGATCATGACCTTCACGCACTAAGTTCCTTGTGTGGCGCGGGAGATAGATTAGTCGACGTGTTTCTAGAAATCCCTACAGGGTCAAGCAGCAAGCGAACAAAAGGCAGGCCCGTCCTGTCACTGTATGCCTTGATGTCCTTGCAAGGGCTAGCTAAAGCTGAGACGTTGCTCGCAGTGAAATTCATGGCCGTGGACAATCAGTACGCCATTCTAGGGAATGGCAACCAAAGTGCTCGGACTGGTTTTTGGTCAGGCGCAAAGTATACCGGAGGGAAGCTAGACTGTCGACACTGACAATACGTTTTAGACACACAGTCCTGGTTGCACTCGCAAGAGGTCAACATTATGAATTTATGATTGACTCACCAGAACTCGTCAGCGCATGTATGCGCAGTATCGAAGCCAACCAAAACGCTCGTCTGTATGGATGTGTCGGTGACGGAGTTGGGGCGTTGCGTGGTGAAAATGGCGAGGTCATACAGGCCACTGGGGTGGAGTCGAGCAATTTCCTCCGGAGGTTGAAGGGTATGGGAAAAGTGATGGCCAGAGTCCGCGGGACTGGTAGGGGTGCCACATCTAACTTTGTAGGATATCTCCAATACTGCCAGTGGATAGTACGCTCACGCTTGGACCTTATTGTCACGGTACCGTAACTCGGAGCGTGCCAGCTCGGGCTCGTGATACGGACGCGACGTGCCGCATAAATATAAACGCGCAGTACTCGCGCAGCTTTGTCTTACACCACAGCGCAGCACTTTCGTCATCGGCAGGCCCGGTCTTCAAAGCTTCAAAGTGCGCAGTCCTTGCGAGCTTGCGCAGTCCTTGGGGTGATGCCGGATCCGCGCATCGGCCCGGGGCCACTTTCCCTCCTGTGCACGTGCCACCTTCGCCCAGCTTCAAGTTAGCGGATCGTGACGTCGCGATTCTCTTTAACGAGCAATGAAACAATTTCCGTTCAAGCTACATGCAATGCGATGTACCTCTCATCAGGTGACCATTGCGTGTTTCCACTACTGGCTGGCACTAGTCAAACCCGCGTGATCTTTGGCGAGGCGCTGCCTACACTTATTCGGGCACGCTGATCCTCGACATTGCCATGGTGTCAGCTTGATTTTTTTTTTGGATGACTTGTGACGCTAACATGAGGGCCGCAGCATTAGGGTAAACCCGCGACAGTCTTTATCTTTGAATAGGCGCGACATGACAAATTTGAGTTTCAATACGCTAGGTGTCAACGGGCCAGTCTGCAACATTGTGGACCCTCGCCCGATTGAATTCGTGGACAGTATATCAAGTGACTGGCTTGGAATTCTTAGACTCCATGTAGGTAGCTCTACCGGGCCCAAGGACACCCCGGACAGGCCAACTAAATTTCCATAATGCAGCAAATATATTAACAGATCCTTCATTTGTCGTAAACCCGACCGTGGGCCCTGCGCCACTTCGCTCAATATTTCGCATCACCTGGGATGCCAATAGACCGGTGACCGTTCGCTCTATGGGGTGCTGGCCGCGCTTAGGACGCTCGACCCTCCGGTCGCTTGCGACCCCCTCAAAAATCCTCATTCGAACGGCTGATTACGAGTCTAGGCTGCCAACTTTTCCGATAAAACGTAGTCATGTGTAACTATATGTACGTTCCGAGTGTCGTTAACGTTAATCTTCCGACGGCTCGTAACTCAAGGCTATGCTTCTAGTTACACGGCTTTGGAGACGCTGCGGAGAAGTATGCCGTCGTCTAGGTCCCAACGGGCCCTTCAGTTCGGTGCGCAGTTTCTTATACAATCTCTTTTTGGCCTCATCGTCGTTCCCATCGGTGTAACGGTCACATGTCTAGATGAGCGTGTCGCAATGGGAATAAGCACACATCCGCGCCGATCCCACACGCGTGTTTGAGGCAGATTGATCTATCCATATATTCGCTCAACCAGGACTCTGCGGGTATAAAATGAAGGGCTGCACCTCTTCCTCAGACCAACAACCATTCGACGCAATCTCTACTTTATCATGCACGCCATCTCCACTGCTGCCTTTGTTTCCGTTCTTGCTTTGGCATCCACCCTGGCCTTCGCTTTGCCACAAGCTAAACCAGCAACCGGTCCAGCTCCGCAACAATCTCCAGCCCCATTGAAGTCGTCGTCTTCTGACAAGGCTGTTCCATGCACAGATACCTATACCGTCCCGTAAGTCTTGCAATATCGTATCTCTCCGTGGCGCCTCCCGATGTACGTGTGCTGACAGTCTTGTTCACCACCAGGCAAGATGAACCCTGCGATACTTTGGTCGCGAAGCTCGGCCTGAGCCAGGCTGATATCTTGTCGCTGAATTCCGGGTTAAGCTGTAGGTGTCCTTGATACAATCCGATCGAGTAGAGCTCAAGCTGAGACACGAATCGCCACCACAGGCGACGGCAACATCCCCGCCGGCAAGGTATTGTGCATTAAGAAGCCGAAGCAAGTGTCGCTGTTGGCGCAAAAGCCTGCGCCTGCCTGCAAGACCTACGTAACCGCTACGGACAAGACGTGCGACGGGCTGTTGTCCAAGTTTAGTCTGACTGCGACGAAATTCGTCGAGTACAACAGCAACGTGAACAGCGACTGCACGAACCTCGTTCCAGGACAGAAAGTACGTGTATTTCCTCCCGCTATAGGGGGTGCGACATAGCGCTAACTGATTCGGGATTAGTACTGCGTGGCCTTGGATTGATACCCGGGAAACAGCACGCACAGACTTGAGCACAGTCTAGTCTGCCAATAATGACGAGATCTTCAGTCGTGCGCATTGGTGGTTCTTTTTTTGCTTGGAGGGCGAAGTTAATTGATCGCAGAGGTTTCTCATTTCGTGTTCTTACTACAGACTATGGACTAGATATCTTTACTTTTGTGTCTTTCACAAGGTCTTCCCAATTGCTAATCGAATAGTAGACGACTTTGAGTCGTAATTATACCGCGTCTTATGGGTGTCCGAACATAAGTTACTGTATCTCCAGCTTATCAAGTGCTATCACGATCCTCTTGTCATCACGTCTCTGCCTCACTCAGTTCCTTCCACCGAATAGCTGTCTCGAAATCCACTGAGCCGTGGCTAGCATATCCTTTCCTAAATTTTTTTTCTGCACCAGAGAATACATCCTATACTTCTAACCAATAGCTGTTGGACACGGAGTTCAGTCCTCTGGAAGATCGAGGCTATTATTACCTTGATTATTACAGTAGTACGTCTTAGTTGAAGTCGCATGGATTTGGAACCCCACCAGGGTGCGCGTGGATCCTGAACCGAGGAACCTTGGGGTGCACTTCACGCATCGCGCGAACTGGTATGCTACCCGACCCGACCCGGTAAGCAAAATTCGCTAATGTAACGCCCCCTCCATTTTCAAATCGTGCATACCCGTGAGATGATTCTCTCCGTTTACTGCATGACACCGCGCATGCCCTGCGCATGGGCGTCGCCTTTCGCGCACGACATTCGCTCGCGATGTACTTTCCCACGCTTGCGGGCAGCAATGTCGAGCCCTCAACCCAACCCTCAAGCTCGAGCAGGCCGAGCGCGAGATGGTGGTGCTGCCTATAGGAGGGGACGACGACTTGGCGGACGATGTGAAGCGGACCGCCGCCGCGGCAGTGGGAGTCAGGATTGGCAGATGGAAGGCGGGATGGGCGGCGGCGGGGCCATCTGGAAAATAGGGTATGCTGAAATTGGCAAGTGGGATGCCAAATTTAGCATGATGGTGCAAACCTTTGCAGACTTTTGCAAAAGTTTGCAAAATTTTGCCAAATTTCATCACACCTGCAAAATTCAATCAATGTGTTGGAATTTAGTTACTTAAAAGGTTGGCCTGTGAAGCTTCACAATTTCTTGAATAATGAGACAAAAGTGTGTGATATATTGAAATATATACTGTACATTTTGGATATGGGGTGTGGACTTTACAGTGCAGTTTACATAAATAATCCAATATAGCTCATGTTTTTGTGCCTTTTTTTCGAAAAAAATTGCCACTTATCTACACATTTGTTGTGGTTCAATAAATAATTTTGTTGAATAATTTTTTTAAACCGCCTTTTTTATGTATTATAAGAATTTATTATAAGGGTTGTACGAGAAAATATAGACAAATTTATGTAAACATTTTGGGATGATGTCGATAGCGTAAATACACTACACAGCCATACCATTGAGATCTAGAAGTACCATGGCATTGTTTGAGGAGTCACGAACCCGGGTTTTAGGGTCATCCCTGAATGGCACTGGCATTTCAGCAGTTCTCATAATCACCTCAAAAAAGGTACTCACGTTACCAGCTTATACAAATCTGACATAAGACGTCGGTAGGCTGGACTGTTCTTCTCCTGAATCTCTTTCAAGGTAGCAATATGTATGTAGTAGGAGTCTTCGTATGCGTCAGCATTGAACTCAACACCAAGTGCCTTCTCTTCCAGTGAGGCGTGAACCTAATTAATATTATAAGTAGAGCACATCAATAAAGCGGGAGACTCACAGCAACAGCAGCCATGGCCACCATTGCCGGTGGGAGCTCCAAGTCAAGTAAACTTGCACCAAGGGGGAAGCTGCGGCGATTTTTTTGAGCAAAACTTGGACCCCGTCTACGCTTGAAAAAGGCATTGCGCAATGTGTCAATAATGACCGGGTGCTGAAACGGCCTTGTGAAGTTGATGCCCTAGACAGAAATGAGTGTAATTCCCGACAAGTTACAATGACGTACCCCATCATCTTTTGGCTCAAAGATGAACTTGTCGTTGTAGATAAGGTCCTTGACTTGACTCGCCCGTGTTGACTCATCATTCTCGAGTCTATACCCATGCGTGACAAGGTTGATGGCAACCTGCTTGACAGAGGTGCGATAGTGTGAAACGCGCCCACTCAACTGAGGTGTCATGTATTAATACCTGAGCCAGCGGGATAGAATTGAAACTCACCAAATCACAGACTTCCTTTTGAAGGGCTGCATCCTTCTGCAACCGCGCGCTGTAGTGGGGTTTATTCAGTCTTGTAGCCGACTTGATGAGAAGCTCGACGAAGTGATCAGTTTGAACATCTACTGGTATATACCCCTGACGAAATGTGCAGTAGCGATGAAGAGACACAATACCATCCTTCAGAATTGCCCTGAAGTCTTCGGGCTGCAGGTTGATACAGATATTGCGTTGCCTAGGACCAGGGGGACAGATAGGTGCATGTGGCCAGCGCGTGTTGCGCTCCCTAAGGGCAGTGGTAGAGACGACAGAAGTACCATGGTTGTCGTCACTGAGTACGAGAAGCTCAGCCCGCCGCTCAGCAGCACGCTTGGACAATGGTTCCTACAAAGGACATTACTTGAGAGACTCGGAAAATAAGGTAAACACACGAACCTTGTGCGCCCTTGCATGGGCCTGAGGGCCCCCAAGGTTGTTGTTGCCGTTGTTGTCAATGTTGTCAATGTCGTCGATGTTATTGTCGATACCATGGGCACCATTGATGTTGACACCGCCGTATTTAGTAGCTCCATTGTCAACATCGAAGTCATCGACATTGAGATCACCATAGTCACTGGCATCATCATCTCCGTAGCTGTGGTATGCTGGTTGACGATATTGTGAAGGTTCAAAGGGCCGACCATCATCTCGATCAACGTTACCATGATCACCAGCTTTGTAGTTGCGGTGAGCCAGTTGGCGATGTTGGGAAGACTTGGGAGACTGATTGTCGTCCCAACTGACAGCCTGAGAGATAACATATTACCCCCATCCAATCAGTTCGATTTGTTGTGAAGCTCACCTCATCGTCAAACGTCTGTCGTAGTGCTTCATTGTTGAGTCCAATAAGGTCTTCGTTGTCTTCATCTTCCACGCTGTTGCCATCCTGGGACTTGTCGTCCTGGGGCTTGTCCTCTGGATCAAACTCGTCCTCAGAGCTGTGAGCAAGGGCCTTTTGACGGCGCTCGAGGTGTGGTGGCACCTTAGATGAGTCGTGACTAGGAGCTCGACGACGCGGCACCTCAATCGTCTCGTTGTTATTCGGCTCTTCTGCTGGAAATTCCGAGTCTGCTGCTGTCGAGAGTGTGTCTGTCAACCAGAACAGTGGGTGGAAAATGGAATATGACTAACCCTGCTCACCGGTATTTGACCGGCGTTTCTTTTTGGGAGGTGGCATGCTGACGTTCGTGGTGGGTGCATCTGTGGCTGCCGACTTTGCTTTCTTCTTCGGATAAGTCTTGGGCTTGAGTGTACGCCAGGCAGCATTTTCCATGGCCTTGGTCTTCGACGGGCGGGGAACTAGCATTATCCGGTGAGAAAACATCAAACATGGAAGAAAAACACTTACGGCGTGATCCCTGAGTGGCCGGGACCTCAGGTTGATCAACGGACGGTTGGGGCATGAGAGGTAACTTGACGACTTGGACGGTGAAAGAGTGAAGGGTGAAAAAACCAACGGGAGCTGGTATTTATGGAAAAAAAAACCGAGTGGCGGTTGCCTTTACTGGTTCAACTTTTTGTTAATTTCAAATCATATAGGTTCGAAGGTAAACGCAACATACCTTCAATACCCACAACGCAAACACCATGGTGGACTGTAGAGGATGTGGCCGAAAACGACTGAAGCGCAGTGGTATTGTCCAGCACTGCTCCCGGAGCAATGACCCACGATGCCAGTCATATCTTGCCCAACTGAGGTCTGCCAAACTCGTCAGTGTCAACGGCGTTACCAAAGCAGCAAAAAAACGAAAAAGGGACGAACCCGAGTCAGGTGAGATATGCTGGTATGATCGAGGCCCACAACGCTGATTATCTGTAGTCGATGACGAGGATGTTACAATGGAGCTTGGTGGCCGACACAGTTCTGGTACAGGTGTACATCCAGTCGAAAACGTCGGGGACATCATTAGCGAGGACACGGTGGACAACGGTCCATACAGCGCCATGGACGGAGCTGTTATCGCTGGCTCAGGGGACGACAGCATCAGCTCAGAGGACGAAGGTGGCACTGCCTCGGACAAATACAGCAGCGACAGCGACACAGCCCCCATTGCCCAACACGATATCGGACTTGAACCACGACGCCGCGCCCGACCTCCAAGCCCCAACGCAGCTATCAACCCTAATGCCAATCGCACAACTCCCGAGAGGGCTGCAGGTGGCCTAAGTGAACAAGAACGACCGCAAGATGACGACTCACTTCAGAGACGTGGGGAGGTAGGACCGGTGCTTGAGAGACGTCCAAAGGTCACCAGGTATCCAGGAGGAAACGCAGGAGTTGCGCACTCAAAAAAAAACATGACTGAAAATCAAAAATACGAAGCGAAGGTCGGGGACGTATCACAATCAAATCCTTACGCACCCTTTGCATCGTCATTGGACTGGCAGATCGCCAAATGGGCGAAGCTACGTGGACCAAGTTCAACAGCATTCACCGAGATGATGGCTATCGATGGGGTGAGTTGAGCGATCAGCGACGCAATGTCGCAGTGATGAAGAGTTTTGACGAGTTTTCAGGTCCAAGAATGGCTGGGTCTTACATTCAAAACTACACGAGAAATGAATCGACTGGTTGACTCTCACCTTCCTGGGCGACCTCCTTTCCAACGAAAAGAAGTTTTGGTCGGAGACGAAGTGTGCGAAGTCTTCTACAGAGACATTATTCAGTGCATCCGCGCGCTCTTTGGGGACCCAGATTTGGCTCCTTACCTTATCTTTGCACCTGAAAAACACTATATCGATGATGAGAGAACGGAGCAGATGTATCACGATATGCATACTGGGTCTTGGTGGTGGACAACGCAGGTGGGAAGGGCGACAACGTGTTGACTGAGTAGTGATGCTGACTCAGACGCAGGCCGCGGTCGAGAAGGTCACGCCAAGGGCCACCATTGTCCCTGTCCTTGTGTCAACAGACAAGACACAGTTGACTCTTTTCCGAAACAAGAGCGCGTATCCTATCTACATGACGATTGGGAACATTCCTAAGGAGATCCGTCGCAAGAGCTCCTTGCATTCCTATGTGCTACTAGGCTACCTCCCGACAACAAAGCTAGAGCAAGTAGTGAACAAGGCAAAACGGAAACGACTGACAGCGAACCTTTACCACGCCTGTATGCGACGTATCCTCGAACCACTGGTCTCAGCAGGAAAGGACGGCGTCTTTATGTCTACTGCTGAAGGTCTTGTTCACCGGAATCACCCCATCCTGGCAAGCTTTATTGGTGACTATCCCGAGCAAATTTTGGCGACGTGTTCTATCTATGGCGATTGTCCTGTGTGTGGCACACCTCAAGACGATCTGGGCGACTTTAAACCTGATGACGTACCCCCTCCGCGCCAGCTGGATACATTCCTTGAGGCTCTTGACTCGTTCTGGGGCGATTCAGCTGGCTTTCTTCAGACTTGTTCCGAGATCCGCATGAAGCCGGTACCTCAACCCTTCTGGCTAGGGCTTCCTTACCTCAACATTTACCAGTCTATCACTCCCGATGTCCTCCACCAACTATATCAGGGTGTCGTCAAGCATCTAAAGTCTTGGGTTATTGAAGCTTGCGGGCCTGCAGAAATCGATGCGCGATGCCGTCGACTCCCCCCAAATCATAATATCCGCCTTTTTGTGAGAGGGATCAGCAGTCTTTCACGCGTCACTGGTCATGAACATGACCAGATCTGCCGGTTTTTCTTGGGTCTCATTATTGACATTCGCCTTCCCGACAACTTGTCCAACGTTCGGCTCCTCCGGTCTGTGCGCGCAATATTAGACCTATTATACCTTGCACAATATCCCATCCATACCGACTCGACACTCGGACTTCTCACAGACGCTCTGAGTCAATTCCATGCTAACAAGGAAATTTTTGTCCAACTCGGCATCCGCGCCCACTTCAACATCCCGAAATTTCACTTTTTATCTCATTACGTCGAGTCAATCAAGTCTCTTGGCACTACTGACAACTTCAATACCCAGTACACTGAGCGCCTCCACATTGACCTTGCGAAGGATGCATATGCAGCTACAAATCGCAAGGACGAGTATGAACAGATGACGCTGTGGCTGGATCGTAAGGAACGCATCCACCGCCATGACCAGCACATCAAGTGGCGTCTAGCTGGATCTCCTATTCCAAAGCGCGTGGATTGGACGCCACCTGATTTGAACCCACGTCAGGAACTAACCATGGCAAAGCATCCAACGCAGTATGCGGTGCCACTTGATAGGCTCCAGGACTTGTATGGGGCACCACTCTTCAAGGTCGCTCTCCGCCGATTTATCTCTGCCACTAATAACCCAGATCAGACTCGCCAGCAGCTCGAGAGTTCATTATGGGGGCTGCGCCTCCCTTTTAATCGACTTCCTGTGTGGCACGTGATCAAGTTCACCCGGTTCGACCCGATTACCGGAAAAAACTTGACCTCTGACGCGATTCACGCACAACCAACACGGAAGGGTAAACACAATCGATTAATCACTGGGCGTTTTGATACTGCGTTGATCAACGATGGGACCGGAAAGGAACATGGGGTTAAAGGTACGTTTGATCAAGCACACTTGGGTTTGTGGCTAATGATTCTGACACCAAACAGGCTATTGTGTCGGGCGCATTCGTGTCGTATTTTCGATACCCCAAAAGTATCTTTCCCGCCTCTTCGATCCCAGGGTATCAGTGCCACTTCACCTAGCATACGTACAATGGTACTCTCCGCTTACCGTCCTTGACCCAAATAATGGGATGTTCAAGATACGACCACAGAAAGATTTGGAGGGTAACTGGATATGTAGCATTGTCCCAGTGGGGAATATCCGACGGAGCGTGCACCTCTTACCCAAATTCGGGCCAGTTGTGCCAGCTGAGTGGACTAGTAGCAGCGTTTTGGATCACTGTGACACGTTCTTTGTGAACAATCGTACAGATAGACAGATTTTCCATACTTTGCACAATTCCGTAAACTAATACAACGTGCTGTAAGGTAACTGTGGCCCTTGGGCGAAACCATGCATCCTTCAGAGTCTTCGGGGTCTTTGGTCCACCGTGGGGTAGTCCTGCCAAAATAGGACTTCAAACCATCCGAGGTCTCCTCCGCTTGACCTTGCCTCATATTCCGTACAATTTTTCTCTTCCCTCTGTCTCGCCCTCGAAAGTTGTCATTCCATGCCCTTAGTCATTCCTTACCTCGACTGTATGGTGTTATATGAAAGCAACCCTCAATCATACGTGCCATCTGGTTCTTGGTCACAGTGTCGTCGAAAGCTCCGCCTTGTTCTCAAACCAATTTTTGCCACATGGCCCTTACTTCGTTCGCGTCCCACCAAGTCCGAGTCTAATCACACCTTCGACTCTAGCAGACCAAGGCCATATGCTCATTTCACTCAAAACGACTATGACTTCTAGTGGCTTGCCCTAAGCTCGCATTCTTTGTGTCACGCAGAGGTGCGCCCTTTCGAGTTCCTTCGCGTTTTATCAACAAGTTCTTATGTGCGTTCTATTTTTACTGGTAGTACACCTCGAGCTCATCAATACAACCTATGCCGCCACTTTGCCGTGTCTTGAACTGTACCCTCATATCCCATTTTCGACCTTGGTCCTTGCCTCTCCTTTCCCATTTTCAAACCTGATCCACACCTTGCCTTTCCATTCTTCTCCGTATTTGTGATACTCTTTCCTACTTTCACTTCAACGCCTTTTTTTTTTTCCCACTTGGCTCGACCCTAGTTACAAGACCTGACATATTTAAGGACCCACGTCTGCTCAATTCCATTATCAATTCCCCCGCGTTCCACCCCTCTCTCTCTGGCGTGGAAATGGCCCTTCAGGGCATTCTAAGTCGAAGATACCCAAACGAACACTCAGTTGGCACTTGTAATTCTGGCCTCTTCCACGTAGCTGTCGCTTCTCAGCGCCTTTTCTCCCATCTCCTTGTGTTGCCTGACAACCATCTCTTCGTAACGAACCTGAGCCAGCCAGGATGCCACTGGCCTCAACGTGCAAAGCCCCGCAAATGGGATACTAACGTGAGTTCCATTCAATGCTGCCTTACAACGTACTGACACCAGCTGCGGGCCTTCTCATTGTAGTCGTAGCACCACACCGCACGACGCAGCCACTCATGGCACCTCGCCAACACAAGCAGACACCACAAAAAAGATGAGTAGTCAGTCCCTTCAAGCCTACGATGTACTGACATCGATTGCAACGCCATCAATGCCAGTGAGGTGGTGATCAAACCAGACTCACTAGGGGAATGCTACTGTTACACCGACATTGTCACACCCGTACTCACCCACGTCCTCCCTCCTGTCGCAGTCCCAGTTACGCTCGCCATCCTATTTATGGACGTGGATGTCATCCCGTCACCACCTTTCGCATCTATACTTGCTCATTTCACTTTATACACCCTCATCCTGTGCCTCGGATTGGCTCGCTACCATATCACCTTGATCGTCGCCACCTACCCCCATTACCTTCACCACCGTAGACCTCTTTCCCCTTTGTTGTTACACCCCACGTCATCTTGCAGTTACCCATAGTGTCTAGGGAGTGACTTCAATCCTATATGCTTGTATTTAAGCCTGCCCACATATAGTGGGCTTGTCTGTATACACCATCTACTCATTGCTTGACTCGCACACTCAACACTCGAAGACCCGAAGATTGACGCTAAGCCTGAAGTCTTACGTTGGCTGAACGTGGGGAAGAGCCACTTACCTAATCACACCAGTCAACGCTTTCACTGAGCGTGACACACTGACAGCTACTCTGACCGAGTTTTGCTTCATTTAGCTGTATTGCTGCATTATAATGGAAAATTTACCAGGCCACTCTTGGGCCACTGTAAAATTTGCAATCGTCTTGGATATTTCCGCAAATTTAGTGTATTTTGATAAATTTGCAATGATCCAGCATATCATGGTAAATTTCAACTTTCCCGATTTCCCTGATGGGGCGACATCGACGTCGGCGAGGCTACAATGTACATTGGCAAGTCCGAGCCGCCAGGGCCTTAGATATGACCCTAGACAGGCGAAAATGCCTAAGTTATCTATTTTTCTGATATTGAAAGGATACACTTGCGTACAATGTGCATAAAGCGCTCCGTCGGTGACCCGTCGCCATCATGCATCAGGAAAACAAAATGTTACCAAGAACGCTACTAGGAATCGCTAGTGTGACTGGTGACACCCAAATATGGTAGGAATCAGTTTACCTAGTCACGCGTCACGGCTAATTTTGTTTTGCTGATAAAGAGTTGACCATCTAGAACTTTTCATGGAATTATGGGTATACTGTCCGTGACCTGTCCAACGGAGCAAACCATTGCAGCTATTTCAAATCCTTCTTGTGCTTCTTCCAATGCCTTCTCCCAAGCCTTCTCCAACGCCTTCCCTGCAGAAAACCTCAAGGGTGTGTCATCATCTGTGGACTAGTAGTCGGCGCAAAAGTCGGCAATAAGTCGCTCGGCACTTATATATAGTCTATAGTCTATTGGTGACTGGTAACCATGTCTTATATCTGTTTCTCACCCCCATTACCCGCTTGCGCCTGAACCAAGCGCTCAACAGCATATATAAGCCTGCGAGCTGAAGGACAGCCGGTTGTATTGCTCTCACGACTGTGCTACCAGTCGGTAGCCACCAGTTAGCAGCCCCATTTTACTCACCCTGCACTTTCAACCACTTCTGGAGATGAGCTTTACCTACTTCCAACTTTTAACCGGTTCCCTACTTTCAGTGGTTGCGTATATATTATTGCAGAGAAGACAACGGTCACCGTTCCCCTTCCCTCCTGGTCCCAAAGGCCTGCCGCTGATCGGGAACTTGAACCTACATGACCTACCCAATCAGCCTGAATCATGGAAAAGATACGAAAAATTGGGACGGGATCTCGGTAAGCAAACGGTGGTCTCCTTTTTTTTGTACCTCATCGATCGATGCTCAGGATCTGATATCCTCCATCTGGAGATTCTTGGGATGCATTTGATCATTTTGAACTCTGAGAAGGCGTCAAACGATCTGCTCGAGAAGCGGTCATCCATATACTCTGATAGGTATGTACATGTCATGTCAAATCTACCGTCAACATGACAACCTATCGTATTCAAGACCTCAATTAAGGACCTTGACTGAATTGTGAGAAGGTGTGATACCGGAAACAAAGCCGTCACTGACAACTTGCGCAGGCTTGACTTAGGAAGCTGGTCGCTCAGTTTCTTTCCGTATGGAAACAAATGGAGGGACTGGACTAAAGCATTATACGCTCACTTGCAGCCAGCCGTGGTTCACCGATACCACCCGATACAAGTGAAAACTGCTCGACAACTTCTGTGCAACCTACTCGACACTCCGCAAGACTTCTTAAAGCACCTCCACCAGTGCGTCACCTGTCCCTTACCTCGACTAGCTCTAGCAATGTTCCTAACTGGACCATACTAGGACGGTCGGCAGGGCTAACCTGTCGTTGACGTATGGCATCGACATTGACCTACGAGATGACCCAAATATTACGCGCACGGACGAGGCCCTTCAAGGTATATCTGTGGCCCAAAGCAGGGGTAACATCTTCAACTTTGTTCCATTCTGTACGCCATGTTTTCTTAGGGCGTGAGTGTGATGGGTAACCTCGAGCTTCTTTGGACAGACATTCACTTTCCGTGGTGGTTCCCTGGTGCTAGCTTCAAGAAGGACGCCGACATATACAAACGTAAGCTAGAACAGTCCCGTGAAATACTATACAAGACTGTGAAGAAGGCACTGGTACGCATTGTTCTGCAACTCCCATCCCAGTTTAGTTGTTTTCTCTTAACGACCGATCAGGAGGAAAACAGGGCGGCTCCTTCCATTGCGACATCAATGATCACTGACCTTTCTGAAAAATCAACACCAGAAGCGACATATATGGCGGAAGCATTGCTACACAATATATATGCTGGTAAGATATTTCGTTTCATATGTCGAGTACGAGTGCTAATATTCCCCTGTGACATTTGAGGGGGTATCGACACGGTCTGATGGATACTTTTTGGACCTAGCTATAATCTAAGTTCTTTCTTTAGACCACAGCGGCGATTCAGTCCTTCGTGCTTGCGATGGTGCTCTACCCAGAAGTTCAAAAGCGCGCTCAAGAGGAGATTGACTCAGTATTAGGCCATGGTCACCTTCCCGAGTTTGGGGATCAAGATGCGCTCCCGTATGTCAAAGCCATACTGTATGAAGTATTGCGATGGAACCCTCTTGCCCCCCTTGGTCAGATCAATGCCATCTATCATCCGCTTCGTAATGTGCTCACAAGTTGTTCTCCCAGGTTTCCCGCACCTTCTGACCGAGAATGACGTCTATAATGGCTACTTTATTCCTGCCGGGAGCATGATCTTCTTCAACTCATGGTAGGCCACCGGCGTCTATGACACTTGCCGCTATACGCTCACACTACTCGCTCATATCTCTTAGGGCGATCTTGCACGATCCCACGACCTACCCAGAACCCTTGAAATTCAAGCCAGAGCGCTTCCTCGATCCCGCCGCCCGCGCACCGTTCCCGGGCGCCACGTTTGGCTTTGGCCGTCGCATATGTCCAGGCCGTTTCCTCGCGTTAGATACGGTGTGGATAACGATAGTGAACATGCTCGCCGCATTCGAGTTCCTTCCTGTAACAGATGCCGACGGTCGCCCCATTCCACCTGCGCAGGAGTTCATCTTCCGGCTCGCCTCGTGAGTTCTCAGACCCCTCTCTATCCTGTCTCCCTGCGTTGCCCTGGCGCCTATTATTTGTTGCGCTGACCGGGGTCGTGCCGGCACTTGTGGTGCACGTTGCGCCAATTTGTAGCTGCCCGAAGCCGTTCAAATGTACAATTAGACCGCGGTCGTCGACTGTGAGGGAAGCGGTGCTCACGGCGCTTCATGACTAAATCGACCTTTTTTTTTTTTACCTTTCGTTCCACCTTTAGGGTTGAACACCGTAAGTGCTGTTGATTGGTCTTCGGTTTATTTACTGTATGGCCTTGGCTTAACCACCACTTGTACCACTTGTATGTATCCTCCTTGTATGTGATAATACTATTGACACACATGTCTATCCGATAATGCCTTGGCGATAATTCTTAGAAAGGTGCAGTTCCAATTCTATGTTTCCGCTTGCCGACAATTGGGGAATTTCTGCAGAGAGGGCCTTGGCGACAGAATGACGAAGATCGAACGATACACCCAAGTTATAACTCTACGAAGGTTGCAGGATGGTCCAAGTCCAAGTATGCCAAACACTTTGTAGAATCAGTAACTCGATTTCCTGTCTTGCGTTTATCACTCTGCCGCGTTCGGAAGCCCAGCGTTCCCTTAGCAATTAGCAAGATAAGTCCCGCTGTCTTCCTCTCACCGCAAAATGGGCGAGGATTAGGAGAGACAGAATGAGGGAGTGCAATCCCCGAGCAGCCAGCTGACCGGACCTCCAGTTGGCGCAAATTCGGTCGCTTGCAGGCCATCCATGCACCCTGGACCACAGGGCACACCAAAGACAAGGTTTTCTCCCGTTGCCGTAACGCACGTCAAGTTCTCATCTACCCCCACCTGTGACCGTCAACCCATGCCAATGCAGACAGTGCCAGGACACGCAAGTACCCTATAATATATTTTTTAATATTAAATATGCGGCGAAGCACTGGCACAAGCCCGAGGAAGGTGACAGTGAGATAGTAGAGCTCATCATTACCTCCTTGGACATGACCGGATGACCCCGTACGCCGCACCATGTGGTATCTTACTTACTGCGCTGCCAGTTGAAAGCAAAACCTATGTGACTAGGCGTCGACCTTGTCGACTGTGACCTTGCTCGATGTTGTGGAGCACCAGAAGTCATTATTCATAACACAACATGTTGTCTGTTGACACTTCAAGCAAATGAACGCTATTGGTGATGTACCCAGAGCAAAAATCGACGCGCAAAAAGGAAATGTTGATGCATGTGACCTTGCATTTGTCAGCTGTCAGATCGCTTAGTCATTCCATTTTCTACAGGACCTTGCAGAGCAAGGTGATGAGAGGTCGGAACCGACGACGGTTACCCGTCACACGTCACGCGTCACGTTTCTGAGCGTCTATCGTTCCCGTTCACCACCATGTTGGGGTCTTTGGTTATGCTGTGTAGTGGTTGTGTTCGGCGAACGATTTCATCTTCCCATCAGGCATATCTCTCGTTCAAGGGTTTAATACTATCCACTCACAACCAACGAACACCTTTCAATGCCTCATAGTCCGAACCCCTTCGCGTCTTCGTCTTCGTCTTCGTCCAATTTCCAATCCATCGTCAATGCCGCCCTTAAATTGTACGAGAAGCAGACAAAGAAAGACCTTCTCGCGCATCCACTAGCAGCCCAGCTGCAATCCTGCAACTCTCCGAGTGATATCCTCACCATACTTAAAGACCAGGTACAGGAGTTTGGCCTGTCCCACGGTGGCGACGGGACACAAGCAAGGTGGCTTACCTCCACAGTGAATGTCCTCTATGCGTTTTCCACCACACTTGGAAAAGGTGTCAGGCTGGTCAGTCCCAGGATTCTGGACGTCTATGATCCATACTCTGATCTATTGTTTATCAGGTCTTCTCGCCAGCCAAAGTGATATTCGCTGGCTTCGGCATCCTTTTGTTGGCCAGTATCACCCAGAGACCCCGGTTACTGGCAACCTGATAGGAACTCCATAGGCGGCATGTGGTTCAATTTTCACATTTCTCGGTGAAAGAGTTCCTGACTTCACAACGCCTGGCGAATTCAATCGACCCGGACGTCTCGCGGCATCATGTCACCCTCGAGGCAGCACATACCATCCTTGCGCGGTCCTGTCTTGGAGTCCTACTCTGTTTGGATGAACATGCTGACAAGGAGAGTGTTGAGAGCTTCCCTCTCGTAGGATATGCAGCTCAACACTGGATGGACCACGCGCAATTCAAGAATGTTTCGTCGCGTGTACGGGATGGGATGGAAGTTCTGTTTGACTCATCGAAGCCACATTTTGCGGCATGGCTTCGAGTGCATTACATAGACGGGTACTGGGATGGCTTCTCGTATTCCTCCCTCGTCCGGCGTCCTGTCCCCCTATACTATGCCGCGCTTTATGGATTCTATGATCTGGCAGTTCACCTCATTGCAAAGCACCCAGAACAAGTAAACGCAATTGGCGGTCGTATCCTGAACCCGCTCCTTGCGGCGCTGCACAGAAAACATGTCCACATTGCAGACTTACTCTACCATCACGGCGCAATCGTGGATATCAGGGGCCTGTGGGAGAGGACTCCGCTACACGTAGCGTCATTGCATGGGACTATCGACACCGTACGGTGGCTGCTCGATCACGGCGCCGATGCAAATTCCCGGCAAGATGACCACTGGACGCCACTGCACCTGACAGCGTGGAAAGGACGGCCCGACGAAGCACAAGTGTTACTCGAGCGCAATGCGGACATCCATTCCCGCAGCGACGACGGCCGCGTTCCCTTACACATGGCCTCGGAATTCGGTCATCGAGACGTCGTGCGGCTATTGCTGGAACGCGGAGCGGATGCGGATGCACGTGACAATGAACGCTTGTTGTGAACCGAATGAGTCAGCGTGACTCATCGGGGTCTTGTGACCTCCCCGTATTATGAAAGCAACGCGCAAGCCTGTATATTGCAGGTATTCCGAGATCGTTTCCTACTGAATGTCTCAGATGTATTCTTGTAAGATAGGAGTAGGCCGCGTCAGCGCGACGCGCAAGCGTGTAGTCCAAATGTATTTAAACCAGCGAGTTTGCGACAGGAATCACAGAATTCTCTCGCCCATCATTCCTTACCGTTACGAATCGCTTAGTCAAGAAGTCACACGGAAGTGGGCGACATCACACTTGATCAAGTGTGAGGCTACCCCTAATCTCAGCTCGCACCCTTTTTAGGAAGTTCACGGTCAAGTAAAGAAACAGTTGTTCGCACAAAAATTGGGAAGCGCGTCGACAAAATAAAAGACCTATAGGTATATTCTTTAACGCTGTAATAGCGCCGGGCTGACCTAACTCTGGCCAGTCGAGTATTCGCACTCCGGCTATCGCGACACTCTTTTGGTTGCGCAACCCATACAATAGGCCCGCGGTATTAGTGCGCCGACGAAAAGGAGATGGAACCGAACACAGAAGTCCCGGCAGGACAGGCAGGGGGACTTGGGAGGTCTCCCATTGAGATCCTGCAGCAGGGATTAACGCCCGACATGTACCAGGCTATGCGTATGATATTTCACGGTTTCGAACAACGCTTCCAAGCTGTGGAAGGTACCATAGTCACGTCGCAGCAGTTTCAGAATGCAATAGAGACTGCTTTTTCCCACACCAACCTTACTATCGCAGCCCCGCCACCCCCTCAGCGTACTTCATCTCCCAGCGAAGCAAATTTCCAACGTCTTACTATTCAACCGTTTGCTGGAAGGGCTGCAGATAACGTTGCTGCATGGTTAGTATTAGCAGAGGATGCGTTGGGCACCTGTCGCGTACCGAAAGCCCGTTGGACAAACTATGCGACCCAAGTTTTCCGGGACACCGCGCTCGCTTGGTATCATGCCCGAAGGCTTGCTCTCGGGGGACGCATTCCTGCTTGGGATGAATTAAAGCAAATGATGATGGACCATTGGGCTCACCCGGCACACGCTAACGAACTCCGGGCTCGTCTGGAGAATCTTACTTGCCGCGGAGGGATTACTGATTACACTCGTCGCTTTGAGGATATTGAGTCCCAGATTCCAGCCGATGAAATGACGTTCAACGATCGCAAGTACCGTTTTGTTCGAAAGCTCCCTAAAGACTTGTCAATACAAATTATGGCCCGGTCTGAACAAGATATGGCGGTTCTCTATGCGACCGCTAGACAATGGGACAGCCTCAACCGGTTGGCCTCTGGAGCGATAGGAACTCAGCCCGGACCTCTAAAAGTCTTCAAGAAGTATCAGACATCCCCTTCGACGACTATGCCTTACCTGTCGTCCGCAGCGTCAACAGGTCGTTCTGAGCCAATGGACTTGGACGCGATGAACATGAGTAGGGATCCGCGTAAGCCCCCACCCACGGCTCGCTGCTATAATTGTAACGAGTTGGGGCATTTTGCGCGAGATTGCCGCAAGCCCTTACGACGATCAGCGCAAGGCGCGGAGAAGAGGATGATGAACGGACGTACCAAATCAACCAGACCCTTACATGTGTTTGAAGACATTGCCGAAGAACCAGTAGTGGAGGGA
This sequence comes from Lactarius indigo, assembly GCA_025766275.1. Taxonomy (NCBI): domain Eukaryota; kingdom Fungi; phylum Basidiomycota; class Agaricomycetes; order Russulales; family Russulaceae; genus Lactarius; species Lactarius indigo. The sequence continues at coordinate 126,082 of JAFKAC010000102.1, read as the reverse complement.
TATCAGTCAGAGGCATCTCCACCGAAGGACTACCCCATTGAAGAACCCGAACCAGAGCTTCAATATCCTTCGGAGCGCTACGCGTCTGAAGAATATACTCCGGAGAAATATGATCCTGAAAAGCCGGATCTAGAGTTACAGTACCTCACCACAGAAGCCAATCTCATGGACGACAACGGAGGTCCACTTACTGCAGACGAAGAAGAAGAGTTAGCAAAAATCATCTTCAGTGAATGCGAAGGAGGCGGCGATGACTGGAGCCAATTCTGGCCCCCTATTCACCCCGTACCTCCTGGAGATCCGGGACCGCCGAGCGAAGACCTAGTGAAGCCATCCGACGTTGTCCCGAGGAAGTGGCAAAGTACTCCGAGCCCATTCTTCGGCGGGTCAACAGAAGAAGAAAATTGGCGACCTGTCTCACCCGTCTTCTCTGACAGCCCTGTAATAGAAACAACTTGGCGACCCGTCTCTCCTACCTTCTCTGAAGGGTCCTGCGTTGCTCCGGAAGGCAGTAAAGAGAATCCTCTTGAGGTCTTCAATGTAGCGCACCCCGGGTTGCCAATATATGAGATGCAGATTGGACCTCCGAAGTCGACATCGTCAACAAACGCTTCGGCTTTTGTCTCTGTCAACACCATTCTTGACACGGGAGCTGAATCGAATTATCTTACCAAACAAAAGGCGAGACTCGCGGGAGCCCAGCTCTTCCCCATTACTGCCAGAGAAATCGTCGGCGCCGGACGAACAACCACTACCGCATTCGCAGCGTTCGCCCTCAAGATAGGCGGCTTGTTCTCGCAATGCTATGCTTATGTCCTAGACGACGCGTCGCAGTTCCGCTACGACTTATTATTGGGACGAACCTGGCTGAAGAGACATCATGCCGCCCCGCGATGGGATGATGACGCCTATGAACTAACCCATCCGGAAGAGCGAACCCGCTTCTTCATTAAGCCACGCTCGTCCAAAGAAAAGTCTGGGGTTACGAACCTGTTAACAAAAATCGCCTGGCGCCTGAGGCCCAAGCATCAAGGGCCACCTCGTCCCGCACTCCTCCATCATACGCCGAATCAAGAAGTTCGAGACGATCAGTCGATGGTCACGAACAAGGGGAGCGTTGTGTCTACAAATGAAACGTTTGGTGAGCGAATCAAACGAATCATAAAAGAAAGCGTACCAGGCGCTTTCAGGGACAAGGTGGGCTTCCCGCCGCTTCGAAAATGGGTCCATGAAATTGACGTAGGGGACGCAAAGCCGCTGAGACGATATGGACGACCCCTTACGCCGGTCGAACATGAGTCTATTAAAAAGTTTGTCGACGAAGGGTTAGATGAGGGAGTGATTGAGCCCTCAGACTCACCGTGGTCGTCTCCCTTACTCCCTGTCCCGAAGAAGGACGGTACGTCGCGCATTTGCGTCGACTACCGCGCTCTCAATAAACTTACCAAATCGAACGCCTACCCTCTACCTCGCATAGATGAATGTTATCGAAACCTTGCAGGAGCGCGATTCTTCACATGCCTGGATTTGCGCAGCGGGTATTGGCAGGTGAGGCTCGCCGATGACGCCAAAGAGAAAACCGTGTTCACCTGTCGGTACGGTCATTTTCAATTCCGAGTAATGCCGTTTGGACTTACCAACGCACCTGCGACTTTCCAAAGCATGATGAATGAAATATTACGCACCTTCATTGATCGCTGCGCGATGGTTTACCTCGATGATGTCATCATCTTCTCTCGCACAAAGGACGAACACATTCAAAACGTTCTTGATGTCGTAAATGCGCTCCACAAGCATGGCCTCATCCTGAACGAAAAGAAGTGTACGTGGGGCCGCTCATCTATACTTTACCTGGGTCACATAGCGTCTGGCGAAGGCCTTCGAACCAACCCGGAAAAGGTTGACGCGATCCTAAAATGGCCTTCGTGCTCGACGATTTCCGAGGTACGCGGATTCCTAAATGTCGCCGGATACTACCGCCGATTCATACGGGGGTTCGCTAAGACTGCTGGACCAATGTATAAGTTGCTGGAAGGCAGCCCACGACGTGGCACACCTATTCAATGGGATGCCGACTGTGAGTTAGCTATGAAACACTTGAAAGAAGCGCTGACCTCGGCCGACCTTCTCATTCACCCGACGCCTTGGCGCCTCTTCGTTATAGATACGGACGCCTCCGGTGATTGTCTGGGCGCTGTCCTACAACAGACTTGCGACTCGTCTGTTGATTTAAAAAGGGGGAAAGAAAGACCGTTTCAAGCTAAAAGAAAGGGACTTACGCCCCATCGCCTTCAAATCTCGGCGCATGACGCCCACCGAACAAAGATATTCTGCGCAAGAAAGGGAGATGCTCGCCATCGTATACGCGTTACACAAATGGCGTGGATACATTGAAGGATCTCCAATACTCGTACGTACCGATCACGAGTCTTTAAAATATTTCCTGACGCAGAAAAACCTTGGTCGACGACTTGCGCGTTTTGTGGACGACATTGCTCACTTTGATGTCGAAATTATCTACAGACCTGGACGACATCAGTTAGTGGCAGACGCGCTGTCGCGAAGGAAGGGACATCAGGACGTACCTGATTCTGAAACCCTTACACCCCTCTTCGCCGCTCCACTGAATCCCACCGAAGAAAAGAAAGACCGAAGCGCCGTCTTCCAGACATTTGCGGAATATAAAAGACGTCTGCAGCAAGGGGAACAATCAACTGCGGTCGGAAATGGATCATACCTAGTAAACGAGGATATCCTGTGCAAGAGGACCCCTAATCGTTGGGGAGAAGAAGTGATCGTTGAAGTCCCAACGACGCAGGAGATGGCCGAAGAAAGGGTCAGGATGATCCATCGCGAATTGGGCCACTTGGGAGCCAAGACTATTGTGGCTGCTCTCCGGACGCGAATTCATATCCCGTTCGCGCAGGAGATTGTTGAGCGTACACTCAGAAGCTGCGAAGAATGTCAATTTACTCACCGAGAACCCGCTACAACACAGCCGCTCTTCCCCATTCCTCGAGTCGATGCCGGAGATGCTTGGGCATTCGATTTCGTCGGTCCCCTCCCCAAGACTATGAAAGGGAATCGCTACCTCCTTACCGCGATGGACCTTGGCACCGACTGGACGATCGCTCAAGCTATTCCTCAACGCTCCAGCAATGTCGTCGTTGACATGCTGCAGTACATCGTTCACACCTATGGGAAACCGGTAACTGTCCTTACGGACAATGGAGCAGAGTTCTTATCATACGAACTGCAAAACTTACTGCGTCGATTGGAAGTCCAACACTCCCGTACCACGCCATATCATCCTCAGACCAACGGACGTCTGGAAAAGTTTAACGATATTCTGACACAAATGTTGGCGAAGATGACCGCGCCCCAAAGGCAAAACCAGTGGGATGAACTACTTCCCGATGCCCTTCTCGCCTATCGGGCACATGTTAGTTCGTCTACGGGTGTGTCACCGTTCTTCTTGATGTATGGAAGGGAAGCGCGCTTACCAAGTGAAAGGATCCACCAAGTGTTCCAACGTAATCCGACGGACGAAGAAGTTGAGTTCGTCCAACAACGACGGCTGGAACATGTTCAGGATCTGGCTCGATTCTGGCGGGAGGCAAACGAACGAGCGGAGTCGCGCCTGGAAAAGGAAGCATCCCAGCGAGAAGAAGACTACCGAGAAAAGGGGCTTGGTATTGGAGATGTGGTGAAAAGACGGCATGAAGCCGGTACGAAGCTCCATCCGCGCTGGGATGGCCCTTTCATCATCAGAGAGGTCACTGATAAAAATACGTACCAATTGCAGACACGGAACGGATACGTCCTCAAAAACCTGTACAACGGTGCTCGACTCCAACGATATTTTCCGTCTTCTCGTTCTCAAGACTCCTTGTGGTTTGCAAGTTCCGATCTGAAGAGAAAAGATACGGTGGCGTTACGACAAAGACAAAAAGAAGAAAGAAAAACTCCGGGATCTTCCGGACCCCGATAAAACACTTCATCGTTCCGCTCCCGCCCAAAAACCAAAAAAAAATAGCCTCTGATTGGTCATGCTACTGTCCCAGAATCGTGGCGACTCTATTTCTCATTTCAGTTGTGACCGGAGTCACAAGAAACTACCGATGGGGTAATGTTGTGAACCGAATGAGTCAGCGTGACTCATCAGGGTCTTGTGACCTCCCCGTATTATGAAAGCAACGCGCAAGCCTGTATATTGCAGGTATTCCGAGATCGTTTCCTACTGAATGTCTCAGATGTATTCTTGTAAGATAGGAGTAGGCCGCATCAGCGCGACGCGCAAGCGTGTAGTCCAAATGTATTTAAACCAGCGAGTTTGTGACAGGAATCACAGAATTCTCTCGCCCATCATTCCTTACCGTTACGAATCGCTTAGTCAAGAAGTCACACGGAAGTGGGCGACATCACACGCTCGACGCCGTTGCATCTGGCGTCGTCGAACGGGAGGGCCGAGGTCGTACGCGTGCTGCTCGAACACGGTGCAAACTTGGACGCCGAAGACGTCGGTGGATTGACCCCGTTCCAGATTGCGTCGTTTTGTGGACACGAGGAGATCACGCGGTTGTTGACGGAGCATAGTCGCCGAGTGCAAGGCGAAGAAGCTGCGTAAGAGTCACACGCTTGCTTATACAGTAGTAGCTGACAGCGCAACGCGTGACCCGGAGTTGTTCACGATTGTAATTACTGTAACTAAATCTCTTCGGAGTCAGGAGCGAAAAAATGTGTCAGAACAACACTTGTGTCATAAAACGCATTGTGAATGAATGGTGGTGTTTCGGTGGTGCATAGTACATTCACATGCGTAGCGCGCTATGCATTACACTCACATCCGCTCTATTAAACACCCGAGGAAATTTTTCAATTATTCGCGCACAAAAACCTGATGGGAGAGATACAACAAACAAAAAAAAATCCCTAGATGACGGGAGAAACAGGGAGAGGCATGCATATATAGGTAGGTTTTACATCATATCATCAACTTACGGTAGGTAGGTATTTGTGCGGCGTTGGGGGTCTCGTAGATAAGTTCGTAATAGAGTGGAGCTAGTATAATAAACGGGACCGAGTGAGCGGTGCCACCGACTAAGATGTCGCCCATGAGTTGGAGAGGAAGCGGGGTGGGGGGGGAGTAAACGGCGAGGAAGGAAGACAGGACTAAAGCCTGGAGTGCCCGCATCCGTGCGGCCCACCGTAGAGATTGGGCAGCCCGCCCCGGGCCGCTCAGGCGCGTAAAGAAAGAAAGAAAAAAAAAAATCGAGCGCTGTCAACTAGTAGGCTGCACGCTCGCGCGGCGCGTTTTGCGGAGTACCGCCGGGTTCACCCCGCCCGCACCACCACCACTGTGCTTCGCACCAGTAACCCCAACCGTAGCCGCAGACCCGCCATCCGCCGCGCTGGAGCGGCCTTTCCGTGACGTGGGCAGCGTGCGGCTGCGCACGATCCCAGCCGGCGCCGCCACGGACGACTGCGACTGCGGCGCGACGGCAGTCCTGTCCTTGTTACTTGCGGCCGTCCTCGCGCGCTCGTCTGCCGTACGCTGGTGGCGTTGGATGATGCGCCAGCCGTCTGGGCCCTCGCCGTCGCTCACGCTCGTGCGTGCGCCGGTGTCGTAGGGCGGTGTGAAGGAGCGGGAGGGCGCCGGGGGGAATGCGGGGGTTGGGGTGTCGAGCATGAACCAGTCTTGGTGGGCGATGAGGAACTCGAGCACGTCTTGGCTTAGCTGGTGCTCGGAGGGCGAGAGCTCGTGCTCTGGGTGAGACATCAGCCCCGGACGGAAGATCACGGCGAGATCTGTGGGAGGGTCAGTGAAGACGGGCCAAGGAAAACGACAAAGAGAGAGGCTTACTTTGTGCGGTCATCAGGTTTTTATCGGATTTGCGGGAAAAGACGGACAGGAGGTCGAGGACGTAGAGAAGGAGATATTGGTTTGCGTGGGCCATCGAGTGGATGAGCCGCTTGTATGTCGCGATGACCACCTCTTGATTGTACGGCTTTTTCGCTGTGACCAATCAGGGAATGACACTCCACTGCTCCACGAAACACATACCGATCGCTTCTCGGAACTACGTCCGATTGACCAAAACGGAAAAGATGTCAAAAGAGTGGAGACGGTGTAAAGAGAAGGGCGGGCGCGTACAGGAAAATAGAGGTCATATGGTATCACGGGCTCCTAAGTCACAAACACGCGCGTGTCAGCGACAGTGGCAAGATGAGAAGCGCAGCGCGCGCGCGCGCGCGCTCAAAAGTGGCGGGGCACGCACCGGCATAAGAGTGAGGTAGCGGCGAAAGACGCTCGCGACGTCATGTGTTGTGTAATTCTCAGCTTTCCAATCGAGTGACTTGCCGAACTGTGCGAGGGGTTTTAAGTAAGGGGGTGTGCGTGTGGGCAAAAGACACGCACTCGAGGTGGAGTTTCGAAGATGGCTTGGAGCTCGCGCATACGCTTATTGGAGCCGTTCACGCGAAACGTGCCCTCGATTTCGGTCGCTGCACAGTTGGGGGGAAAAGCGCCCCCAAGTCAACGATCTCTCCCGGAATCAAAACACAAAGGGAGGCCTCCCACTCACCGTTCTCCTTCAAGAATAAACCACTGCATAACACCGCCACAAAATCCGATACGACGTTAGTACTGATTCTCGGGACCAATAAAAAAGAGTAGAAGAGAAAAAAAAAAAGTAAGGGAAGCGAATAACGAACAACGCACCATTTGGCCACAACAACGGGGATATAACCCCAGACATACAACTTCCCATTTGCGTCCGCCGTCGATATCTGCACGCTCGCATACTTGAGACTCTCCTTCAACGGACGCCCAAACACCGCGCCCGCTGGCGGGGGCACGTATTCATGGGGTTGCACCTGCGAGCGCGGGTGGGAATAGGGGTACGAGTGGGCGTGCTGGGGCGACGGGCGTACCTTCTGCGCAGTGGTGAATTGCTGCCACCACGTGCGCAGGCCTGCCTTGGTGTCACGCTGATGATCTCTGTGGTGCTCAGTAGCCATACCCGGCGACCGCTGCTGTAGGTGTTGTTCTGATCGTCGTTGTAATGGAACGGAAGGGGGTGGGTGATGATGGAAAGAGGGAATGGAAGAAGACGTGGCGGTGGTGAAGGGTCTGCGTGGTGGGGGTGGGGGTGGGGGCTGCGGAACGGGAACGTAAACGGGAACGGGCGCTGGTGGTGGTGTAATAGGTGTAGGTGTAAAAGTGGTGGCGGGGCCAAACTTAGGGCCGCGTTGTTGTTGTTGTTGGGAGACAACGGGTGGTCTCGAAGAGGCGGTGCTGCTGGGGATTTGGATCCGGACCCGTTCAGTCTCGGGCGTGCTCGTTCGCGATCTTGCGCGCGGTCGTGGGTAGGTATGTGGGTAGGTATGTGTAGGCGTGTGCGTGAGCCTGTGCGTATGCGCGTGTTCGTGTGTGTGCCGCCGAGGTGGACGGGACGTTAGGTCACGTTCCGGTTCCTGTGTAGGCTCAAACACCCAACGGTCGTAAATCGGGAGGTGTGGAGGTTGTGGTTGTGGTTGCTGTTGTTGTTGTTGTTGCTGGCGTTGCTGCTTGCGACGCCAAGGGAAATGGGTGAACGGGAAGTGGAGACGGCGCTTTGTTTCGGTTGTGCTCGGGGAGGCGGCCAGTGCGGGACAAGGAGTCGAGTTTATTCGGATAAGGTTTATGTGAACGAACGAGAGAAGAGAAGCTGTGCAGATACTTTGTGACAGCGGTTGCGGGGGAGTGATTGAGTATTAAAGACCACGATGCGGTGCTGCAGCGGGTCGCGGGCAAGAATATGCATTATTTGGCAAGAATTGACAAATGAGTGACAAGAACGTGGCGTCAATACAAATCAAAGGGTGATGTCCAATCGTCCAACGAGAACAAAAACAAAAAACACAAAAAACAAAACTACAGCGAGAAGGTATCGAGAGATGGTCCAAAGGTCCAAGGATAAGTTTATCAGTTGCAGGTCGGGATTGTGATGTCCTTGAGGGTTTTACTTGACAGGGGTTTAAATTAATAGCGACAAAAAGAGGAATATTAACTTACTTTGACGTGAAAAGGCCCCACCAGCCTTCTACGCCACCGAATTGTTGATCCTGCCGTCGCGATCAGACCGAGCTTCTAAATATAAACGGATCACCGACCTTCCAAACCTCGTCAAAGAACTCAAAGTAGAAATAGCCAGTCCCGTTCTTGTTCGCTTGGCACACAAACGTATCTAAGAACGTTTGCAGATTCGCAATGGATGCCGTTGACGGCCCGTTGTTCGCATTCCCCGCATCCGATGATTGCTGCGCCGTGTCAGTTCATGATTTCCATTGCTGACCAATCCAACTCTGACCGTTGGCCACCCCGTTTCGGCGATGTACATCGTCGGGTGGTTGCTCAGCGCCGCTGCTGGCTGCGCATTCTGCTCTTGGAAGAATTCGTTCGTCCAGGCCGCCGACTGGTCAATCGACACGTTGGCGAACCAAGGATGCACGTTCGACATCTGACCAAAAATACGTCATTCACTGCGGCGCAGACACCCAAATACCTAACACCTACGCCATATTCGACGGCCTCGAGCACCTGCGTGTTGAAGTACGCACCAGCATCTGCGGTTCCGACCGGAATGTGCTTTGGCAAGTTTAGCGAGTTGAGTACGGAGATGGTATCGGTGATGTTCGTGATCAACATCTGCCCGCCTTGGTTTCCGACAGCGCTGTTCGGGTCTGTCGCTCCATTCGCGTTCAAGTAGCTAGATGATTTTAGTACATTCGAGGGTGCGAAATAAATGCCACTCACTTGAGCATCCACTCATTGCCAACGGTGATGCCTGCAATGTGGTCTGTGCCGTATGTCTTGACCGCGTCTATGATCAGGTCGCGCTGGCGCGTGTACGCTGCCCCTCCGTCGGTCGGGATAGGATAGTTGCCCAAGTAAACCGAAAGGTCCACTTTCGTTTGCTTAATCGCCTCGAGCTGCGGACATCTCAGCGTGTGCCGAAAAGGCTGTGCGATCAACCTTACCACCAGAGCAGACTGGTTACAATCAGCGCCGTACAAGCGGATGCGCTGGAAGATGAGCGGCCATTAGCTTAGTTGGAAAAGTGTGAGAGACGGGTTTAAAGAGGTATTGCTTACGGGGGTGAGTTGTGAAATCAGCTTCGAAAAATGTCAGCACATAGCCCCATCATGATCAGATACGGAGCGTACCTGGATGTCTGTGATAACGTCGCCTGTGGATCCCCGTCAGTCTCAGAAGATAAGAAAATTAACAGACAACGCACTGAGCGAGTTGCCACAGTTGGGCAGCTGTGAGCCGGCAGGGGTATATGCGAGTCCATAAAAGCTCTGCTTGAGTCGCGAGTCCTTGACGAACGTGCTGGGGTCATTGGGGTCCGTCTGTGGCACGGCCGAGCTGTTGGTGCCACTACTATTACTCGAGGAGCGGTTGCTCGTGTTGCCGTGCTTGTGCGAGACGGCAACGCCTACGCCGGCGCCAATCCCAATAATAGCGAGGAGAGCAATGACCGACCCCCAGATCTATGACGTGGCTCAGGCTGGAGACGGGTGGGAAGAAAGGAAGGAATACGCACTATCCACTTGCGGCGGCCGGTACCAGAGCCAGTGCCGTACTTTTCCTGCCACTGGAAGGGCTGTACGGGGTCTTCCATGTTGCGATACGCTGATGCCATGGGTATTGGTGTTGCCGCGATGTCCTGTCCTGAGTCGGTACTAGTAGGTAGTGTATATGCGCCGCGGGTAGCCGAGTCTGGTGCGGTGTGCGTTGGAGCTGAAGAAATTGGATACTGCGAGGATAGCCTATGTGGTGGCTAAGGACGACAGACGACGTTGGCCAAACGCAACGCCGAGTTGGAAGTGAGTGAGAAGAAAGAAAAAAAGAGTGGTAGCACAAAGTTCCAAAGTTAGAACGAACTAGTTGCCGCACTCGTCGCTTACCGGAATGGCAGATGCGTCAAAAAAGTCCATGTTATCGGGGTTTGAATGCCCTGGCGCGTCTCTATAGGGTTGTTGGAAGCTAGCCTGTGAGCCAGTTGGCTCTGGGGTTCCGAACGGGTCGCGAGGGTATGCCATGACGGGGTATGGAGAAGGCGAGCAACTGGGGAGAGCGATAGAAGGTGCTGGCCCTGCCACGCCACTTTTGCACAGCCGTTGCCCTGTACTGGCATGTTGAACTTGGCGGACCCGTCCAATCACGATCACTAGATTTATTTATCTAAGTTACGCCCATCGCCGCACTGACAAAATGGGCGGTCTCAGTTGAGCGGGCAAACAATTTACTCAAGGTCACGCACCCAAGTCATTAAAGTTGACTGACCGTGACCGTGAGGAGTGCTGACTCCCCCAGGGCGTGCGGGCGACCCGGTGTTCCAGTACACGTTATGTGGTTACATGTGAAAGTCCGGTCTCCGACTCAAGCGTGAATGCCACCCAGACGACTTGCTCTCAACAGGAGTCAGCCCGACCACCTTGATCTTCTCTCATCATCATGCCTACGGCGACGCTTACCACGTCGCCGACAGTCCCTTCTACAACGTTTATTCCCCTAAAAGTAGCCGTCACCACCGTACCATTGCCACAACTCACCACCACCACCACCATCACGCCATCGCCCTCCTCACTACAACAGCATAACACGGCAGCTACCCTACGCCCGCTCTACGCACGCGCCGTCCGCGCATTCCTTCATCGCGACGTCGTTCTCACCCATTCACTCCTGACCTCCGCATTCGCCCTCCTCACGCCACCTTCCACCAGCGCGCTCGACTCCCTCTCTGAACACCGCCGCAAATGGGACGTCCTGCGCATCACCCTCGACGTCACAGTCTATACCTCGCCACCCGCAGACACAGCGAGCGTCCCGGCGCCGCTGCGCTCGAACGCACTACTCTCTGGCGCCGCGCTCCTCGCCACACTCCACTCGCGCTCCGTCCGCCTCTTTGCCCCAGCGGACAGCCCCACCCTTAATCCTGCCTTCCTCCCCGCACAGGTACTCGTCACGCTCGCCCTCTCCAGCGCCAAGATTGGCTGTCCTGCCGCGGGACGCGGGATCATTGAGGAGTGGCTGGCGTGTAGGCTTCCTTCCGCGGTTCCCGAGGACGGCTACGAGAAAGTGCTCGAGGTGTACTGCTTGAGCGTTCTCCCCGCACTCGGAGATTGGGCGTATGCGCGGCAGTTCCTTCAGTACGAGGCGGAGCTCTCCGCCCAGAGCAGAGAGGTATGTGTTCACTGCCACCCGCAGTATCAGCCACTTACGGACTGGCCTGTCCTCGCAGCGTCTCACCGCGTCCCTCGCGTCCCTGCACGAACAGCACCTCGCATCCCTCGTCCGGAAACCCGATGCTGACCCACCAATAGCATCAGCATCAGCATCAGCGCCCGTGCCACCGACCTCCTCTCCACATCCACCCTCCATCACAGAACCTTCTTCAGCCGTGACGCCAACCTCCTCGCGTCCGTCCTCTCCAACACCCTCCAGCTCCTCCGCCTCCAGCAACTCGACGCACACCGCCGTGCCTGCGAACCCGCTCCGGCGTATACCACCCTCAGGCGCGAAGCAAACACACGCGTTGGTCCCGCTCACGCCTACTCCATCCACTGCAACGCTCACCCCCGCCACCTACCGCGCGGCCAGCCGTGCCCGGCGCAGTAGGACGTCCCCCGTTGCGGCACCACGCTATGCGGGCAGCTCGTCATGGCACGCGCTCCTCACGCGCAGCGGCGCCGTGTCGGTTTCCTGGTCGTTCGAGGCGCTCCGCCCATACCTCCGCCACGCGCCCATCTTCATCCTGTGCGTCGTGCTGCCCACGCTCGTAGCGCTGGTACGCTTCTTCCGTCGCAGACACAAGGCCACCGTTGCGGTGGCTGCTGCCGGCGCTGGTGCTGAAGTTGGTGCGAGGACTAAGGCGGTGGAGGATGTGCGGAGGCGGTTGAGCGGCGTGCAGGGCAGGCGGGGGCTATTGAGCGCGGTATGGGACGAAGCGGTGAGGGCTGTCTGGGATACCGTCGTGATGGGCGGTCGCGGGCTGGTGTGATGGGCTGCCAAAGGCGGTCGGTATTGCAGAAAGGAGTCCGTTCTAGCTTGTACACCGATGTTTGATTTGTCTATCTAGTACGACTGCCAAGTCACCTAACACTTTCGTTCTAACGTAGATATGTTATATATGATCTATTGAAATCTCCGGGCCATCTGAGACACATCGAGCATATTTATTCCTGCCATCCTGGGATTCACGACGATAACATTGTTGATCATTTGCACGATGCACGATACTAATGCATGTAAGGGAAATGGGGAAGCAGAGTCTGGATGTGTGCAGAGTTGGGCCTAGATCGCGAATCAACCTCACGACAGAAGTACCGTATCGGACCAGAGTGACAATACGAAGAGCGACTCAGATTGCCAATAGCATCATCGACACGAGCTACTCGAGATAAAACATACTGCCTTCACAACGAAAAGAATGTCCGTCCACCAGCGACGCATCCCGTTCCTCCCATATGCTCTTACGCCGATCATGGACGCCAGCAAGAGCGACGCCTCCAGACAAACGAGATACGGTTGTGATACGAAACAGGAACACAGTCGAAGTGTGACACGTTTGTCTAGGGGACTGGAACGCGGACAGAGAGGCTGGGAGCTGGCTCCGCCCGAACTTTGGTGTCCCCAGGGATTTGTTCGTTAGGAAAGAGTTTTGACACGACGCTGCGGCATCAACGACCAACGGTTTGATTACATCAGCTACTCTCACGGCCCGGTTAAAAAACGCAACTCCATACGGTATTCCGAATTGTCCGAGACTGGTTAAGTGTGAGGCCGGGATAATTCACTAGAGTACTCTGAACCCCCCCACGCTATGACAATGGCCGCGACATACAAGCCCCTCACCGCCGGTCGTATAGAGGACATGACCTTAGGTGCATTCGGGAACTTACGACCATCCGAAACCTTGAACCACCTCATTCGATATCTCAGCACCTGGAGTGGTAGCGAGTACGATATCCTTTTCTTCTCCTTCCCAATGACTGTACTGATGATACTCCAATAACAGCAAACTGTTCATGGTAGGGTGCCGTGCCGTTGTTTAGACTCGCCCCTACAACGCTGATCATGGTTAAGCTCATCCAATATGGGGCAAAGGTGCTGATCCCTATTCTGGAAGCACGAGCCCGCCTCCAACATCGCGCAGGCGTGCGCAGTCAGCCGACCAGCTCTATCGCTCCGAAGCTCGCGAAACTCGCAAGTACCATAGGAAGCGCTCGCTCCTTGTGGGGTCTATGGGGTACGTGCACGTGCACATTCACATACCCCTTCCTCACACCTCACACCACATCAGGAATGCTACCCATAATCCAATGGCTCATCGCCCTCGAGCGCGCCCCGCCGCCCACGCGCCGCCTCCTCACCATCGAGCGCACCCAAGGATGGTCCATGCTCGCCTTCTTCCCTCTCCAACAGCTCTCCTTCCTCCGCACGAACGACCTCGTCCCCTCCACGCTCCACCTCCCCAACATCCCGTCCGGCGGCAAGCCCCGCCGCGTGGCCATCAACGACGGCGCGGTATCGCTGTGGTCCACGCGTCTCTGGATGACGTACGTCGTGCTCCAGCTCGCGCACCTCCGCGAAGACCGCGCGCTGCTCGTCAAGCGCCAACGCGCGCTCGAGAAGCTGAGCGCGCGCGAGAAACTGCAGCCGCAGGAGCGCGCTGAGCTCGCGCGGAGGTGGGACGCGTGGTACAACGAGCTCGCGGTCAACTTGAGCTATCTGCCCATGACGATCCATTGGTCAGCTCTGCTCCCCCCCTTTTTTTTTCTTTCTGTGTGCTCACACCAATGCTTTTAACCCAGGTCACTTGAGAAGGGCCTTTTCGGAAACGACGTCAGTTCATGATTTTTAAGGTCGTGCTTTGTGCGTTAGATAGCTTACGGGCGCTTGTTTCTAGATTTGGATCTCGCTGTTTGGCTTTGCGGCTGCGATTGCGTCCTTCCGCAGTGGGTGGAAAGCGACCGCTCTCCCGCCGCCGCCGCCGCCAGAAGAGCTGTCTGAGGATGCCGCGACGGTATCGGATATTGCACTGGTGACTAACGATACCGATCCGAGCCCTCAATAGACACGAATCCTTTCTTGCGCATCGGGACACCCACACCTCTGGAAGATGTCTCTCCATCTCGATGTCGGTAGGCTCGACGCGATTGTTTCGCATCGTTTTGGCTTACTTTTGGATATTTATTCTCGAAAAACTCCGCATTTGCCTTCCCTTTGCTGTTCTACTTATGGACCCTGTCAATGGCATACGTGTACTGTCGCATTTTAATTTGAGATCGATGCGACGTTGGATTTCTAATCCAACCTGGTTGCATCACGGCGCGACACTTTGCCCGTGAGCGTTGTATGGCCACGACTACGGTAAAGTACAAAACCGGTTCTAATAGGGAGGACATGTTCGCTCCATATGTAAACGGACAACACGTAATTACAAGTTCTCATTACCGAGCGCCAATGTTCGCTTTGAACTCGAGTTAGGTTGCACCGTGGGTACAGTATAAATAGCATAGAGAGGTCATCTGACAAGAGCAACCTAAGCGAGACAGAGAACCATTACGTATGGGGCATCAATGAGAACCAACCCTGTGGTGAGAAAAGGCAGTCCGTGCTCGAGTCCGTGATAAGGCGAGGCACAAGCGCAGAGCCGCTCCTGGGCTACTAAAACTATAGAGTAGACCATCACCACGGAGGGGTGCGAGGACACGAAGTTAAAAACAGCTCTCTAAGTGTGAACTAATGCCTGTTGCTTATAAAGTAACTAGAACTTGAACCCTCCAGCGAGCCCCATCACGTCCTTCGGATCTATAGCAGCTCTGATCCTACGAAGTCGAGGCACATTTTGTCCGTAGATCTCCTCCAGAGGGGTATCGAACAACGCGTAATTCACATACACCGCGGCATGCGCCACATCCTGCCCATCCGCGGCCGCCACAGCTTGTACCGCGGCCTTCGCTCTGCGCAACGCAGGGGCAATGGTGCCGTCGGTCGAGGCATTGGTCCACGTGGCGACAATGAGAGATTGGAAGACCGCCTGGGAGCGATCTGGAGGATATGCAGACCCGGACCCGTGCGAGAAGATACCACTATCGAACGGCTCAAAATAAGCAGAAACGCTCGCATTTTTCTCCAGGGAAGCAACGCGTGAGCCCCACACCTACCAACACGTTCAGCTTATGGACTCATCGATGCTTGGTCTCGAAAAAAAAAAAAAAAAGGTACCAACCAAGGTTTGATCCACGAACGCGTCAAAAACGGCAGGCGAGTACTGCGTGACTGGCACCCCACAGCCGTAATTGCTAGAAGTATCGTGTGAGCACCACCGCAGCCGGGTTGAGTGGACTACCAACCGTACGCTATCGGGAGGAGGACTTAATGGGTTGAATGTTGAGATTAGATCAGGATACGACCAAGTCGACACATTCGCCAGGGTGCTCGGAATGGCCAAGAAATCATCGAAAAGTCCCTGAGGGGGAGCAGGTGCATCGTAGAAGAGGACTGAACCAGATGTCAACTGTCGCGAGTCAGCTCAGTCTTCTTGAACATGCAGAGGGCTTCAAGCGTACTTGGCCTGAGGCATAATTTACAAACACCGCGAGTGCGGCGTTGACATCCTGCTTTTGCTGATACTTCACGAGGGCATCTTTGACCGCATCCAATTGGTTCGGAGGATAGAACATAATACCACCCTTAGACTGATATGTCGATATAATTCTTCTCTGAGATCTGGTCTATACAAACCCAAACTTTGGATTGCGGATGCGACTTGACGACAAACTTGGTCACAATTCCCTGTTAATAACTTGAGTTTTCTGATGATCATTTCCTGAAAATTTCGTCGCGCACAAAATTGTTCATCCCTCCCTGCAGTTTCAAACGTCAGCAAGACCGTAGTCCATTCGCTGGCTTATAATTTACCCTTAGCCCGAACCAGAGGTCCTTATCGTTCGAGGTGACCGAGGCAATTGTCCCATTGGGTAAGACAAGCTCGTAACTTACGATGTTGTCGATCGAAAGGCCATACTTGTTGCTTTGAAACGATATCCCTGCACACCGTGGATCTATGCCCTGTCGAGGCATCGAGCGACGAACGACACTCACCGCCACCAAGTGTCAAACCAGAGACACCAACGTCCCCTACACGTCCCCCGATGACGGTTATCCCAAAGGGATCAAGCGCAGCATACACTCGACTCCAGGTAAGACCAGCACCGAGTTCGACTGTTCGACCAGTAGAATTAATCGTTATCTTGTCGAAACGTACTAGAGAGATCTGGACACCACGTGTCGAGGAGAAACCAGGATTATCTGTGTGACCTCCACCCTTGACCGCAAAAGGCGTGCAGGTCGAGCCTATGATGCGTAGCTACAAAAACGTGATCAGCCGGAGCAAATCGAACCATGCACAACTTCATACAATCTTGCTCACGTCGTCCACTGATCCAGGCTCTACTGAGCAAGTAGACACCTCGGAACTGGACGCGTATGTATGTGTGATGTCAGAGATGTACTGAGCAGAATCTGTCCAAGAAAACAGCTATCAGTTCTAGCATTAAGAATGAGCAAGGGCGCGGAACACACAGGGATAGAACACCTCGGAAGCATTAGAGATGGCTGCAGCTATCCGATGACAAGTTGCCTTAACTTGAGGCATTGGACCCAGTATTGCACGGTCGTCCAACGTTTCCTGATGGCCATATGCCAATGCGACTAGTGGCAGCGCGCAGAGTAAAGGCGTCGTCGAGAGCATGAGTACACTTGGGAAACGCCTGAGCTCGGGGGTAGCTACAAACGGCTATGCCTTTTAATCAATTCATACATATTGTTTAAAGGTAGTCAGTGCCAGCGGAGACATCGTATTAACGTAGGTTGGTCGCCGGTGCATTGTCGGTATTGTCGGTAATAGGAGGGTACTCCGTCAAAACCGAACATCGGACTGTTACGCTCCGTCGCGCTCAAGTCTGCTCGACTAGTGTGGTAGCTTGGACAAACGTGCTCAGCTCTCCCTCTTATTTTGAGCTAGCCGCGCTTGACGTACTGTTTACAGCAAAGTCCATTGAGATAGGCCTCGTGTCCAGATTAGGGTAAAAGGCTGAGATTGAAGGAGTATACGGTAACATTATTCTGTAACGGGGGATGCCGAGGTAGCACACAGAAAAAGGATAACTATTTTATAACCCTAACTTATGCGACATAACTACCGATATTGAAAATTCCAAACATTACTTGAAACATTACTTTAACTATGAGCTCCAATCTCAGAAGTCTGCTTTATGTGTTCAGGTGTTCCCTGGAGCAGATTTGCTGTAAGTGCCTGTGAAATGTTCGTGGGTCTAGTCTGACCCGCGGAGAAGCTACAAAAGAAATGCAAGGTTAGTCGGGGTGTATCATCTGCGACTACAGTAAGAGGGTGTTCATAAGTTGTTCATATCTGATCTGACTGATCGTATGACCTTACCATTCGTTTCTGTAAGCGAGAGATACACCAGAAAAATCTACGTAGATGCACCATTTACCAACTACAGCATCCTCAATCTGCCTACCAACGCGCTGTCCACCGCGCTGCGAACCCACGTCCACGGAGATACCGGCCCAAACGAAATATTCACGAAGCCAGCGAAGAAGAAAATATCCACGCGTCAGAGAGGTGATAAAGCCAGCGGACATGGCCCTGTTCAGAGAGCCGCGGCGCCTAGAATCCGGCTTTTGCCCTTACTCCGAGCCAAGAGGGGGAAAAAAAGTGCACACCGAAGCAAGCTTCCCGGTCGTAAGTCCAGGCCGTGGCCCCACCATCCAACAAGATGCACACCATTGTCGAACGTATGTATATGGTAGGTACCCCTCAGATGCGATAGCTTTGCCAGTGCGTGTCAACTTGAAGTTCTCGGCACCCCTCCGACACTCTGCTGTCAAGGCGGACATCACGTAGAACCATTACTCACAGCATAAATTTCATGGCAGCTGTTACCAACGTTGATGTTGGCGGTCTCGGACTCGTCGGAGGGGTCGGCAATATCAAGGCCATACTGCAACTTACGAATGGTTTTCGCCCGTTCTTCTCGTAAGCACACAATGAGATACAAGTGGCTCCATTGGTGCACAGCATTACTGTAGCTTTCCTGACACGTGGGTATATCAACGTGGCGTTAAACACGGCCTCTCTGCACGAAAACAGTCCACTAATCATCAACTTGGTGCGGCTTCTAGTGCAAACAGTGTAGCTACCGAATCTGTAAGCGACAGTCAAGTCCATAAGAACCGACCCGGTGCGGCAAGCGTTTTGATGGGGAAAAGACAGTCTGGGCCCATGATGAGGCGAGCCACAGGCGAAGAGTTGCACCTTCTGGCTCGGATTGACTACTAAAATGTTAACGGTGGTGGAAGGGCACAAAGACACGAAGTTTACAGCATCTCTGTAAGGACAGTCAATGCGGACTAGTAATGCCTAATATGCCTATTGAGAGACACCTAGCGAGTTGTGGTTATTAGAACTTGAACCCCCCAGTGAGCCCCATCACGTCTTTTGGATCTACAGCAGCTTTGATCCTACGAAGTCGAGGCACATTTTGTCCATAGATCTCCTCTAGCGGGGTATCGAACATCGCGTAATTCACATACACCGCGGCATGCGCCACGTCCTGCCCATCCGCGGCCGCCACGGCCTGTACCGCGGCCTTCGCTTTGCGCAGTGCAGGGGCAGCGAAGTCATCGATCGAAGAATTGGTCCACGCGGCGCTAATGAGAGACTGGAAGACTGCCTGGGAACGATCTGGAGGATATGCAGACCCGGATCCGTGCGAGAAGATACCGCTGTCGAACGGCTCGAAATAGGCAGAAACGCTCGCATTTTTCTCCAGGGAAGCAACGCGCGGGCCCCACAACTACCAACACGTTCAGCTTATGGACTCGTCGGTGCTTGACTCGAAAAAAAGGTACCAACCAAGGTTTGATTCACAAACGCATCAAAAACGACAGGCGAGTAATGCGTGACTGGCACTCCACAGAAATAATTGCTAGAGGTAACCGTGTGAGCATCACCGCAGCTGGGTAGAGTGAAGTGAAGTACCAACCGTGAACTACTGGGGAGAGGACTTAATGGGTCGAATGTCGAGATTAGATCAGGATATGACCAAGTCGACACATTTGCCAGGGTGTTTGGAATGGCCAAGAAATCATCGAAAAGTCCCTGAGGGGGAGCAGGTGCATCGTAGAAGAGGACAGAACCAGATGTCAACTATCGCGAATCAGCTCAGTCTTCTTGAACACGCAGAGAGCTTCAAGTGTACTTGGCCTGAGGCATAATTCACAAACACCGCGAGTGCGGCATTAACGTCCTGCTTTTGCTGGTACTTCACGAGAGCATCTTTGACCGCATCCAATTGGTTCGGAGGATAGAACATGATACCACCCTTCAAATCGATGTGTCAATAGAATTCTTCTCTGAAATTTGGTCTTGATACAAACCCAAACTTTGGATTGCGGATGCGACTTGACGACAAACTTGGTCACAATTCCCTGTCAATAACTTGAGTTTTCGGTGAACCATTCCCTAGCAATTTCGTCGCGCACAAAATTGTTCAGTCCTCCCTACAGTTTCAAACATCAGCATGACCCCGGTGCAATCGCTAGATCATGACCTACTCTCAGCCCGAACCAGAGATCTTTATCCTTCGAAGTGACCGACGTAATGGTCCCATTGGGTAAGACAAGGTCATACCTCACGACGCTGTCGATCGAAAGACCGTACTTGTTGCTCTTAAACGATATCCCTGCGCATCACGGATCTATTGCCCGTTGAGGCTTCCAGCGATGAACGGCACTCACCGCCACCAAGTGTCAAACCAGAGACACCAACGCCGCGTACACGCCCCCCAATGACGGTTATTTCAAAGGGATCAAGCGCAGCATACACTTGATCCCATGTAAGACCAGCACCAAGTTCGACCGTTCCGGCAGTAGAATCAACCGTTATCTTGTCAAAGCGTGCCAGGGAGATCTGGACACCGCGTGTCGAGGAGAACCCAGGATTACCCGTGTGACCTCCACCCTTGACCGCAAAAGGCGTGCGGGTCGAGCCTATGATGCGTAGCTACAAAGAAGCGATCAGACAGAGCAAAATGGAACAATGGGCAACTTCATACAATCTTGCTCACGTCGCCAGCTGATCCAGGCTCTACTGAGCAAGTAGACACCTCGGAACTGGACGCGTATGTATGTGTGATGTCAGAGATATACTGAGCAGAATCTGTCCAAGAAACCAGCTATTAGTTCGAGCGTTAAGAATGAGCAAGGGCGGAACACACGGGGATAGAACACCTCGGAAGCATTAGAGATGGCTGCAGCTATCCGGTGGCAGGTTGCCTTGACTCGATGCGTTGCACCCAGTGTTTCACGGTCATCCAACGTTGCGGGATAGCCAAATGCTAACGCGACGAGCAACAGCGCGCAGAGTAAAGGCGTTGTCGAGAGCATAAGTACACTTAGGAAGTTCCTTGAGCTTGGGAGAAATCGCAACAGGTTTAGCCTTTTGATTGGTGCATATATACTAAAAGTAATCCCGCCGAAGCATCATGTCAATATGCAGGTCGGCACTACATCGGTGATTGTCAGTGATGGAAGGTCACTGGCACTGTGGGGATTTTACAATGTAATCCAAATAAAAATCTGACCAATCAGATTTCGTGAAATAGCCGACTGTATTGGATTACATTGTAAAATACCCTCAGTGTAACTTAGTAATGTACGCCGTCAAAATCAAACACCGGACTGTCACATTTAGTTGTGCCCTGGTGTGGTGGCTTGGAACGTGCCCTCGAACGTGCTCAGCGCTTACCTTCTATGGTGAGCTGGCCGAGCTTGACGTACTGCTTAGGTACCTGTGACGTGTTTGTAGGTCTATTTTAATAGTCCAACCCGCGGAGAAGCTCCAGTACGGTCTACTGTATCGGGAAAGCCACAAGCGAAGAATTGCTCCTTCTGGTCCCGATTGGCTACTAAAATTATAGTGGTGGAGGGGCACTAAGATACGAAGTTTAAAGCAGCTCCGTGAATACAGTAAATACGGATAAGTAATGCCTATTGAGAGACACCTAGCGAGTTGGGGTTACCCAAGTAACTAGAACTTGAAACCCCCAGCAAGCCCCATCACGTCATTTGGATCTATAGCGGCTCTGATCCTACGAAGTCGAGGCACATTCTGTCCGTAGATCTCCTCTAGCGGAGTACCGAACATCGCGTAATTCACATACACCGCCGCATCCGACACATTTTGCCCCTCTGCGTCCGCCACAACCTGGACCGCGGCCTTCATTTCGCGCAACGCAGGGGCGACGGTGCCATCGATCGAGGCGTTGGTCCACGTGGTGCTAATGATAGACTGGAAGATTGCCCGGGAGCGATCTGGAGGATATGCAGACCCGGACCCGTGG
This sequence comes from Lactarius indigo, assembly GCA_025766275.1. NCBI lineage: Eukaryota > Fungi > Basidiomycota > Agaricomycetes > Russulales > Russulaceae > Lactarius > Lactarius indigo. The sequence continues at coordinate 104,596 of JAFKAC010000102.1, read as the reverse complement.
GAGAAGATACCGCTATCGAACGGTTCAAGATTGGCAGCAACGCTTGCATCTTTGTCCAAGGAAGCAACGCGTGAGCCCCAAAGCTGCCAACGCGTTCAGTTTATGGACTCAATGCTTGGTTCGGAGAGGTACCAACCAAGGTTTGATCCACGAACGCGTCAAAAACGGCAGGCGAGTACTGCGTGACTGGCACCCCACAGCCGTAATTGCTAGAAGTACCGTGTGAGCATCACCACAGCCGGGTAGAATGGACCACCGACTGTGAACTGCTGGGAGGAGGACTGAATGGGTCAAATGTTGAGATCAGATCAGGGTACGACCAAGTCGATACATTCTTCAAGGTGGTCGGAATGGCCAAGAAATCATCGAAAAGTCCCTGAGGGGGGACGGGTGCATCGTAGAAGAGGACAGAACCAGATGTCATCTATCGCGGGTCAATTCAGTTATTCGAACACGCCGAGGACTTCAGGCGTACTTGACCAGAGGCATAATTGAATACCACCGCAAGCGAGGCATTAACGTCCTGCTTTTGCTGATATCTCATGAGAGCAGCCTTAACCGCGGACAATTGGTTTGGGGGATAGAACATAACACCGCCCTTCCAACTGATGTCAATAGAATTCTTTTGAGATTTGGTCTCAATACAGACCCAAACTTTGGATTGCGGATGCAACTTGACGACAAAATTGGTCACAATTCCCTGTTAATAAATTGAGTTTTCTGAGGATTATTTCCTGGAAATTTCGTCGCGCACAAAATTGTTCAGTCCTCCCTGCAGTTTCAAACATCAATAAGACCGTGGTGCATTCGCTGGCTTATAATTTACCCTTAGCCCGAACCAAAGATCCTTATCATTCGAGGTGACCGACGTGATGGTCCCATTGGGTAAGACAAGCTCGTAACTTACGATATTGTCGATCGAAAGGCCATATCTGTTGCTTTTAAACGATATCCCTGAAAATCATGTATATATGCTCTGTCGAGGCATCGAGCGACGAACGAAACTCACCACCACCAAGAGTCAAACCAGAGACACCAACGTCCCCCACACGTCCCCCGATAACACTTATTCCAAAGGGATCAAGCGCAGCATACACTCGACCCCAGGTAAGACCAGCACCAAGTTCGACTGTTCGACCAGTAGAATTGATCGCTATCTTGTCGAAGCGTACCAGGGAGATCTGAACACCACGTGTCGAGGAGAATCCAGGATTATCTGTGTGACCTCCACCCTTGACCGCAAAAGGCGTGCGGGTCGAGCCTATGATGCGTAGCTATATATACATGCGATCAGCAAGGGCAAACTATATAATGCGCAACTTCATACAATCCTGCTAACGTCGTCAGCTGACCCAGGCTCTACTGAGCAAGCGGACGCTTGGGAACTGGACGCGTATGGATGTGTGATGTCGGAGACATACTGAGCAGAATCTGTCCAGGAAACCGAGTATCAGTTCGAACATTAAAAATGAGCAAAGACACGGGACACACGGGGATAGAACACCTCGGAAGCGTCAGAGATGGCTGCAGCTATCCGGTGGCAAGTTGCCTTAAATCGAGACGTTGTACCCAGTGTCGCACGGTCATCCAACCAAGCATCCAACGTCCCAGGATGGCCATATGCCAATGCAGCCAAGGACAGCGCGCAGACTAAAGGCGTCGTCGGGAGCATAAATAAGACACTGGCACTGGGGAACTGCCTGAGTCTGAGGAAAATTGCAGATGGCTACGCCTTTTAAACAATTCATATAAAGGTGTTGGTAGGAACGGTAACGTCGTAGGACCCGTCATGACAAATACGGGGTTCACTCGTCGGTGCATATAATCTGTACAGGGAAGGGTTGTATAACAGCCAGACGCCGTCGAAGTTCGCCCTGAAAATTGTGCAACCTCTCGTCTGTCAGTCGGACCCGAATATTGGACAGTCACACGCCCCAATTTATGAAACTCCGCTCGGTCACGGTTATTATCTAATGTGAGCAAGCCGAGTTTGACAGGTACCCGTGACGTGTTCGCAGGTCTAACCCAACTCGTGGAGAAGCTACAGAAGAAATCCACCATCAATTTCAGCGAGACATCAGCCGTGTACCAACGTATCAATTGCGACCAAGAGGGAGGTGTTCTGGTTACGTCGACATACCATTATGCTCTGTGAATGAGAGGCGCACCGGAAAGGTCTGCGCAGCATTATTCACCAACTACCTCATCTTCCCAATTCAATAGTGAGATCAAGTTCAACCTGCCCACCAACTTGCTGTCCAGTGTCCACTGCGCTGCGCCCCACATCCGCGTGATGGAGTTCGCGAAGGAGAAGCCCCATCCTAACCTTCGGGATATTTGTCGCTGGATATGTGGAGCCAGCGGAGATGGCCCTACTCACAGAGCCGCGATGCCCAGAACCTGACGGTCGCTTTGTTCTTGTTCAAGAAGAAAAGAAAAGTACATACAATACCGAAGTAAGCTTCCCAGCTGTAGGTCCAGATTATGGTCCATCAGTCCCACCTATTGAAATGTCGAGCTTTTACGTGCGAGTTGTCTCGGCGTCGGGCACGAGATGCGAGTAGCCACACAAACACTATCCTTACAGTAGTAGCTGCGATCAGGGACAATCCCTCGATCTTTAGTTGAGACATTATTTCCGTTCGTTTCTAACGGAGCGGATGTCCGTTTATTATATCACAAGTATCTACGAGCTCTCTACGATGCATTTAAGACGCCTTACGCGCACCTGCCAGTGGTACTTCAGTCGATTCTGACAATGTCTGGTGTGCCAACCCGCTGCGTTTATCACCACCACCTACCAAGATGCATCAAGCGTGTTGTGCAATACTTTTGATCACCACTGTACCTGGGTACGACATAAGTTACAAGGTATGATATATGAGTACAGATACGTCGATCGAATCTAACTAGAGAAAAAATGAGTCGGAATCCCATTAGGATTAGGATTAAGTGGAGAAATTTGTAGAATGGGCATCCACCCTCCCGCGGAGACCTGCACAGTACCAACAATAATAACGTCATTGCGGGTGATGGCGCCGTCCCCAACTCTCCACATGAGGTTGCGAGTGGCGACCGTTGCACTGTGCTACATACGTAGACAAAGGGTGTCAACATAGCGTATGGTGCGACCTTGAAAACCGGAACAGAGCCTCACCATGAGAAATCTATCAACGATGCCTGCGACCAACTTTGCGAACCGTTCCAACGTGATCTCGTTGCGGTGCCGCGTTTGATCCCGAATCTGAATCTGCCTTTCCCATGATGCATAGCCAGGCCACTGGGGGGGGGTGACCAAGTACGTTTAATGTGACGGAGAAAGGGAGGGGGGAGAACTCACAGCAATGCGAATTTGGGTGGAGTGTCCACCACCAAGGGGAGCCGGCCTGTCCGCGTTTCGTAGGGACGAGGTGTCCCCCACCGCCGCGCGTGACAACAGGAGGCCGATCACGTCGTTATTTTGCACGAAGAAGACGGGCATGCGAAGGTGGGCCTGCTCGACATAGCGGCGCCAGTCGGACTGGTTTCGTGGCGTCAATATTTGCTGGGTGACGACGGTGGCCTGGGGCTGGGGGACGAAGTCGAGGAGCCAGAGTGGGTGCTCGTTGTTGGCGAGCGCGTCGGGGGGCGTGCCGGACACAGATGGCCGCGAGACCATGAGCGCGCTGTGCCAGCCCGGCACGTTTTTGATGAGGTGCACCTCGCGGGCGTCCATCTTGAGGAGCGACTCGATGAAGAACGCTGCGTCTCGGTGACCGAACGTCCGCACAAGGTAGCCGTCGCTGCGAGTGAACGGGATACGAGCATATGCCTCGGTGGGTGGTTGATGATACTAGAAATATGTCAGTGGTGGGGCCGTGAGAGGCTTAAAGGCAACATGCATTGACGTGAGAACGACTTTGGGATGAAGGGGATGTCGATGACGGAGCTACCAAGAGCTATGCGGTCAAGATGCAACTTCAGGTTCCACAAAACGTAATACTCACGTGGCTCTTCAAAAAGGTTTGAAAGGGTGGCCACACGAGCGGTTTCTGTGTCAGTATTCCTGCTATTGTCAGCACGAGGTTGATGTTCGCGGGGGAACGGTTGAATGAAAGGGTGGAAGCGACTTGGCTGGGAGATAGGAAGGCAAGAATGGTCGGAAGTTGAGAGATCTGCAGAAGTCGTCCAGGATTGCTGAGCAGGCGCAGGGAAGTCAAAGAGGCCAGGCCCACCGGCGCTGGAACTGGACACAGACGCCGGCCGGGATATAGCGGAGTTTGCCGAAGAGTCGTATGAATGATGGCTCCAACTCAACGATGGCACAGCTGATGGTGTCGGTGATCCTGCAATCGGCAAACAGTGTCAATGGTAAACCCTCATGAGAACAAAAATTGCGGTAGTCTTCCGGGGACACGAACCTCGGGAAATCGTGTTGTCACTGAATTCTGTCACCTGAGTCGTTTCACCCTCGCCACTCACGGGGTTATTCGCACTGAAACCGTGCTCGAGGGGAAGCGTAGCTGCCATCGAATGATTGTCCCGTACCGCGAGATGCGGTACAATCCCCCCCTTCAAAGTCCGGGCTCTGACATCTGCAGCGAGTACGCGCATCACATCCATTTGGCCTTCTTGTACAGCACAGAGAAATGGGGTCAGCTCGTCGAGACTTTTGGCATCCGCGTTGGCATCGTGCTCGAGAAGTAACGTGGCAATCTCCGAATGATTTTTCAACGCCGCGAGGTGCAACGCTGTCTGCCGATCCAAAGTCCGGGCTTCGACATCTGCACCGTGCAAAAGTAGTACGCGCGTCGCCTCCAAGTTCCCATTGTATGCTGCATAATGCAATGGGGTCAGTTGTCGGGTATTCAGAGCATTCGCAGCGGGGCCATGCCAGAGAAGTAGCGTAGCAATCTCCGAATGATTTTTCTGTGCCGCGAAATGCAACGCAGTCTCCCCATTCTTGTCTTGGACTCCGACATCTGCACCATGCAGAACAAGCACGCGCGTCACCTCCAGTTGGCCTTCTTGTGCCGCATAAAACAAAGGGGTCTGCTGTTGGGTATCTTGGGCACTCACATTGCCGCCAAATACGAGAAGTAGCGCCGCCATCTCCGAATGACCCATTTTTGCCGCGAGATGCAACGGAGTTTGGCCAAAGTCGTCCGCAGCGTTGACATCCGCGCCGTGTTCGAGGAGAAAGCGAGCGACATTCAAATATCCTCGCGCTGAAGTAGCATGTAATGGTGTGAAGTAATTACCGCCCCTGGCATTCACGTCCTGCAGGTGCTTCGTCACCAACCATTCCACCACGTCACGGAAGCCGCACAGTGCAGCATAGTACAATGCGGTCGCTGCAGACTTCGGGGAAGAGTCCAGTGGACCGGAGGTGCTCCGCTCCTCATCAACGTCCCAAATTGAGACCCAGGCCTTAAAATATGGGTTGCTTGGGTCAAAGAGGGATTCCATGGCATTTCGAATGGAGGACGAGACATTTCCGAACTGGGCATGGTTGACCCAGTACTGAGCGGCATACTTCGCAAGGGGCCAACCATCGATATGTTGTCGGTCGATGTGATCGGACTGCAGCAGGAGACCAAGACAAGCATGTGCGACGATAGTATGGGCGTGTTCGAGAGAGATGTGGTAGCGGGAGACGGGCCCTCCTGTCGTGGCGAGGCGGTCCGATGTCAAGAACTCCCTGAACGAAAAGTGAGAAAAGCAAACAACGCGACGCCCCGAGACCTCCACGATGGCGATCAAGCTTGAACATGTGGACAGCACGACTTCTCTAGGGCTTTTATGGCGCCGATTTTCTATGATTTCCGGGATTGATCCCGGAGGACCGCTGAAGTCAAACACCAGGAACTCTGCGAGCTCCTCAACGTAAAGTGGGCGAGAAGCGACTGTGATGCATTGGAAAAGACGGTGAGCGTATTCCCAGTTGTCTTCGTCGATTCTCTCTAGTGCATTCTCGTATGTTGCATCTAATTGATCTGGTAATTGTTCCAACACGCGCCGGATATTGATTGGGAAACTGCGACGCAGTGCGTCTAGCTGACAGGAGACCCAGAGGAACCTGCATGACGCAGATGAGTAAGGTTTGATTAGAGATCTAAATGATAACGATGACATACATCCCATCAGCCTTCTCTGAGAGCGTATCGATGACGAGGCGCTGGTCCTCTGCGGTCCACTTTCGCATTTTCCGATCTGTGTTCACGACAGCGTTGATGTAATCCAAAATGTCATTCCCAGTGTTGTCGTCTGATTCAAGGGAGATCGAGTGGGACGACAAAGGTCGAAGAGCGGTTTCGACGTCTGATTCGAGGCGACTGGAGACGCAGATATGTAAACCAGGACTTTTGAGTTGGACGAGCTCGTCTAAGAGACCCAAGACTCTCTCTCGCGGGGATGGTACGCCAGAATAATTGGGACATTCGTCGATGGCGTCCACGATTATGTACATTGGGCCTTGCTTAGGAATTGTGAGCATGTCTTTGAGGCACCGCGTTAGCACGCCTTCACTAGGCTGTCGTGAGCCACTTCCGTGCTCATGATATAATGTGGAAAGAATTTCGCAACAAAGATCGGACCGAGCGGACAGTTGGAAAAGAAGTGAAGTGAGGAGCCCACGGATGCCTTGCTTGGAGGTATCTCTGGCATCGAAGTAGAAGTACGCCAAAGAGGCTAGCCCAGCCGCGCACATGACTTTAATGTTTTCGATGATCATAGAACTGGTTACTATTATCGGTATGCGTTGAGGGACAACAGATAAAGCTGGACGTACCAGAGTACACTCTTCCCAGAGCCCACTGAGGTAAAACGTCCATCAGCGGTAACAAGGGTGCAAATACTAATAAAAACGTGCGTTTTCCATGTACCCATAGGAGGGAACCTGTGGCCGTCCACTCGCGGAACGTGTCTCCTTGCACGACCCGTGTATTAGTTCCCTCTTGGTGAATTAGGCGCAAAACAATGTGATTTTTCGATGGATCGGGGGGTGACAACCATCGCTGAGAGGATATTTGCGATTGGTCACCTGTGCAGTAGTTCGTCAGTCGCAACAGCCAAATATCAGTTTGGAAATGGATGACGGACGCTTTGCCTTATTCATATTGCTCGTGACTAGTTGCATGGTAACTGGCACCCGCGGTCGGTGATGTTGCCAACTTGAAGAACAAACAGTCAAACATACCGAGCGCCTCCCGGAGCTCACTGATTGAGAACTCTCCACCTAACCGGAAATACGCTTAGTACGGCGTACAAAGGATGTAAATTCAGGCCTGCGTACCATTCATAACCACCTTCATATTTTTTAAAAGACCGTAGACCACTTCTAGGGTCTGCACCGCAGTCGCCCGGGCTTCCTCTTGGTTGAGCCGGTCCAATCTCTGTCGCACTACTTCGATGCCCTTTATTCCGAAAAATTTTCTTCCTCGATCCACTGTATCATATTGAGCCAGGAGTATACCTTGTTCGAGCTGTTGTGCTCCGAGGGCAAGGATAGAAAGTAGTTCGATCAATATCTTCATGAGTATTGTAGTCGTTGCTGTCGTAGGCGTAATCCTAGTACAAATATCGAGGGGCCGAAGAAGGTTTTCCGTGGACTCGAAAAGGTCGACAAGTGCACCATTACTTGCACTAACATGCTTAGCTGCCTAAGAGCCGTACATATTAGAACGCTCCATGATACGACACAAAGAAGAAAACGCGTACGTCAAGTAGTACACCAATCCCAGCGAAAATCGCTATTGTGGGAGGGAGCGACTAGAACATCATTGCCGGGGTCAGGCAACATCGGCATGGAAAGTCTTTCAACGTACCACACTGATACCCTCTCCAAGAGCCCCGCTGGTGGACAACGCATGCAGCAAGTGGACAACCGGCTTTACCCACATCATCAAGCTGCCGTCATAATCATCGCGAAGCCTTTGAGATTCCTGAGATTGTGCCTGGAGTATTTCGATCACAGAGTATGGTGAATCGCAACTCTTGAGCTCGACGACGAGATGATATTCAAGGAGATTTATGCCGGTCCGCTCTTCGTATTCCTTGAGAGAGATCTCAATGGGTTCTCGAATGTTAGTGGTGATAGGATGTGCATCATGAGACATTGAGGTGGCAGAGTTATCACCGCTCTCTGACGATTGAAACAGAGATCGCCCCTCTTTGAGTGGTACATGGGGTACAGAAGGTTCCGTTCGGGATGACGGGACCTCGACGTGATGGCTACTTTGAGATGAGAGGGATGTCGATGACGGAGCTATCAGTAGCTATGGAGTCAAGACGCAGCCTCATGATCGCCGAACGTAAAACTCACGCGGTTCTTCAAAAAGGTTTGAAAGAGTTGCCACACAAACGGTTTCTGTGTCAGTAGTCCTGCCATTGTCAACAGACAACAGATCTTTCGGGTGCGCACTCCGCCGTGAAAAATAAAGAAATCGCGATAGGACTGGTAGCGGCTTACCAGGGCCAAACGGAATCTCGTGAATCTTCAACTCGGCGCTTCGGAGGTGACCTAATATCACGTCTGGTTGGAGAGATTCTATCGGCTGCAAGCAAGAAAACAATGTTAATATAATTGATGTACGGTATAGATTCAACTCACAGTATCGTCATAAATTCCATGAAGCTCTGCCAGGTCATCATCATGAACGAGGACCATATCACAATTAGGTGCCTCCTACAGTTTGTATCAGTACCAACGCGCGGAGATAAAAGGAGAACTGTTTGTCCAAAGTGCTCACTTCAGCGACGAATTTTAGTAGTACGTGAAGAGGATCCAAGTACTTTGAAAGATAAGATGAAGAATAGGAAGCTTCAAAAAGTGCGCAGCGTTACCTCTGGTACAGCCGGTACTGATACGAGCTCCTTGTCTGGCCCCTCGTCGGATCCCTCTGGGTCTGGATTGGGTCCTGCCGCCCCCTTGAGTCTTGGAAATATCTTGTATTTACGAATGACACGGAACCCTCGTATGAATATGCACTGATCCTCCGGTAGGTCCTAACGTTCATAGGACCACGCGAAAGGCATTTCAGGATTTATTGGCCAGCATAGCTGTGTACGGTCATACCTCGCCATCAGGGCCAGGATTTAAATGCGCCCCTCGAATGTGCTCGTGCGACAATTGCCAGTTAATGGTAACACCATCGGGGTGATCCACCTTCAAGTTGACCCGGAATGATACCTGTGCATCTTCCCTCCCCCCAGGGAAAGCCACATTAGTATAAGATCTTGTGCGATGAGTCCCAGTGACCAGGACAATATCCTCCATCCGGTCGACTCCTAGTTCAAGCTGTTGTGCCCACGCGAACCAGGTGTCGATATGCTTAATCATCCACTTGCCAAATCTTTTAATCGCCACCGTGTCCTCCTTCTTGGCCTTTATCGGAAGGCACAATACTGCGCCTTGGTTCATCCGACACAAAAAAGAGACTTCGCCTTCTTGTTTGGGCCTGAGAAGATGTGAGTGACAGTACGCTCAAACCATGCAACTCAGTTACCCATTAGCCTGTATATCCGATTCGGGCGAGGTGACACAAGTTGAACAGAAATTATGGGGACTCAGAGTGCCTTTATTAATATGGTTTTTTTTCATGTCGAGCTGTTCATGGTATTCTGGGACACCGTTATCATGGGAAGGATGTTCTGCAGGAAGTAGAACATTGAAGAGACGATGGAATTTGCCTTCGCGAATGTAGCCGACATCGCCGATCTCCACAGCGGGATATAGATTCCCTGGATCTGGATCCCAAAGAGCATATCCATAGGCAGGGGCGGTGATCAAAAGGTGATGGCGAAAGATGTCGTAGTGAGCCATTGTACTAGTCACACTGGCGACTTTTGGGAAAGAACAGGTCTGGTAAAATAAATCCTGGGTTCTTGCCTGGGTTCGCCCTGTGCTCCAGCCTAGCCTGAGCCTGAGGACGGAGATACTAGGATTACGTAATTTCTAACCGGACGTTTCAACCACGTGATTGTAGCTAAACGAAATCGAACATGTGCACTGGAACCGGGAATTGATTTGTCAGCAACAAATCATGGAATAAAGCTTGATTAAGACTTAAATATTTATTAAATATTTCTTTGTAAATGTAAATTTGTGTGAGGGAAAGATTTAAAGTTTTAGATCACATGACAGCTACAGTAGGCACTTTAAATATTTCCCTCGCACAAATTTATAAATAAATATTTTTGAGTCTTGATCGGGTTTTATTTCAAGATTTTTTGCTGAAAGATCAATTCCTGGTTCCAGTGATATGCATATGGCCTCTCGTTCGCGTTTCGCCCACCACGAGCCCGAGAATCTACCTGTTTGTCAGCGCGTCTCACCACTGTACTACACTGAATCGACCAAGAGATAGCCTCCTCGACCTCTGTACTACACTGAATCGACCAAGAGATAGCCTCCTCGACCTCTTTGACCCACTCTTCTCTGCACAACCATCGACGCCACCACCTTGCCCTTCGCCAGACTTGGGCTCCAACAAGGAAAAAGCGGCGCCTCTCAGGGACAGCCCCATCACTCTCACCAAGTTCTTCAACCATACTTATACCCGGTACAAGGCCCAGCTGCCCCATTTCCCGAGCGCCATCTGATCGACTTTGGCGACTCAAATGTGTCGTATGACTCGCTTTCCGACGACGACGGCCAGGTTTCCCAAGACGAGTGCAAGCCCATCGTCGCCCGTCATGAGGCGGGGACGCGCAGGGGACCTCCCAATGGTGTCCTCTTGCAGATATTGTGCTCGGCGATGGCAGCAGCCGGAGCAGTTCTGTTTCCATTCCGAAAAAAGACTCGACGACAGCCGCGGCGGCGTTCGGGTCCTCGTTGTCCTTCTGCCTGGCGTGCCCCACGCCCGCGCTGTCCTCCTCACTCCGAGCATCAGCCATCAACTCCATAAGTGGTACCATTACCCTCCTGCCGTCCGCACATTGCCGTCACCCCGCCGCGCCGCCTTCCCCCTCACCGACGCGCCGGGAGCTCCGCCCCGGCGCGACGCTCAGCGCGTCCCCCGATGCCGATGCACGCCACGTATCTGTGGGCAGCACCGAAGCTGACATCATGTGGAACAATTACTCACATCGCCGGATGACTGAGATATCCATCCATGTAGATTACCTCTTTTACTGACGAGGTCTTTTTTGTCCTGGTATTGTAGCTAGCGATGATATATCGCAAGCTACTGCGGGCACAGAAGGCTAGAGGGGGAGAGGGTGGAGAACGCGAACAGCCTGGTCACGTAGCCTACTTGAAGTTCCGGAATGCCAACCCTGTGTGTCCAAGATAACTATTGCATGTAAGCAGAGTTCTTCCTCGTATTCTTTGGTGACCACCAATCTTGGACTTCTACGTATTGTACCATACGCTGCATCGCTTAGACTCTCTGAGCGTAAATATATATTTATCGTCGCAACAATGACGGTCGCAGGTCTGCAATGGGTCATGTGCTCGCTTTACCCACCTCATAGCACTCGATGCCGTAACAGACAATATCAAGGGCTATTTTACCGCACAATCAAATCAGGTTGGAGATGAAATGTGTTTGTTTTTCACATTCGCTCTACATACAATAAATACAGTAGCGGGTCTCCAAGGTGTCCGATCTAGGGGACTACTAAGACAATACGCGAGCTATAGAAGTCCATATGAGATGGCGAAAAACGAGACGGAAAGAGAAAAGGGAAACGATGAGAGAAATCAATGAGTTTGGATGCGGAGACGATAAGGGTAACCTATAGGGCGGCAAAGGACGTAGTTCAGAGGGGTAAGGTAACGGAGTCGGAAACTACAACGCAATATGGGGACAAGATTATACACAAAATGCATTGGGGGAGCCCAGAGGCGCCAGCAAATCAAGGTGTCATCAAATGGCGTCGTTCATTCATCATGGACTCAGCAGAGATGAGGTTTGAAAGGTGGAAAGTGAAGGCGACATGGCAGGCCTCGAGTCAGCTGTATCAAAGAGATGCGGAAGATGCGAGGGGGATACAGGAATATTACATCGTGACAGTCCCGTAGCCCCCCCAGCTTTCTTGGTCATTAGCGTCCTGTTCAAGTATAGATGGCCCACCAGCAGTTTGCCGATCGGAGTTCGACTCTTGTGCCTTCATACAACCGGAGCCATCCTCCGAACGTACTGAGTTTTATCAGGACCGTGAAAAGGGGCGTGATGGGAAAATGACGCACAGTGACGATTAAGCGCATCAAGCCGCGCAAACGGCTTCCTGCAACCATCGCAAGTGAATGGGCGGTGATTCGAATGTAACTGCTCGTGGCGCTTGCAGTCGTGCTGCCGCGCAAAACCCTTGCCACATCCAGGCCATTTGCACTGGAAAGGCTTCTCGTCATTGTGGGAACGTAAGTGCGCTTAAAGATGTCCATACGGTGAGTGACAGTAAACCAGAGGCGTGTAGAGGGGTCAGATACCTTTTAGGTTGAAATGACGGCTAAATGCTGAACCACATCCTGGAACAGGACACACAAACTTTGCCTCGTTGATCCGCCGTTTCATGCCACCGTCGGCACTCTGGTATACCTCCCCTCTCGACGTGTTGATAAGCGGGGGTTGCCCGTTACCAAGCCCAGGATAAGGAAGAGGTCCTGTGATGTGTGCTGGGCTGCCAGAAGGGCTGGCTGGATATGGTGACACGCGTAGAGCTCCCCAATTTGGGCCAGTGATGCTTCCGCGCTCCCGGGAGCCGCCCGAAGCATAAGGTTGATGTTCGCGGGGGAACGGTTGAATGAAAGGGTGGAAGCGACTTGGCTGGGAGATAGGAAAGCGAGAATAGTCGGAAATTGAGAGGTCCGCAGAAGTGGTCCAGGATTGCTGAGCAGGCGCAGGGAAGTCAAAGAGGCCGGAGCCACTGGCGCTGGAACTGAACACAGACGCCGGCCGCGATATAGCGGAGTTTGCCGAAGAGTCGTATGAATGATGGCTCCAGCTCAACGATGGCACAGCTGATGGTGTCGGTGATCCTGCAATCGGCAAACAATGTCAGTGATAAACCCTCATGAGAACAAAAAGTGTGGTAGTCTTCCGGGGACACGAACCTAGGGAAATCGTGGTGTCACAGAATTCTGTCACCTGAGTCGTCTCACCCCCTCCACTCACGGGTGTTCGGTCATTCGCATTGAAACCATGCTCGAGAAGCAGCGTAGCCGCCATCGAATGATTCTCCCGTGCCGCGAGATGCAATGCGATCTCCCCTCTCAGAGTCCGATCTCTGACATCTGCAGCGTGCAGAAGCAGTACGCGCATCACATCCAGTTGCCCTTCTTGTGCAGCACAAAGCAATGGAGTCAGTTCGTCGAGAATTTTGGCATTTGCGTTGGCGCCGTGCTCGAGAAGTAGCGTGGCAATCTCCGAATGATCCTTCAACGCCGCGAGATGCAACGCAGTCTGCCGATTCAAAGTCCGGGCTTCGACATCTGCACCGTGCAGAAGTAGTACGCGCGCCGCCTCCAGGTTTCCACTGTGTGCTGCATAATGCAATGGGGTCAGTTGTCGGGTATTCAGAGCATTCGCAGTGGCACCGTGCTCGAGAAGTAGCGTGGCAATCTCCAAATGATTTTTCTGTGCCGCGAAATGCAACACAGTCTCTCCATCTTTGTCCTGGGCTCCTACATCTGCACCGCACCGAACAAGTGCGCGCGTCACCTCCAGTTGGCCTTCTTGTGCCGCATAAAACAATGGGGCTTGCTGTTGAACATCCTTGGCGTTCACATTGCCGCCGTGCTCGAGAAGTAGCGCTGCCATCTCCGAATGACCCATTTTTGCCGCGAGATGCAACGGAGTTTGGCCAAAGTCATCGGAAAGGTTGACGTCCGCACCGTGTTCGAGGAGAAAGAGGGCGACATTCAGATATCCCCGCGCAGAAGCAGCACGTAATGGTGTGACGTAATCCCCCCCCCTGGCATTCACGTCCTGTAGGTGCTTCGTCACTAACCATTCCACCACGTCACGGAAGCCACATAGTGCGGCGTAGTACAGTGCGGTTGCTGTGGGACTCGGAGGAGCGTCCAGTGGACGGGGGGTGATCCACTCATCATCAACGTCCCAAATTGAGACCCAAGCGATAAAATATGGGTTGTTTGGGTCAAAGAGGGATTCCATGGCATTTCGAATGGCGGACGAGACATTTCCGAACTGGGCATGGCTGACCCAGTACCGAGCGGCGTATTTCGCAAGCGGCCAACCATCGAAATTTTGTCGGTCGACGCGGTCGGATTGGAGCAAGAGACCGAGGCAAGCTTGTGCGACGGTAGTATGGGCGTGTTCGAGAGAAATGTGGTAGCGGGAGACGGGCGCTCTTGCCATAGCGAGGTGACCAGACGTCAAGAACTCCCTGAAGGAAAGGTGAGAAAAGTAAACAACGTGACTGCCGGAGACCTCCACGGCAGTGATCAAGCTTGAACACGAAGACAGCACAGCCTCTCTAGGGCTTTTATGGCGCCGATTTTCTACGATTTTCGGGATTGATCCCGGAGAACCGCTGAAGTCAAACACCAGGAACTCTGCGAGTTCCTCAACGAGAAGTGGGCGAGAAGCGACTGTGATGCATTGGAAAAGACGGTGAGCATATTCCCAGTTGTCCTCGTCGATTCTCTCTAGTGCATTCTCGTATGTTGCACCTAATTGCTCTGGTAATTGTCCCAACGCGCGCCAGGTATTAGTTGGGAGACTGTGACGCAGTGCATCTAGCTGACAGGAGACCCAGCGGAACCTACATGACGCGGATGAGCAAAGATCAATTACAGGTCTAGATGATAACGATAACCTACATCCCGTCAGCCTTCTCTGAGAGCGTATCGATGATAAGGCGCTGGTCCTCCGCGGTCAACGTTCGCATCTTCTGATCTGTGTTCACGACTGCACTGATGTGATCGAAAATATCATTCCCAGTGTTATCGTCAAGAAAGATCGAGTGGGACGACAAAGGTCGAAGAGCGGTTTCGATGTCTGATTCGAGACGCAGATATGTAAACCAGGACGTTTGAGATGGACGAGCTCGTTTATGAGACCCAAGACGTTCTCTCGCGGGGATGGTGTGCCGGATATATTGGGACATTCGTCGATGGCGTCCACGATTATGTACATTGGACCTCGCTCGGGAATTGTGAGCATGTCTTTGAGACACTGGGTAAGTATGTCATTGCCGGGCTGTCGCGAGCCACTTCCGTGTTCATGATACAAGGTAGAAAGAATTTCGCAACAAAGATCGGACCGAGCGGACAGCTGGAAAAGGAGTGAAGTGAGGAGTCCACGAATGTCTTGCTTGGTGTTATCTTTGACATCGAAATAAAAGTACGCAAAAGAGGCTAGCCCAGCCTCGCACATGACTTTGATGTTTTCGATGATCATGGAACTGGTTACCAATATTGGTACACGTTAAGGGGCAAGAGATATAGATACACGTACCAGAGTACGCTCTTCCCAGAGCCCACTACGAGATAGAATGTCTATCAGCGCCAATAAGGGTGTAATACTAACAGAAACGTGCGTTTTCCATGTACCCATAGGAGGGAACCTGTGGCCGTCCACTCGCGGAACGTGTCTCCTTGCACGACCCATGCAGTAGTTCCCTCTTGGTGAATTAGGCGTAAAACAATGTGATTTTTCGACGGATCGGGCGGTGACAACCATCGCTGAGAGGATATTTGCGATTGGTCACCTGTGGAGTGGTTCGTCAGTCGCAAAGACCAAATATCAGTTCGGAATGGGATGACGGACGCTTCTCCTTATTCACATTGCTCGTGACTAATTGCATGGTAACTGGCACCCGTGGTCGGTTATGTCACCAAGAACAAGCGAGTCAAACGTACTGAGTGCCTCCCGGAGCTCACTGATTGAGGACTTTCCACCTAACCGGAAATACGCTTAGTCCGGTATGCAATGGATGTGAATTTGGGCCTGCTCACCATTCATAACTGCCTTCATATTTCTTAAAAGACCGTGAACTACTTCTAGGGTCTGCACTGCAGTCGCCCTAGCTTCCTCTTGGTTGAGCCTGTCCAATCTTTGTCGCACTACTTCGACGCCCTTTATTCCGAAGAGCTTGCTCCCTAGGTCTATTGTATCGTATTGACCCAGGAGCTCGCCTTTCTCGAGCTGTTGTACTCCGAGGGCAAGGATAGAAAGTAGTTCGACCAATATCTTCATGAGCATTGTAGTCGTCGCTGTTGTAGGTGGGATCTCAGTACAGATATTGAGGGGACGGAGAAGGTATTCCATGGACTCGAAAAGGCCGAAGAGCGTATCATTACTTGCACTAACACGGTCAGTTGCCTAGAAGCCATGAATATTAGAACGCTCCATGGTATGGCTCAAAGAAAAAACACATACGTCGATCAGTACACCAATCCCAGCGAAAATCTCCATTGTGGGAGGGAGCGGCTGGAACACCAGGCTCAGGCAACATCGGCATGGAAAGCTTTCCAACGCACCACACTGACATCCTCTCCAAAAGCCCCGCTGGTGGGCAAGGCATACAGCAAGTGGACAACCGGCTTCACCCACATCATCAACTTATCGCCATGATCGCGGAGCCTTTGGGATTCCCGAGATTGCGCTCGCAGTATTTCGATCACAGAGTAGGCCGAATAGCAACTCTCGAGCTCGATAGCGAGATGGTATTCAAGGAGATTTATGCCGGTCCGCTCCTCGAATTCCTTGAGAGCGATCTTAATGGATTCTTGAATGTTAGTGGTGGCAAGGTGCGCATGAAGAGTTGAGGTGGTAGGGTTATCCCCGCTCTCAGACGATTGGAACAGAGCGCCATCCCCTTTGAGTGGCACATGAAGTAGGGAACGTTCTATCTGGGGCGACGGGGCTTTGACGTGAGAGCGACTTAGAGATGAAAGGGATGTCGATGACGGAGCTACCAATAGCTATGTGGTCAAGATGAGACCTCAGGCCCTGCAGAACCTTAAACTCACACAGCTCTTCAAAAATGTTCGAAAGGGTAGCTACACAAACGGTTTCTGTGTCAGTATTCCCGCCATTGTCAGTAGACAACATATCTTTTGGGTGCGTACTCTGCCATGAGAAATAAGGAGCCGCCATAGGACTGGTAGGGGCTTACCTGGGCCAAACGAGATCTTGTGAATCTTCAACTCGGCGCTTCGGAAGCGACTTAACATCGCGTCTGGTTGGAGCGATTCTATCGGCTGCAAACAAGAAAAATTGTTAATATGATTAGTGTACAGTACAAACCCTCACTCACAGTACTGTCATTAATTCCATGAAGCTCTGCCAAGTCATTGTCGTGAACGAGGACCATATCGCAATGAGGTGCTTCCTACGACCCATATTAGTACCTACGCGATAAAAGAGAAATATTTGTCCCAAGTTCTTACTTCAGCGATGAACCCTAGTAGTATGTGAAGAGGATCCCGGTACTACGAGACCTAAATGAAGGCATGAAACTTGAAAAACATGCGCAGCGTTACCTCTGGTACAGCCGGTACTGGTACAAGTTCCATGTCCATCTCTGGCTCCTCGTCAGATCCCTCTAGGTCTGGATTGGGTCCTGCCGCTCCCTTGAGTCTGGGAAATATCTTGTATTTACGAGCGACACGGAACCCTCGTATGAATATGCACTGATCCTCTGGTAAATTCTAACGTTAATAAGATCACGCGAAAGGTATTTCAGTATTCCGAGTCACTGGCCGGCACAGCTGAGTACGTTCATACCTTGCCATCAGGGCCAGGATTCAAGTGTGCCCCTCGAATGTGCTCGTGTGAGAATTGCCAGTTAATGGTAACAATATCATCGGGGTGATCCACCTTAGCCCGGAACGATACCCGTGCATCTTCCCTCCCCCCGGGGAAAGCCACATTAGTACAAGACCTTGTACGATGAGTCCCGGTAACCAGGACGATATCTTCCATCCGATCGACTCCCAATTCAAGCTGTTGTGCCCACGCGAACCAGGTGTCGATATGCTTAATCATCCACTTGCCAAATCTTTTAATCGCCACCGTGTCCTCCTTCTTAGCCTTTATTGGAAGGCATAATACTGCGCCTTGATTCATCCGACACAAAAAGGAGACTTCGCCTTCGTTTGGGGGCCTGAGAAGATGTGAGTGACAGTAGACTCAAACCATGCAGCTCAGTTACCCATTAGCCTGTATATCCGATTCGGGCGAGGTGACACAAGTCGAACAGAAATTATGGGGACTCAGAGTGCCATGAATGATATGGTCTTCCATGTTGAGCTGTTCATGGTACTCTGGGACACCTTTGCGATGGGAGGGATGTTTCGCAGGAAGTAGAACATTGAAAAGACGATGGAATCTTCCTTCGCGAATGTAACCGACGTCGCCGACCTCCACCGCGGGGTATAGATTCCCTGGATCCGGATCCCAAAGGGCATATCCATAGGCAGGAGCCGTGATCAAAAGGTGGTGGCGAAAGATGTCGTAGTGAGCCATGGTGTCAGTCACGCTGGCAGCGCTTGGGAAAGAACAGGTCTGGTATTGATCCTGTGCTCCAGCCTAACCTCCTTGCTATCATAGCCTCACCTCAGAGGTGAGGCGGGTGAGGCCAGGCTCCGCAGGTACTCGCAATTTCTAACTGGACGTTTCGAGCACGTGATTGTAGCTAAACGAAATCAAACATGGCTTCGCGTTCGCGTTTCGCCCACCACGAACCTGAGGATCTACCTGTTTGCCAACGCGTCTCACACCACTACAATGAATCGACCGAGATATAGCCTCCTCAACCTCTTTGACCCACTCTTCTCTGCACAACCATCGACGCCACCACCTTCTCCTTCGCCAGACTTGGGCTCCGACAAGGAAAACGCGGCGCCTCTCGGGGACAGCCCCATGACTCTTTTTCTTCATCCAGACTTACACCCGGTGCAATCCCCAGCTGCCCCATTACCCAAGGATTGTCTGATTGACTTTGCACCGCGCGGAGAAGCAACGAAAGAGCAGCACTATAAGTGCGGACTAATACTTGTTGAGAGACAACGAGTGGCCTTTAAAGTAACTAGAACTTGAACCCCCCAGCGAGCCCCATCACGTCCTTTAGGTCTATAGCAGCTCTGATCCTATGAGGCCGAGGCACGTTCTGTCCGTAGATCTCCTCCAGCGGAGTACCGAACATCGCGTATTTCACATACACCGCCACATGCCTTACATCCTGCCCATCCGCGACCGCCACAGCCTTCGCTTTGCGCAACGCAGGGGAAATGATGTCGCCAATCAAGCGTTGGCCCACGTGGTGCTAATGAGAAACTGGAAGACTGCCTGGGAGCGATCTGGAGGATATGTAGACCCGGATCCGTACGAGAAGTGGACGGAGAGCACGGCGATCTTGTGCCTGATTACGTGGCTACTTGAAGTTCCTGAATGCTCACGCTGTGCGTCCAAAATAACAAATAACTATTCCGTGTGTGGTGTCACCTTCCCCGTATTCCTTGGTGACCGATCTTGGACTTGTAAGTATATGTCAGGGACGCTGTCTCACATTTTTTGTGAATATCGGGGTCTCTGCTGACCAAGACCGAGGAGAAAAGAAAGTGACTTCAAGAGGAAAGGACCGAAAGCGACTTCAAAGTGACTCTCATGGGTCTTCGGCCCCAAGCCGTGCGAATGAGACGCCGACGGCCAAGAGCGTAAAGACAATAGTGATGTTCGGCCTATACGGTCCGACTGTGACTCTCCCTTCGCGTTTAGTACAAGATCCTTGCCCACCTCCACGTTCCATAATCGGCGCATCCGCCAATCGTCAACAACAAAATGGCCTGGATAGCAAAGCTGATCCCATTCGTGAGGAGAACAATCAGAGTGGACTGCATAAAATGGATGATCATGAGATCTCTCGAAGTGATCAAGTGAAAATGACGACTCGCCGCTCCTAACGCGCCCCAGATAGGGTATGGTAGCACGCCTTCGGTACCGCTACTACACGACGCAGAGAACAATGAATGGTTTAGATCATAACCCGCGAGGTAGAGCAAGTTTTGGAATTGGGACGGGCCAAAGCTGAAGCCGGAGAGTTCATTGTTGCCCTTGATGACAGTAGGAAAGGAAGAGTGGGCACACGGAGAATGCAACGCGCAACGGAGTACAAATAGAAGCACCAGGGTTCTCAATGTGACGTCGTCGTCCACAGTCCTTGGTCTCCCGAAACAGTCACATCCGGAGTTTTCTTGCCAACTTGAGAACCTTCGGTGTCTAGATTGACTTTAGGATTGTCTTTCGAGTCCCGGGTGTCGCCAACATGGTGGGAGGGTAGAGAAGTAGAAGGAACGAAGTAGAAATGATGATGCGTGACCAATACTACGCTGACTAAGCAGATAGCGACTCTACTAGATATATCCAACTTTGTTGGAAGGGGGAACTTGAAGGGGAATCCAACCACTACAAGTGCTGCAGACCTGGTTCCTGGCCCAACTCGAAACCATATTCATCTATTTTTCTTTCCGGTAATCTGTTCTACACATTACAAGCATATTGACGAATAACCGATATACTGCCAATGAGCCATATCCCAAACACTGTCCAGATGTGAGAGCCCCGAATGATAATTGCAGCACAGAAAAGAGGTATCGACGTATCAGAATATTTGCGTAGTAGTGAAGTGATAGAACAAGCAGAGTGTGGAGATGAAGAGTCACGGTGTCACGAAACGGGAATGTGTGTGGTGCCCAATGTGTTTGCAGGGGAAGACGCGTAGCCCACCGATTTTAACGCTGTATAGTGATCGGAAGTTTTGCTATAAAAAGCTCCTTGTTCGGGTCGCTCGCAGGGTGAAAATCCGACAAACAGAACAGGAAGAGGGAAACAAAGTACTGAATAAGAAATCAGTTGGTAGATCCTCATCTGAGTCAAAACTGCGCACCATGAGTCTCATGCCTTCCTCTTCAAAACTTTCAGTTATCTCAACGTCCAGGACTCGGTGGAGTATTCCGCTAAGCTTTATGCGCCAACGGGCCTGAGCATGTTCATTGCTTGGAAGAAGTTCCCAGGCACAGGATTTGGCCTCCCACTGAGCTCTTGCAGCCCAATGCGTAAGGTATTTTGGCCCAACTTTCGGGGAGTGATTTCTCAGTGTGAAGTGGTGGATATTTGCTATGTCGCTTCCGAGAACCAAGGCTTTGAGCAGCCGTACACCGATGGTGTGTGATACGGCGAGCAAGTCGAGCGCTTCGCGACTTACGCATGTCATGACGAGGCGGAGTGGGATGCGATCGCTCACTGGGTATGAAACCTAGGGTGATCTAAGATAAGCAAAGACCCAAAATGAGCATGGGAAGTGCACAGCTTACGGGTATAATCAACTAGAAACAATAAGGTGAGCCGAGATAGCCAAATTTGGTATTTTCATGCTTACCTTGCATTCGAGTCAACCTGGAGCTGATGAAATACGATGCCCCTCACACACCTTTGTGTGATTTTGTTGTGGCCATGACGAATCCACAGGTGTTTTTTTTTTTGACCATGTTTATTCTGGGACAGTGGTTAATACAAGGTTAGTCAACCGAACTCCCTACAGAGCGAGATTTTGTAAGCGAGAAGTAACGTAACTGAGTCACGTGCACAGAGTGATAGAGTAAATATAGTAGCGGAAAGAGGAAACCGTACTAGGGGTTACCTTACCAAAGGAAAGCCGGGAACCAAAGGAGTAACAGGGTAGCGTGTTGCACAAAGACAAGCTGGCGACAGAGGGGATGCGTAACGGTGCGTAAGAAGGGGAACGACTTAGCCAGGCAGCCTGAGCTGGGTCTAGGTTTTTGCAAGGAGAGAGCGCCTTCAACCTGGATCAAACAGCGCACGACCGCTGTTCTCAGGCCTCGATGCAATGCCCGTGTCTTGGAGGAAAGGGCAAAAGCCGTAAGGCGAGTCACAGTCAGCGGTAAAGAGATCGATAGGAGGCACGTTGTTGGGCTTCCTGGGATAGAAGAAATAATCCTGCCAGTGTTGCCGTGTGTAGGTGGGGCAATCGTAGATTAGGTGGTTAAATGACTTGTCACAGAAGCTGCAGGGACAGTGCTTGGCTTCCGAAGGGTCGGGGAGGTGGTTGGTGATGTAATCGGACGTGAAGGAGTGAAGTATGGTATATCGCAAGGCAGTGGAGTGCGTTCGTCGTGCAATGGGGACGTAACAGGCCTCGGGCTTTTTGGGGGGTATTGTTGTGACATGACGATCTGTGGCGTTAGACGGCGTTTATGGAAGCTAACAAATACGACGACGCGTTGTATACTCAGTCAGAAGAAAGGATGACTATATTGAGGGTAATTAGCTACCTAACAAATACGACGACGCGTCGTATACTACAAGTCCGTTAGCGTCACAGTACCAGGCCGGGACAATAAAGAATACCCACCTCAGTCAGAAGAAAGGATGACTGAGGCGCATACACGCTAGGCTACGAGTTTAAGAGTACGAAAGAACTATACAGTTAATTAAGCCCCTCCGGGGGCACATCGGGCAATCGAGTGATCAAAAACAATTATAGTAATCGTAACCACGGTCCGCGCTACCGGCGGTTGACTCGTCCAACAGGTATGGCAACCAACTAAGACCAGACGATTCCCCGGAGCTACTAGACGGGAGATCGGTTGAGAGCAGAGAGGGAGATAAAGTCGGTACGGGATCTGGAGGTGGCACATAATGGATTGACTGTCTCAATCTGGAGCAGAATTCTACTGTGAAAGGGCACTTATTAGAAGAGGGGGTAGATAGCACGTACCCGACATTGCGAGTGAGACGCCCGCGACGATAGATTGTAACTATTAGTTGAACTTTTGGTCTGCTACGATGGCCGCGAAGTGAAAGATGTGTGAGGGAGGAATCAGCATGGCCTGATGCCGCGGTAGAGGATAGAACGGGCGGGGGTGTGAAAACAAAGGGCCAATTAAATTGACCACCTGATATACAAGATTCGTCGACCTGTTGGGACAGGAGTGTTTTCTTGTTCTCATAGGATGGGATGATGGGGTCAGATTCGAACAACTGAAACTGCAAATACTTTGCCTTAGTTCGAGGCCCAGCAATTGGGGAACCAACTCACCACCACCTCCATGCTCCGCATATCAGTAAGGTTTTCCCGAGGCAATACGATGACACCATTTAATTCATCCCCGAAGTGCAACAGAGGAGGATCTCGGACGTTTTGCGCATGGCTCACGACGGCGACGATGGCATAGTCTCTCCCACGAGACGCTAGAAGGTATTCGTGCGCAGTGTCGAAGGGAATCCTTGAGGGAGGTACGACGTGTTCCTGGGAAGATGATTCCGCAGCGGTCTGCATGGGGGATGGATTGGTTGCAGGATTAAGGGGAGTATAGGGGGACGGATTAGAAAACCGACGTAGAAGAGCATCTGCATCGAAGGGAGGGGATGGCTTTACGGAAACGCTAGCTCGTTCGCTGCGGATCCTGTTCATGGGCCCGACAAGGGGTAGAGAACGTTCCATTCGGGGTAACGGGGCTTTGATGTGAAGGAGACTTTGAGATGAGGGGGATGCAGATGGCGGAGCTATCAATAGCTATGCGGTCAAGATGTAACCTCAGGGTCCGCAGAATATAAAACTCACACCACTCTTCAAAAACATTTAAAAGGGTAGCTACACAAACGGTTTCTGTATCTGCACTCCCGCCATTGTCAGCAGACAACAGATCTTTCGGGTGCGCGCTCTGCCGTGAGAAATAAAGGAGTTGCGATAGGACTGGTAGAGGGGCTTACCCGGGCTAAACGGAATCTCGTGAATCTTCAGCTCGACGCTTCGGAGGTGACTTAACATCGCGTCTGGTTGGAGAGATTCTATCGGCTGCAAGCAATAAAATAATGTTAATATAATTGATGTACGGTATGGACTCAACTCACAGTATCGTCATAAATTCCATGAAGCTCTACCAGGTCATCATCATGAACGAGGACCATATCGCAATTAGGTGCCTCCTACAGTTTGTATCAGACCAACGCGCGGAGATAAAAGAAGAACTGTTTGTCCAAAGTGCTCACTTCAGCGATGAATTTTAGTAGGATATGAAGAGGATCCTGGTACTTTGAAAGCTAAGATGAAGAATAGTAAACTTTAAAAAGTGCGCAGCGTTACCTCTGGTACAGCCGGTACTGATACGAGCTCCTTGTCTGGCTCCTCGTCGGATCCCTCTGGGTCTGGATTGGGTCCTGCCGCCCCCTTGAGTCTTGGAAATATCTTGTATTTACGAATGACACGGAACCCTCGTATGAATATGCACTGATCCTCCGGTAGGTCCTAACGTTTATAGGATCACGCGAAAGGTATTTCAGAATTCATTGGCCAGCATAGCTGTGTACGGTCATACCTCGCCATCAGGACCACGATTTAAATGCGCCCCTCGAATGTTTTCGTGTGAAAATTGCCAGTTAATAGTAACAATGTCATCGGGGTGATCCACCTTAGCCCGGAACGATACCCGTGCATCTTCCCTCCCCCCGGGGAAAGCCACATTAGTACAAGATCTTGTGCGATGAGTCCCGGTAACCAGGACGATATCTTCCATTCGGTCAACTCCCAATCCAAGCTGTCGGGCCCACGCGAACCAGGTGTCGATATGCCTGGTCATCCACTGGCCAAATGTATTCTTCGCTCTCGTATCCTCCTTCTTGGCCATTATTGGAAGGCATAATACTGCGCCTTGATTCATCCGACACAAAAAAGAGACCTCGCCTTCTTGTTTCGGCCTGAGAAGAGAAGATGTGAGTGACTGCCAGTGTATATTCAAACCACGCAGCTCACTTACCCATTGGCCTGTAGATCCGATTCGGGCGTGACGCTGGTTGAACAGAGATTATGGGGCATCAGAGTACCCTTATAGATGTGATTTTTTATCTCGAGCGGTTTGTGGTACTCTGGGACACCATTGTCTTGGGATGGATGTTCCTTGGGAAGTAGAGCATTGAATAGACGATGGAATTTGCCTTCGCAAATGTAGCCCACATCGCCGACCTCCACAGCGGGATATAGATTCCCTGGATCTGGATCCCAAAGAGCATGTCCATAGGCAGGGGCCGTGATCAAAAGGTGATGGCGAAAGATGTCGTAGTGAGCCATGGTGCCAGTTACACTGGGGGCGCTTGGGCAAGAACAAGTCTGGTAATATAAATCCTGGGTTCGCCCTGTGCTCAAGCCAGCCAGTGTCCTTGGGGGCGGGGGTAATAGGATTACGTGATTTCTAACTGGACGTTTCGAGCACGTGATTGTAGCTAAACCAAATCGAACACGGCCTCGCGTTCGCGTTTCGCCCACCACGAACCTGAGGATCTACCTGTTTGCCAGCGCGTCTCACACCACTACGATGAATCGACCAAGAGATAGCCTCCTCAACCTCTTCGACCCACTCTTCTCTACTCAACCATCGACGCCACCACCTTGTCCTTCACCAGACTTGGGCTCAGACAAGGAAAACGCGGCGCCTCTCGGGGACAGCCCCATCACTCTCACCAAGTTCTTCAACCGCACTTATACCCGGTACAAGGCACAGCTGCCCCATCCGTTGCCCAAGGGTCGTCTGATTGACTTTGGCGACCCAAACATGTCCTATGACTCGTTTTCTGACGACAATGACGACGACGACGACGAACAGGTTCCCCAAGATGAGCGCGAGCCCGTCGTCGTCCATAACGAGGCGGAGGACGCGCAAGGGACGCCCCAGCGGCGTCCTCTTGCAGACATCGCGTTCGGCGACGGCAGCAGCCGGAGCAGCCCCGTTTCCATTCCGAAAAAAGGTGCGACAGCGGCTGTATTCGGGTCCCCGTTGTCTTTCCGCCTCGCGCGTCCCACGCCCGCGCCATCCTCTTCACCCCTCGCATCCGTCATCAACGCCATAAACGGCACCACCATGTCCCCCTCGTCTCCCCCCACGCCCTCCGCACCGCACATTGCCGTCACCCCCGCCGCGCCTCCCTCTCCCTCGCCAACACGCCGGCAGCTTCGCCCCGGCGCGACACTCCACGCGTCCCCTGATGCCGACGCGCGTCGCGTATCCGTGGACCTGCAGGAGAGCCTGAGCGTCCACTTTGGCGAGTCGTCGTTCGACCTGCTCAAGGACAAGATCCTGTTCCCGGAGAACGACTCGCTTGGCGACCTGGAGATGGACTTGGACTTGGAGGAGGCCATGCTGGGGGTGATGGCCCCCGCAAGGACGGCTGAAGGCAGCGACTGTGACGCTGTGTCGACCGCGCGCACTGAGAGCGAGAGCGAGCCGGACACGGACGACGTACTGTCAGAGCGGCTGAAGGATATGTACATGGCTTCAGACGACGAGGCGGTAGACGCGTGCCCCAAGGCCGACGACCACGACAAAGATGGCATCACCTCCACGCCGCCAGTGAAATTCACGGGCCATGCTGTTCCCAGTTAGCCTTTTTTTTTTTCCATTTTCCGCACAACTTCCGGCCCTGACACTTTCCATTCCCCAAGCTCCATCCCCACCTGTGCGACAATTCATTCGCCCTAAGACAAACCGACTGCAGGCGCCCACACGCCCCAACCCGGCCCCACCCGCAGCCGCGGCTGGAACAACAACCACCTTGCCAAGACGAAGTGCACGCGGATCTATCTCGGCGCTGCCCGCGCCTATCGTTTCAACGGCCGCACTGCGCATCACCAAAAAAGCCAACAAGTCAGACGTGCGCAAGACGGCACTACCTTCTTCCAATTTCTCCGCTCCTTCGTCTTCGGCGGCAAGGGGGGCCCCATCACGCGCGGTGTTCATCGGAGGAGTCCAGCGTCCAACCATGCACACTAAGAGCGCTTCAATGTCTGTGCTTCCCCGCGGGCAGACGTCTCAGCAGGGCAGGCCCGCAGCACCACCTTCTCTGGCCACTGCGCCCAAATCCTCATTGGTGACAGGGGGAGCTGGCCCCGGCGCTGGTCCACGCCCATCTGGTCTACGCCCACCAACATCGCGCGTTGGCAGCAGTGGTATAGTCGCGCCGCGGGCTTCTGTTGTCGGCGGTGCGACGCGGCTGGCCGTTGGTGGTGGCGTTGGTAGGGTGGGCTCTTCTTCTGGAGTGATGAAGCCCGTGGCTGGGAAGAGTGATGGTGTGCGGATGATGCGCCGGGTGTGAGCTGTGGTGCGCTGTATTGTTGGTTCTTGATTCTTGCAGTTATTTTTTTTTTTCTTTTTGTTTACTCACGAACGCACGCACGCACGAGCATCTCTGACTATCAGGACACTGTGACACATGATTTGACGAACTTTTTTTGATTCTTCCCAACAATAACCGGGAGACCGTCCTCGGTAGTAGTTCAGCGTAGTAGATGTCAGCATGTTAAAACACAATCGCATACGTGGATCCATAGGCAGATAACGAAGAATACCCATCATGATGTCGACGTTTAGGGGCAGGGAAGCCTCGGAAAAGAACACGCGAGGCGGGGCAGGTGGCAAGAAGATTGATGCATTATAATGCAATATTGATATGCCAGCACAGGTGCCACCGCGCCACGGTGCCTGGTGATAGACAAGGTAGCCACTGGGTAAGTCGCTCTTTGTTTCTCTTCAAGACCCCGGTGTGTAACCGAGAAAACAAAATACTTTAAATCGTCATGTGAATCCTGGGTAAGGTTTCATCGAGCACATGCTCAGAGGGTAACTCAGACCTCACCGCCTTTATTGGGTACGTAATAATTAACACGTAGGGCCAACACGGGGGAAGAGAGGAATCAAGAGCCCAGCCCGGGCCGAGAGTGTGTGAGATGGGCCGACCAGTTGAGCCGCCATCGATGCTTTTTTAAAGACCCCTTGTGCCAGTTACCCTCTCTTCCTCCGTGCTGTTCAGTCGCATGGCCCGCTCACAGTCGCTCCTCTCCCCAGAGCCGTCCAACGTCGTACATCAACCAGTTTCCATATGCCATGTGTTCGTCTCTCTTCCCTCTCCAACAAACGCCATCGCGCTCGTCTCACCCTTTCGTACCACAGGCAACTCAGAGATCTCATTATATGTCCCGATGAGCGAGGCGTCGTCAACTATGTGCAGGACCAGTGTATAATCGAGCACGACATATCTGATCCATCCTCTGTGAGTCTCTTTCCTCCCCCGTCTGTCTCCTGCTCCATTTCCCATCACCAAGAGGGAAAAAATAGAGCGAAATGGAAATCGCCTTGAGAAAAAAAAAATCGCGCGAATGGGAAGTCCCCGTAAAATGGCCCTCTCGGGGATCTTTGTTTCGTCGCGTTGTGCTCTTTCCAATTGGTCGAGTCACCTTTGCAACGGCGATACGGCCATTGAGTGCGGCATTTGTCCAAACCGACCTGGGCCCAGACTTCTGCAAGTCGCTGATATCGCGCTTCGCATTCTCCTCCGCAGTACTCCCGGCTCGCGTGAGATTGACATGCCTTTCTCCACAGGCACCGACCCCCTTAGTGTCCCTCAACTACATCCCAAACACCATCGCCTCCCTTCCGATCCCCGACACAGATGAACGGCTCCTCGCCGCAGGCGGGCAGGACGCTGAACTCCACTTATCGATACACTCCAGGCGCAATCCCTCACCACGCAACTCTTCTCACACCGCCCCTCCCCGCCCAACGAGAAGGCTATGGCAATACGACAATGTCCTGTCTGGATCCATCAACAACTCCGTCCTCCTTACCTCCCTCAGCCTTACCCGTTCGAATGAGAGCAGCGCAGAACCCCGCGTCGCTGTCAGCAATAACGACTGTACCGTCAAATTCTTTGACGTCAACGTTCGCGGCACTAAAGGCGTCGACGGACCACCGAAGCGCATCAGCGAAGTCGGAACACTACGGCTTGACGTACCCGTGAACCACTGTATGTCCTTCTTATTCTTTGCGTAACTCCGAGCCACGGTGCCTTACTGACGTCGTCATCGTCCTTGCCGATCCGCAGCGTCAATATCCCCAGATGGCCGTACCCTCCTCTCCGTAGGCGATTCGCCCCAAGTGTATCTCCACGGCATGACTGGCGGCGCGCGCATCACCTTCACCCCACTCGCCCAACTGACCCTCCCCCCTTTCGACTCGCACCCCGGCGCGTATTCGATCCACAGCGCTAGCGCGCTTCCCGCGTCCTTCTGCACCGCTTTTTCGCCGTCTGGCTCCAAATTTGCTGTTGCCTCGCAGGAAGGCATGGTCGCGGTGTGGGACGTCCGCTCCCGCAAGCCGATGAAGGTGTTCACGACCGACCGTGGTCGTCTGCCACCAGGCAGTGCTGGAGGGATGGGCAGGAGCGGGAGCAGACCGATGGGCACTGCCAGTGGGTGGCTGTACGAAGACACCTGGGACTGGACCATGCCGGCACACAGGGCGCCTGGCTGGGGTGTGCGGAACGTCAAGTTTAGCTCGGGGATCGACGGGAAGGAACTTATGACGTTTACCGAGGTGCGTCACCGAGCATCCTGGTTAACTCCGTGGAGCGTGATTTTGACTTTGCGTGCGATAGCACACGTCCCTGCTGCACGTCATCGATGCGACCACGTTCGAGCACGAAGAGATCGTCCGCGTTCCCGCGATCGTCGCCGATCCACCACCATCCACCTCTCCGCGTCCGTCGGTACCAACGACACCAAGCTCTGCACGGTCTTCCCCGGCCCCAATCCCATCACCGAACCACCACCACCCACCACAGCCCTACGTCCGCACGCTCGGGACGGGTCTCCAACACGTCTCCGCGCCGCACCTGCATACACATCCGCACGGCCACGGCCACTACCACCACCACTACCACAGCGCCATCCCTCCGCCACCCGCACATACCAGCAGCGAGCGCGACCGCCGTCTGCGCGTGCGTGTACGGCAGCGCGACGTGCTCCTCACCACCGCGCCGTCCCCGGTACCGGCACCCACGTCTGGGCCCACGACACCGCTGCTCGCACGACGGCGCTCTCATGTCGAAGTCGGGTACAACCCAGGCGCGGGCATGGAGATGGACGTCGATGCCGACACGGACGAAATGGACGACATGGACGACGCGGAGGCAGAGACGGACTGCCTTACCTCCCGCGCGCCCTCGCGCGCCGCATCTCCCCCGCCGCCACCACCGCCACCACAGCAACAGCAGCAGCAGCAGCACGGACGGCAGCCCCGACGGCCTGCCGCACCATATACCCCTGGTGGCGGCGGTACGTCGGCGATACAGACGCCGGCACATCTTGATTTGGCGGGCACGTGCTTCGACCCGCGTGGTGCGTGGTTGTATGTCGCGAGCACGTCGGGGATTGTCGAGTGGCGCGTGCGCGGGGGCGAGAAGCGATGGTGGTCTGAATCTGTTTGGGCGTGAACAAAAAGAAATAACTGAAAAACGACAATGGACACAGATGGATTCCCTTCCAACTTTTTTTTTATGTAACGCGTTAGGATTTTTTTTTTTGTCGTCAAGGATCGGATTTTTTTTCCTTTCTTTTTCGTCTCATCGCTTTTTGTTTGTAGTTTTAGTACCTTTTTTTTTTCGTCGATTTGTCTGACTTGTTTGGAAGCAAGGGCCTCATGTATGTTTTACTAGCTATCCACCTTACCTACCTACCTACCTACCTCCAACGAGAGTACTCTTTGGTTTCTCGAACGATGCAATATGCAGTCCACATGTACCCTCTGTATACCTACGCCCGACTTGGATAACATATGGGCTCCTCAATTTCTTCTGGCCCCGGTTTCTTGTCTCAGACTGCTGATGTCAGATTTTTTGTCTCGAGGCTACAGTCTTCGACACGCTTGGAAACGAGAAACGACTCGGAAGAAGGAGTACTTTAAAGGATCATCGACTCGGGTCTATTATTAGATCTGAGTGCCGATTCGGACAACGGAGGTGCGAGTGGGGCGCCTGCTAAAGACAAAAGCGACAACGCCTTTTTTTCAAGACTTCAAACCGCAGTAGGCTGAGTGGTCGCTGAGTGCTGAGCACTGAGCAGAACAAGCCCGACCAGCTATCAGAAGCATTCGCGCACTGTAAGCTGCCAAATCAGTCGAGCTGCTTGAGATAGGCTACAACTTTAATGTCTGGTGTGTCCCGGACGATCTTAAGCTGGAGAATGGCCGAGACCCGCTCACCGGTGTCCATCTCAAAACTTTGGTTGGGGAGCTTGAAGCTTGTTCAAAATCTTTGAAACGCCGGCCGGGCTCTATCATAGTCGTCGTTTCCTCTCTCTCTCTCCCACGGAGGCCGCCCCATCCGCGTTTTGACTTCAAGCAGCTGCCCAGCGCTAATAGATTTTTTTTGTTCACACACGCTGGTCAGACAAGCCGCCTAATGACTTGATGAGAGAACGTGCTGCATCTTCGCTCAAATAAAAACAGTGACCGGCTTTGAATCTGAAGGACGTCGCGTGCCGCGTCCTGCGTGCGTCTCGCTGGGGGGGGGGGGGGGGGACGGTTAATCCAACGGCGGGGGGAGGCCGTTTGTCCCTATATAAATGGGGTTTTGCGATTGAGTGGCCACAACTGCGCATCGCATCGGTGTCTAAACTGAACATTCAGGTCGCAACTTCATGAGGCGATGTTGTTATCATTTGCCACAATACAGAGTATTGTTCTATTGTTTGAACTTGCGCGACGACTTGGCATCAGTATAAAAATGGCGCTAGTCTGTATGGGGAAGCAGAACCAAACCAGGGGGATCCTCCAAAATGGACCAAGGTGGTGTTAAATACGTAGCATCAAGACGCCGCCAGATGCCGAAAAAAGTCCCAAGAGGCCCGAGGAACACCGTACAAGGATCTCCGTCCCTGCCACGCATAACATAACTTAGGCAGGGGTTGCACGCAGCTCGGTGATATGCGCCGGGATGCTGCCAGGGCAGAGTAGTCAGGGAAAGCATCGGAATTTGGGGCTGCTAGCCTGTTTAGTGCCTGACCATCCCAGAAAATCAGAGAGAAGTCTCGGAGGCCGGGCAGTCGCATCAGAGTCGGACTCTGCAGGGATGGAACCGGATGCTTGATCATAGCCAAGTTATTGGGTATTCTTCACTCAAGGATCATGACGTCTAGGCGTGCGAGCGTGTGCTTATCCCCCAGGGCCCGTAGTGGGGGGGGGGGGGGTAGCGGGATACCTACGGCTGGAGTAAGTTACTGAGACACACTTGATAAGGTGCTGCGTCAATGTTTTTTCCCCCTAGCTTCTAGAGAACCATATACCACAAGCTGCAGCGAAAAATGAGCACGTCATCTTTTTTCTGGCCTTCAAGTTGCACAGAGAGGGGCGGATATTGGCCTCGTGGGATCCTGTCAATCAATATATCCAACTAACTTACAGCTGTTTTCATAACATATGGCGGGTCAGTTTTCGCGTAGCCCAGCGGTCATCCAAAACTCATGAGCGGGGTTCGTAGTTAAGTGGACAAGAGAATTGGGTTATCATACAGAATTGGGGTTATAGAATAGTTATCTCCGTTGTCATGCTCGGCAGCTTACTCCCTTCCATTGTCGTCCCTTCCAAACCCTCAACAATGGTCCGGTACTCCAATGACATTAAGGAGTTGGCCTTATCAATGTCACATCGGGGACTGCGTGACTCAGAAATCCATGAGCTCACTGGAATCAGTATACGGTCGCTTGAGAGATACCGCAGCACACATCGCAGGATAGGAGTGGTATCTTCACCACCACCAATTAACAATGGTCGGCCACGTATTCTCACTGCTATTCAAGTGAAGGTATGTCTGCAATATACGGGTTCTGGGTGTTGTCTAACTGCTACAGTTTCTTTGTGGTTCTGTTGAGCGCCAGCCCGACACTTCACTCATGGAGCTGCAGGTGGCGCTTCAGGAAGTGTGTGGCGTTGAGGTATCGCTTCCAACCATTATGCGTTCCCTCCGAAGGAAGGGATACACAAGGAAAATGGTGCGTACATCTTCAATCTATTGGCCCCAACATTCTCATCAACATCGTTGACAGCTCACACGTTGCGCTCTTGAGCGTAATGAGCAAGACCGTGAGGCGTATATGGCCCTCATCACTGCCCATTTCCGTCCAGAACAACTTGTCTTTGCCGATGAGAGCCATTTCAATCGACTCACCCTGAGGAGGCCGTATGCGTGGTCTATGCGTGGCGAGCGTGCATGCCACTACGAGTTTTTCCATCGTGGTAAAAAGTACTCGATGTTACCTGCTATTTCCCTGGATGGCATTTTGCACCTTGAAGTCGTTGAGAACGCCATTACCGGCGACATTTTTCGTCAATTTGTTGAAGGCCTTCTCCCTCGCATGAACAAATGGCCACTCCCTAATTCGGTCCTTATCATCGACAACGCAGCCATTCACAAGGTGGCTGGAATTCGTGAACTGGTTGAGGGGCATGGCTCGCGCCTCATTTACCTCCCCACATATTCACCAGATTTCAACCCAATCGAACTCGCATTCTCATCCATCAAGGCCTGGCTGCGTGCGAATCGTGCTCGCGTCAATGCCGATCTCGAGTCTGGTAATGGCAATGTGTACCATGCATTCTGGGCGGCCGTCTACTCTGTCACAGCAGACGACGCAAAGGGCTGGTACAAGCACTGTGGGTACCAGGTCCCTCTTCAAGTCCCTCCTTAGTTTCTTTATGTGTGTCTGTGAATATATGGTTGCAGGCAGTCACTCGGATGATCAGGGAACAAAAAGAACACGGTGAATTGAAGCGTTATGGGCTACGCTGGTACCGGTGCATCGGGTTGAACCCACTTGGCTGTCCGACGACCGTGGGATAGTTGACAAATCCACCTCACGTGAAGCGATGTTGCCCCAAGCGTTGCCCTGTCGACATGATCCTCCTCATTCGACTCGGTCCTCCTGTTCACCAATCCTTTAAGTTTCGTGCTGCATGCACGAATGGTGCTGAGCAGTTTCCAATCACCCTCTAGGTCTTGTAATATGTACTTTGAATATGATTATTCCTTCCATTCCCGTTGAAATCAATTTTTTGTCAGCGGAGACTAAGTTGCTTTAAGTAAATTCTTTTTCAATTACTATGATTTATTTTTGTGGGAAGAAAATTCGGCATGGTCACCGAGATGCCCATTCAGACTACGCCTGTAAGCGAAAAATGGTCGCGACCCGACAGATGTTATGAAAACAGCTGTAACGTCAAGGACCTATCTTCCATTGGACTCGACCGATGGAAAGAAAGAACCAGCTTGACGGCGCGCGCGCGGCGCTGGTAGTAAGTTACTGTACCACTGGTGTGCCTGAGAACCGCAATGTGATCCTAGGTGGTGAGGCCCAGGCCAGGAAATTAGCCGATTATCACTTACTGTATCTGGCGGAAAGGAGAGACCCCATCTATATAACAAGGATAGACAATAGACTAACTTGTGAATAAACTCTTTCCAAAAACAGAGAGAACCGTCCTATCATATACCATTACTGTGTCAATCGAAGCGCGTTTGCAAGGGCGAAACTAACCGAGGCAGTGGGCTGGCTGTGGGCGCAGCACAATGCCAGATGGGGCAGGACATGGTGTTGAGGAACAAACGATATGCTCGAATTGCCGAGCAACTCTAAAGTAGGAAGTCGATAAGAAGAGGTGGCACAAGATACGACTCGGAGGGGGTTACAGGCTACATATATATTGTTTGTACTACTGTACACTGTGAAACGCGTCAAGCTGAGACCCACATCTTCTTGGACAAAAGAATCGACATGAAATTAAAAAAGGAAAGGAAAAGCACGATAACAAGAAGCGAGCATTGTCTAAAACATACAAGAAAAGACTCCTGGGAGAACCCCATCTGGGACCCATCATCAATCAAAGATATAAACAAACAACAAACGGCTGGTGCAGAAAGATAAAAAAAAAAAAAAACCCCGGTCAGGTCAGACATACCCCCTTCGCTCCCTCCACCGATTTCCTGCGCTACTCCCACTCAACGGTGTCGCCGCCACCAACCCTGAGCTCGAGTGAGAACGCTTGCGCCCCACCACCACCGCCGCCGCTCGCCCGTCGCCAGCCCCATCACCGACCAGGCTTTCCGCCGTGCCACCGGTGTTGGAAGGAGAGGCAGGCACGCCAGGCGTTGTCGATGTGTCCGCGGTCGTATTGCGGGGAATAACAAAGTACCGCCCGATCGCGCGGCGTACTGCGGCGTTGGCGCCGCTTGCGATGCCGCCCTCGGGGATCGTCGGGATGCGTGGGTGACCCAGCGTCGGCGGGCGCTTCTTGTACTGCAAATAGGTGCGTGTGGGGAAAAATTGGTGTTTTAGGACTAGAGGAGGGAGGAGAGCGGGGGGGAGGAGGGGAGGAAAGGGCCGCCGGAACGGAAGGGTGGTGAGTACGCACCGTCTCGAGCTCGGGCTTTCCCCGCCAGCGCGCGAGGGCCTCGCAGAACCTAAGCGCTGCGCGCTCGACGGGCTCAGCAGGATACCGCCACGCAAGGTCATCCATATGCGACGAGAGGTCAGAAGTCCCAGCGGGAACGTCAAGAAACTGGCGAGGGCAGACAAACGACACGAGCGTGTCGGTTATCAGCAGCCACATCAATGATCCCGATCAAGAGGGTAAGCGCGAAGGATAACAAGTAAAGCGCCAAGTTGGCAATTTACACATACCCGAGCAACCCGCTGTCCCATCTCGTGCGAAAACTCTGCCTCCCCCCCTCCGCCACCCACCCTTGAGTCACTTCCTTGACGACTACGACGGCCACTACCACTGTCACTGCTACTCGTGAGATCACCACCTATTCCTGCACCATTGGCGATATCATACCCGTTACTGGTGTTCACGTTCCGGCTCGGGAAGAGCACGTTGACGGCATCAGGGAGATCTGGCATCTCATCCGGTTCAAACTCATCGTATTCGTCGTTTGTGGTGAGTGGTGAGGCTTCGGGGGTCCCTGCGCTGCCGAGCCCGACACCCAGCAGGACCTGCATGGGGGCAAGCCCGGCCCAGCCGGCGGTAAGGTACCCCTCGAGCACGGCGCACGTGAGCAATCCAGCAAGCAGGAGGTACCACTCTGCCGTCGGCACGAGCGCTGTGGCGCCAATATCCTCCGCGCTGGTGGTGGTGCCGACCTCCCGCCCAAGCTCGAGCGCGACGAGCGCAGAGAGCCTCAAAAACCGCGGGATGAGCTCCGTGAGCTGCGTATTCTTCGCCCCCGGAGGGCCGCGCGCCTCGTCCGGCGGCGGGATCCCCCGTCTGAGTAACGTCCTGCCTAATCCCGGCCGCCCAAGCCCGCTCCCGACGCCTGCGCCCTCGGAAAAGCCAGAGATGCCCCAGCCCGGGGGAACGGCCGCCCGCTCGTTCGCACGATGGTCGTCGCTGCGTGTGCGCAACGGTGCGGTACGACCCGGAGTGACGCAGATCTCGCATGCGCGGTGTAGGTGCCGTGGGCAGCGAACAAAAGGGGGAGAGCTTGATGTACTTCGATTGACGCCAACAGCGAACATATCACGCACGCGCGACCTGGGCTCCACAGAAAACGGTTGTTGGTGAGTCGGGTTCGATGACTGGCTCGCAGTAAGGTTAGCGTCTTTTTTTTCCCCTTGAAAACAGGGGCAGTGCGTGAAGAAGTGAAAGAAACGCACGTACAAGATGCGGCGACGATGAGATTGACACTGAGGAAGCAGCGGAAGACACGGACAAAAGAGGAACAAGAGACTGTGGCAGCCATGACACGTGCGATGAAGATGGCGCTGACGACAACGAGCTTCGAGCAGTCCGCCTGGAGGTTGATGGACCCGGATCGCTCCTGGACGTGGACGAAGAGGCCGCCGCAGATGCAGCCTGGACACGCAATTGACGATGCACGGGAGGCTGGCGCGAGAACAAGTCGTTGATGACCGTGGTCAGCGCCAGCCTGAGCCGGACGCCATTGGGGAGGACGTGCTTCCCTACTGGGGACGACGTAGGTGCTGACGGCGCGACAGGGGGCCTTTGCGATGGCATCTATTGCGTGTCCAGGGTCAGCGGGAGCGAGACTGATACGCAGGGTGGGAGAGGTACGGGCGCAATGGATTCTTCCGCCGGAACCGGGTAGTCACGCGGGGGCTGCTTGAGCATGCCGGTGACGACCTTTTCGAGCGCCTCGGCGCGCTGCCTGAGCCTACGCGCGAGCGGCAAATCCCGCCGCGCAATCTGCGCTTCCTCTTCGTCGCGGGATTGTTCCGGTCCGCCCGCAGCGGCACCGTCACTATCACTGGGAACTTCCTCGTCTTCGTCCCAGTGCTCGGGTCGCTCGCGGTGCGCGTAGTTGGGTGAGCCTGGCCCGCCTGTACGATCGGTCATGGCGAGCTCGGCGCGGGCCTGGGCGAAACGGGTGCGTGCGTGTACCCAGAGGAGGTGGTCGATAATGAGCGTCCGCGTCGATTTTTCTCTAGGTGGGATAGAGTGGAGGTGGTGTGCATGTTTATGTGCAGGCGCGCGAAAGATAGGCGCGGGAGTGTGCGGGGCACGGGGAAGGTAAGTTGACAGCTGTGGTGGCTGAGGCAATGGTTGCATCTGCGGGAGCGGACCTGTTCCTGAACTGGGGTCAGAGCCGCTTCGACTGGAGACCGAGCTGGGACTGTGACCATTCTGCGGTGAGGGCGTTGGTGTGGCGAATTGGAGATGACCGTTGTGGGGGAAGTCCATGCAGGATGACACGATGACGAAGAAGGACGAGACGATGGACCGCTCATGCAAAAAAACAAGGAGAAAAAAGAGCTCGAAGGAGACGGTTGAGACGAGTTGAGGTTGGGATGGAAGTCTAGCGAGTCTGGGTCTCGTTCAAGGAAGATAAATCGAAATCGAATCGCGATACTTTAATCACCCTTTGCTCCAAGCTTAGGTCTCGTTCCGACTTGGACCGGGTAATCTCGGGGTGAGCCGTCTGCGTGCCTAAGCTGTATGACCCGAATAAAACTGGGAAAAAAAGATAGACGCGACATCGTGCCCCGAAAACTAGAGATACACAACTGACTAGCCAGGTGAAAGTCGTGTCCAGAGTGAGTCAACTAACATGAAATCTCCCTCTCAGGCTTGGTTTCTAAATGACGCCCGACCTACCGATCCCGCTCATCGCTGCCGCCTTACCCCGTTAGTCAACAAACACGTGACCATTATCTAAAGCTTCAAATAGCAAACGACAAGGTTAGAGTGTACAAACTTGTACAGGCCAATGCACCAACGGATGAGAACGGAACGGGAACCACGGTCCGCTGCCACCCATCCATTGCAGACTCATTTTGGTTTGTCTTTCCGCAGTCTTTCCGCCGCCGTGCACAATACCGAGCCAACAGACAAACCCGGGCCTCACATTCGTAATGCAAGCCTGAATACTGTGACGGGACATTTATATGTACACAGACTCTGAAAAATTCGCCACTAGGCAGGGGCGTAAGCTGAGGCTGCTGCGTTCGCAACACCATCAGGCTCTGCACCCTCCAGCGTCCTCGAGACACCATGACAGTAGAGTGCGCAGTCTCCACTTCCGTTTCGAAGAAAGGCCTCCGGCACTGCGCCCAGGTCGCAGTTCTGTTGGCCTGCTCGGGCTTTCGGCTCAGTTCAGCTCGCAAGCCGTATGCGTGCTCCAACGGACCTATTAAGCAACTAAAGGCGAGGTTGTGAGAACTTGAAATGCGCTCCTCCCTAAACGGGAGAGGCAAGTTCTGTGACCACTGGCAACCGGGAATTATGTTCTTCCATATCCTTTCGCTGTTCTCCTCGTAACAGGATACAGCGGTTCCATGGGTGGAGATAGCCAACCTTCGAATTCCCAATACGTGTAATGGCGTCAAATGCCACCTCCACACGAAAACGATCAACTATTTTCCAGTGTAGTTGCTGCATCTGTGAGCGACAATGCCCAAGCGGCATTTATAATAAACGACTTATGAAAATGGTCGTCCGAGCGCCGGTGAGCCAC
Source organism: Lactarius indigo (assembly GCA_025766275.1). Taxonomy (NCBI): domain Eukaryota; kingdom Fungi; phylum Basidiomycota; class Agaricomycetes; order Russulales; family Russulaceae; genus Lactarius; species Lactarius indigo. The sequence continues at coordinate 65,834 of JAFKAC010000102.1, read as the reverse complement.
AAGCACAGAGCTGCACCTTTCTGGCAACTAAGACTATCGTGACGGGGGAGCACAAAGATACGAAGTTTAAAGCGAATCGTAAGTACAATAAGTGCTGACGAATGTCTGTTGAGAGACAATAAGTGACTTGCTTATAACGTAACTAGAACTTGAATCCCCCAGCGAGCCCCATCACATCCTCCGGATCTATAACAGCTCTGATCTTACGAAGCCGAGGCACGTTTTGCCCATAGATGTCTTCTAATGGAGTACCGAACAGCGCGTAATTCACATACACCGCGGCATGCGACACATTCTGCCCATCTGCGAGCGCGACAGCGTGAATCGCGGCCGACTCTTTGCGCATCGCAGAGGCAACGATTCCATCGAGCGAGGCATTAGTCCATGTGTAGCCCAAGACAGATGGGAAGACTGCCTGGGAGCGATCTGGGGGATATGCAGAATCGGACCCGTGGGAGAAGACACCACTGTCGAACGGCTCAAGAGTTACACCAACAGTCGAATTTTTGTCCAGGGAAGCAAAATACGCGCCCCAAAACTGCCAACCCGTTCAGCTTATGGACTCAATGTTTGGCCCGAAGTGAGGTGCTGACCTTGGTCTGATTCACAAACGCGTCAAAAACGGCAGGTGAGTATTGGGTGACGGGCACTCCACAGAAATAATTGCTAGAAGTTTCGCGTGAGCTTCACCGCAGCTGGGTAGAGTAGACCACCAACCGTATACTACCGGGAGAAGGGTTTAATTGGTTGAATAATAAGATTAAATCAGCGAACGATGTAGTCGACACGTTCTTCGATGTGACCGGAATGGTCAAGAAATCATCAAAAAGTCCCTGAGGAGGAACGGGTGCGTCATAGAAGAGAAAAGATCCAACTAGCAACTATTGGAAGTCAGCTCATTTCTTCTAAATATACCGAGGGCTTCGTGCGTACTTGGCCAGAGCCATAATTCAATATCACCGCGGCTGAGGCCTTGATATCTTGCTTTCGCTGATACCTCACAAGAGCATCTTTGACCGCGGCCAATTGGTTCGGAGGATAAAACATAAAGCCACCCTTCCAGTCAGTACGTCAATATGATTCTCTCTGGAATCCGGTCTCGATACAAACCCAAACTTTGGTTTGCGGATACGACTTGACGACAAACTTGGTCACAATCCCCTGTTAAATCACTTAAGTTTTCGGAGAATTATTCCCTAGCAATTTCGTCGCGCACAAAATTGTTCAGTCCTCCCTGCAGTTTCGAATATCAGCAAGACCGTGGTGCATTCGCTGGGTTATAACCCACCCTCAGCCCGAACCAGAGATCTTTATCTTTCAAAGTGACCGACGTGATAGTTCCATTGGGTAGGACAAGTTCGTAACTCACAACGTTGTCGACCGAAAGGCCATACTCGTTGCTTTTATACGAAAACCCTACATATAGTCATGGATCTACGCCCTGTTGAAGTACCAGGCAATAAATCTCACCGCCACCAAGTGTCACACCGGCGACACCGACCCCCGGTATGCGCGCTCCGATGACATTCACTCCAGCAGGATCAAGCGCAGTATACACTTGATCCCAGGTGAGACCAGGACCGAGCTCTACCGTTCCAGCAGTTGAATTAATCGCTATCTTGTCGAAGCGTGCCAGGGAGATCTGAACGCCACGTGTCGAGGAGAACCCAGGATTAGACGCGTGACCTCCGCCCTTCACTGCAAATGGCGTGCGGGCCGACCCTATGATACGTAGCTACGAAGATATGCGATCAGTGGGAGCAAATCAAAACAATGCACAGCTTCGTACAATCTTGCTCACGTCATCCGCCGATCCAGGCTCTACGGAGCAGGTGGACGCTTGGGAACTCGACGCGTACGTATGTGTAATGTCAGAGACATATTGAGGAGAAGCTATCCAATAATCCAGATATCAGTTCAAATGGTAGGAACGAGAAACACACGGGACACACGGGGGTAGAATACCTCGGAAGCGTTAGAGATGGCTGCGGCAATCTGATGGCAAGTTGCATTATATCTAGATGTTGCAGCCAGCGTTGCACGATCATCCAACGTCCCAGGATGGCCACATGCCAACGCAGCTAGCAACAGCGCGCAGAGTAAAGACGTCGTCGGGAGCATGAGTACGACACTGGGGAACTGCCTGGACCAGAGGGAAACTGCAGCTGGTTACACCTTTTCAACAATTGATTTAAAAGTGATGACAGGAACCGTATGGCCCATCATGACAAATGTGCGATCCACGTCGGTGCATGGAAGGCGGGTTTTACCAGCCAGACGCCATCAAGTTCAATTATATATGTGTGCCGCTGAGCCCAAAGTGTGTGCCCTATCATAGGAGCGTAAACGCACATCCAGTAGTTTGCGGCCCGGCACCGAGTCAACAGCCGGTCCGGGACTCTCAGTAAAAAAGATGATGTCAATTGCCAGTACAGTAGTCCGAAAGCACCAGCTGTTGAGCCAAGGCTGCTGATAGTCATAAAATTTGAAGATATAGCCCAGTCAATCCGGATAGGTTGTCAGATCCAGCTAGAACCCTAGTGATAGATATAGGCTTGGATATAGGCGGCGACCGTTGGGATGTGAGGTCGATAAAATGGAAATTTTCCATTTTGTCAATTTTTTTTTAGTGGACTGCTCACACTTGCGCGGTACTGTGAAATACAAATACAAGTGGGGGAACGTGGTCTACGTTGCTATAGACGATGGGGCTTGGGTGGGGCGTGGCACAGAGGGGGATGCGGCACCCACGGGCCGTGGGTGCCACGGGACGGCATCACGAGGGAGGCACTTTTGCCTTTTTCAGCACGTGGCCGGATGCAACAATTCTGTCTGGTCTGGATGCTCCAATTGGATGACGAGGCCAGCGGCTGGCATGCCAGACGCATGTGTGCCCTGGTGCCAGTGCTGTAACAATGAAACGAGAACGAGGTGAGGCCGAACTCCATCTGTCTGAGTCCTTCACATGCTTCACACCTTGTGCGCGGATGGCGGACACCCAAATGATTGCAACTGCAAATGCAACTTGTGTGCACGTACAAGTACACATATACCGTTAATCTCCCGCCGATCACAACCCGCGCCACGTCCCCATGGTCTCCCTAAGATAGCTTTCATTTCGCTACCTTTTAAATTTTCCATGTTGTGATGATTCAGGGTCACCCGCACGACAACCGTTCGGTGTACATCTCGTTCGGTCCTTTCTATCCATGCTGTACGTTGCGCACCTCAGAATCAGATGCTCTCGATCTATCAGGAGATAAACGAGCGTTCAAAGACGAATGATAGAACTGATGACCTCCTGCTGGAATTCCAACAGTGGTTAACCCGATTATCTCTGATTCATGATTTCCTCACCTTTTCCTCACTCTCCGCCGCTGACTGACTCAATTTGATTATTTATGGTTGCGAAGTCCATCGACTTGTATATGGGCGCTCAGTCCTTACAAACGACAGCGTGCATCGAAACAGCGCCAAGGGGGTGGGGGTGTGGGGAATTGTATACAGGGTAGTTTCGGGAACTTATGCCCCAGAAGAATGCGGCGGCTCTGTCCCATCTTTGACATGATGATATCGGCATCGGTACGAAGCCAGACCAAAAAATTTGCACCATTTTGGATATATGGGTCATTTCTCCTTTTTGAGCCGTTTCCTAGCTTTCACACGTTGCTCTCGTCACTCACCTGCCGCTGGGCGCTTTTGTCCACGCGGTTGTGTACTCCGCTCTGGCGTCTGGCGGCCATATTGCGGCAGGTGATCTCATCTAGGGGGGGGGGGGAGGGGAGGAACGAGCACAACTCTGTCGTTGTCAGGGCCAAGTCGCCGTATGAACCGTGGCACGATGCCATGAGGGATTTCATCGAACACGTTTCCTGCTAATCCCACTTTATCGATATCGTGCAACTGCCAGCAATGGGGGTGTGGCACAGAGCAAGGCACGGACGCCTCGTTGCCCGATCGACCCGAGCGAGCAGACGCTCGCAGGGTGCCAAGCAACGGCAGAGTGGTGCTCGTGATATCCAGAAACAACAACGATTTCCCAAAAGAGTGTCACCCATTCCTCACTCGAGCAACCTGACAGACTCCGGTCCGTATCTGGCTCGCCCGGTCAAACCGGAGAAATGTGCTGCGTATGTTTTCCAATTTATCTCTCGAGGAAGGGGACTGCGACACGGAAAGCCCATTTCGTTTGTAAACCAACGACATGCCCAACAACCACTGACACCCCGAGCACCGAATCGCGCGCGGTTAGGAGTTTGCAGAGGACGGCGGGGTCCAACTTCTATCTAAGGGAACCAGGCGACGCCCACACCCTTCTTTGATGCCCCCTGAGTATTATTATCCCAGCCCCATCCAGATCACAGCCTGCCACGGACGAAGATGCCTTCGAAACCACTAGAACACGACCTGTATTTCCGCCCGTGCCCAGCGGAATGTCCCTGTATGGAGACGGCCACCAATCCCTGCGCACCATGCGTGCATGTCGTGGTGAGCACCACGAAACCAGGTCCCAGGGAGATTCCCTCCGTCTTGTGTGGCGCGCTGAGGCCACAATCTGTTCCACAGTGCCGTGATATGACCCCGCGCATCTCGGCATGCAGATAAAGCACGCACACGCACACAAACAGTTGTTGCACACGGGTCGCCGAAGACCGCCTTGTTTCATTTCCTGTGCGATCGCGTCCTCATTGCTGTAGCTCCAAGTTGTAGACCTTGTATGAATAGTTAGAACGTGGAAGACACAGGAATAAAGCTCCAGGGTTGGGTTGGCCATGCAGTGCCTTGCGCGCCAGAGTTGGACTTTTTCGGTTTATCAAATCCACCTACTACTGTAGTGGTTCACACGCTGCGGCAAATTGTGAGTATGACAGTTGCCTGCGGCGCGGGGCATCGGAGGCTGCGTTCCATGCCAAGATGGCGAACCAAAAGACCACAAAGCTCCCGCCCCGAATACTGTGTCTTGAAGCCGGTTAGGTTGCCGGACATTGCCAGCAGAGCAGCCCAAGGTAAGTTAGTACACCTCCACCAGGGCCCTACCACCTACAACCACGGATCAACCACCACAGTGGCACATTCCCAAGGATGGCGAGGTCGAATTCCTGATTTCGTAATCGAGGTCGTTAGGTCGACCACCAACCGTTCTTTCAGTCAAGGTAAATAATGGCCGTAACCTTGGCCGTAACAGGATGGATAGCGGGAAAGGCAACTCCAGCGTTGCCTTCATAGGAATTGCAGTTCATGGTGTATTGAATCTGTGTTCTAGTATAATACAGTATCAAAGAATATGATGGACAGGCTATTAACATTGTGGTGTTATTGATCGCTCGGCATGACCCCACTCATGATCAAGAATCATACAACGATTTGCAAGGTCTGACTGTTCTCAATGCAGACATGCAAAGGTGACGATGTTGATTAAATGTTGATAAGTCGCCGTTTGATTATCTGAGTTTTGTCTGTCCCAGTGCTACGCGTCTTCTCCTAAACTGTCTCAGATGGTCCCACTCGCCAGTTGGCTTGCTGGCATCCACCTTGGTACCAGCAGGAGGACATGTGTCAGTGATGGTGGTCATGATGGATGATGTTGAGCACGATAGGTGCACGCGTTTGGGAAGAGAAAGCATCAGTGATCAGAGATGGCGCCAAAACGATTGCTCGTGGCTCGTTGTGTGTTTGCACTTAGCGTGGTGGAGGGTCAGATTGATGGAACGACGGGACTTTTCCCGATCTTTGTGAGGGTACATCTAGGCACAGCATTCGTCCCACCACTTTGAAATAGGGCCAAGCGGAGATGCAGTTAGCAGGAAATCGAATATTCTGCACCGCCCCCTACAGTACAGTGTACAGAAAAGGCTGTGCGTAGGTGCACGGCCTCAAAATCGCAGTTCAACTTCCGTCATGAATGGGTGGCACGATCGGAAGATCGACGGAAGATGAGGATGGGACAATGGGCTGCGACGGGATGGTAAGAAGTAAGGCTCAGACGTTTGCTTCCAAGTAGAGAATCGTTGTACTTTTGATAACGTACAGTATAACGGAGGGAGGGGACACGGTACACAGCCCCGGAAGAGAAAGGGCTGTGCGCCTATGGGCATTATTACATATGGAAAACGGCAATGGGACTCGGGGGGTCGTGCCAACACAGCCCCCAATTGACTAGTTCCTGGGGTCCGCCATCCAGGTTTTGCTTTTCTCAGATTGATTATAACAGCCCCTTCCCTCATCTCATCCACATAACATTTGTCTCCTTCGCACTGCCTCTCTGGAACAGCATTTCTAGATCCTCTGTTCCTCCATTTTTGTCGCTCCCTCCAACTATATCATCTCCTCCTTCCGTCCCGGGTCATGGAACAACTAGTACATCAATCCCACCGTTTTATATCTGATCCCGACGACGGCGTCGACTTCCGCCCCTCCGGTCTCCTTCCTGACAATCTTGACCTCTCTCCCCATCACCCGGCCTTCGATTCTTTTGACCTTCGACCGTCCAGCCCCCACTATCCAGCCACGCCGTCATATAACGGCTCGTACCACAACTCGCCTTACTCAGCTGTTTCAGAGCTAGATTTTGACTCAAAGGACGATAGCCTAGCTCTTTTTGATAACGACCCCCTCGCCATCTCGCCCAGAGACGACCCTTCAGAATACGACGCACCCACATCATCAGCGGGCCTTCTGATGTTTGACGACGACTTTATGTCAGGAGTTAACAACTCGAACCGTGTATCTGTTTCCATCACCCCCGCAGACGACCCCCATTCCCCGGCGTACTACGATCACGGATCCCCGTCATCGAGCAACGGTGGGGCCGAAAGTGGGGCTGAGAATGATCGACGGAGTCCAGCCTCGTCTGTGTCCTCACATCATCCTGGCGTCAGTGCCTCCCCCCACCTTGACTTCAACCAGCTTCGCGTCGAATCACCATATCATGGCCCTGTCCCAATGCCTAATGAATCCGCCTCTCCTCAAATGAAGCCCCAATCACCACCCGTGTTGGTCATCCCCGACCTGAATCAGCCTAGTGGGTACGCACAAGGCCAACCTGTGATTCATGCCCCGGAAGGTGACGGGGTAGGTCCTCGACTTCATATCGTTCCCGCGACGCCCGTGAGTGGCGGGGAGACGAGTCAAGCGACGGGATTCAGGAACACGATTTCGCAAGGTCCGTATCCCCGGAAGACTGCCGCGGTTTTTGTTCTCGTGAGAGAGAGTTTGTCACTGACACTGTTTACCGATCGCAGGATCAGCAACGCCATCAATTGTGCCATCGTCGAGTTGGGGCCATCATTCATCCGACCCCTCGGCAAACTCCGCTCCATCACAGCCGGCGTCTGAGTTCCGTCCCAGCGCCGGTCCCTCCGATGGCTCCGGCCTCTTTAACTTCCCTGGGGCTGCTCAGCAATCCCGGACCACCTCTGCAGATATCTCAGCTTCCGTTCAAGAAGAATATCTCCTTCCTCCCTCTCCTTCACGTACTCGTTCAAAATCTGACACCTCTGCCCGTCCACCTCAGTGGAACTCCAGCCCATTATTCAATCAACAAGCTCCCCAGAGTCGGCATCTTGACCATAGCTCGTCTAATTTCACGAGTGGTCGAACCGTGCATATGAACGAAGTCCTTCCCCCCCTCGACGTTATTCCCCGTCCGTCCTCCTCTGCAAGCGCCATTCAAACCTCATTGAGTTCGGGGCCTCTCCAGCATCCATACTCCTTCAATTCCAGTTCTCAAGGCGGCCCATCCCATTTTCTTACTGCTGATTTTTCACAACTGAGACGCGCGCGCTCGGACGGCGGTGGAGGACCAAGACTCACTCATAGACAGTCACGTTCCGAAGACCTACGACCCACAATGCTCGGTTCTTACACCGGCTCTGCTATCCCTAGCTTCCCCCCCAGCCGGCATGTCGACGTGCTCGCCCAGCAAACTCAGTTCTTACATCCCCCTTCTTCTCAACCGTTCGTCCGTGGGCATCACCGTCGGGCCTCGAGCGGCTCCCGGGAGCGCGGAGGCATCGCCGGCCCAGTTTGGGGAGCTGTACGAGCGTCACCATATCCAGCCAGCCCTTCTAGCAGCCCAGGACGCATCACAGAACCTCTTCCTGATCCAAGTCTCGGAAATGGGCAACCCCAGCTCATCGATAACATGTCGAGAGGGGACGTATACCAGAGTGATTATACATCTGGTGGGTCTCGCGGTACGACACCGGGAGTACTACCAGTCGCGAGGCCAAATGTGACGACAACTGCGACGGCTGATGCTAGCATGAAACGGCGCATCAATGATGCAAAGTTCGTGTGTCCTATTCAAGGATGTGGTTCAACTTTTACCCGTCATTTCAATCTCAAAGGTATGCGACTTCTCTACATGCACCTTGTTTACTGTCACTCACCCTATGGACACCTACAAGGGCACTTACGTTCTCACAACGACGAGAAGCCCTTCCAGTGCAAATGGCCTGGGTGCGGCAAAGGTTTTGCGCGGCAGCATGACTGCAAACGCCACGAGCAGTTACATTCGAATCACCGCCCATTCACTTGCGATGGTTGCAGGAAGCCGTTTGCGCGGCTTGATGCGCTTAATCGTCACTGTGTGTCATTTTCCCATCACGCCCTTTTTCTATTGTGATCCTAATATAATGTTCGTTATTCAGTACGCTCGGAGGGTGGCTCCGGTTGTATGAAGGCACAAGAGTCAAGCCCAGATCAGCAAAACCCCGGGGGGTCGTTTAAACTTGAACAGGACGCTGATGACCAAGAAAGCTGGGGGGGTTACACGATGTAACATTCTTGTATCTCCCTCAGATCTTCCGCATCTACTTGGTACTGCTGACTCATCGACTTCACTTTCCACACATTTCCACCACCATCTCCGCTGAGCTTCATGATGAACGAACGACAACATTTGATGACACCTTGATGCGCGGGCGCCTCTGGGCTCCCCCAATGCCTTTTGTGTATAGTCTTGTCCCCATATTGCATCGTAGTTTCCGACTCCGTTACCTTATCCCTCTGAACTACGTCCTTTGCTGTCCTATCGGTTACCCATATGTTTCCGCACCAATGCTTGCTGATCTCTCCTTTCTCTTTCCGTCTCATTTCTCATCATCTCATATGGACTTCTGTAGCTTGCGTATCGTTAATAGTCCCCTAGACCATGGAGATCTGCTACTGTATTTATTGTATGTAGAGCGAATGTAAAGAACAAACACATCTTCATCTCCTTTCGTGTTCCCAACCGGGTTTGATTGCGCGGTCAAACGACGGATCACAGCCCTTGACATTGCCTGTTACGGCCATTGGGCGCTATGAGGCATGTAAAGCGAGCACATGGCCCACCGCAGATACCCGCAACCGTCATCGTCAGGAGTTCAAGAACGTAAAATGAATACAACTTCCGTAACTCAAATCTTTAACGGCGCCGCCGCCCCTGGACTCGCTGCGCTGCGGCAATTGCTCGCTCATCCAGTCGGTCACTTTTGTCTTTCTGTCGTTTCCCCCTATTCGAAGGATCCCTTTTTTTTTTACTCTCACAAAGATCACTCACTCTATTCATGTTTTTGTTCCAACATTATATAGGTAACCCGTTGCCGGCGCCGCGCAGTAGCTCGCCGAGAACCTTTTGCTTGCTTCCTGAGCGGGCCTTCTCCCGCGCGATTTGTGTCAACATCTCCGTGATGCGGTCGTAGTCCCCGGTGACTTTGGGCGGCGATTGTCGTGAGTGCTGGTGCCGTAGCATCAGACCTGGTTACAGCGTCGCTATCGTACGTCATGTGTCTGTTCTCTCACCCCAACCAGAAGGGCTACGGAACGACGCGAGCGTGGGGTGCGACATGCGTGTGTGGGTGACGACAGCGCGTCCCGGTTATCAACTACGAAGGGGTTCGCGCGAAAAAAATACTCACGTAACGGCCAATGGCTTGGCGATGGACGGACGATGGGGGAGGGGGAAATCATGATCGATCCGCTGCCCGCTCGGTGGCGCTCGGTTGGTGATCGCATGGGCGTTCAGAACCGCCGGGGATTTTTTATGATAGAGTGTGTTGGTCCGAGGGGAATGGGGGGGTCGGGGTATGGGGGCAGGGGGACTCGGATCGGATATGAATCAGTGTTTTCTGTCCAGGCCCGCGGCTTCATCGGGAGGAAGGACCACCAAGGGCCCGTCGGCTACGACTTCTGAGAAAGCTCGAATAAGAAGCTCGTTCGTCCAGGCATGAGTTATTTATGGGACACTCTTCTCAAGCTCGACTACGTCACGTCCCCGGATGGCGTCCTTGTGTCGCATGGGGGAATCGGAGAATGCTCCCCGAAATCGCAACCGGACACGAATGGGGGGGGGGCCATCATTCACACTCGGCCGGAGTGCCGAACTGGCCATCGTGCGCGCGGTGATGGTCCCGCTGATGTACTGGTACAGTACTAGTACTGTACTGTTTTAAGTTCTGATCCTCGCTCGAATCAGAGACATGATGGCGGTGCATTGGGTACTGCCATCGGATCATCGGCTCGGCCAGATCCGCAGTACCCAAGACTGTCTGCACATATTATCGTTTATGGGAGGGGCAACGTGCATATTCCAAATTATGTGCATATCATGACCACTAGACATATGTGATGAACCTCAATAAGTATTCAGCTCAACAGGTGATGCAGTTCGACAGGTGGTTGCAGTTCAAGGTCCCTCTGCTAGTCTAAGTTAGAGTAGTCCTGTCACGGTGTCATAAGTGTCACAGACACTCCGACTTATCAGCGACTTAATGTATATTTTTTCTATTAAATAGTCCGTAGTCTTGACGATGGGACCCCAGCCTTTCACCCAAAAGGCTGAGGTCAACAGTATGTTCATTCCTTCATACTATACTGACTGTGTGTATCGGGGGTATAGTCTGACGAAATTCCATCGCCGTTAGTTGCTGTGCGAGCTGGGACGGGGTCTCTGCTTTGTTATCCCTCGCACCTTGATCCACTCCACTCTCAAGAAGACATCGTGCGAGGTCGAGTCTATTATTGCGATATACCATATTCAACGGAGTTTCGTGGTCCATGTCTCGTGCCTTGACGTCCGCGCCGCCATCCACTCGTAGTCCTAAAAAAAAACGAAACTCATCTTCGAAGCGCCATGGCCGGGGTGACAAAACACGCAACGGAGTCCGACCATAGATGTTCTTTGCATTGGCGTTTGGGCTATGGATAAGCAACACCCGCACACCCAATCACGAGCTTCCCATGGTCGGATGCCAGGTGTAGTCGGGTTTCATTGTAACCGTCTTGCGCGTTCACGTCCGTGCCATGCTTCGGCAATAGGCTCACAATACCGACACCAATTCTGCTGTAACTGTTGCCTTCTAACACGAGGTGCAGTAGGGTCCGTCCCAGTTCGTTCCTCGTGTTGACTCTTGCACCATGGTGGAGTAGCGCACATATGATCTTGAGCCTGCAACGCGGTTGTATGTCCTTATCTTGTGCGCTGAGATTCGCGCCGCGCCCGAGCAAAAGCAGTACAATTCCAACACTGCCTTCTTGAGTGTCGTAATGACCGCGTGACACTGGATGCAATGGCGTCTCGCCCCGGATGTTCACCCTGTTTGCACTTGCACCATGGTAGAACTACTCCCGTGCCATCTCGGGCCACTCAAAGTAACATGCCGAATGTAGGTGGGCCGCCGTGTAGTCCTCGTTCTGCGTGTCCACGTCTGCGCCGCGTTCTAGTGAGAACTGTGTAACACGGAGGCTTTTTGTTCCTATAAATTGCATTCACCTTCTGATTGCATGTGCAATAGGGCCCGACTCCGACCTATCTCCAAGTCAGCACGATCAAGAATAATGTGTGCGATCTCGAGCCTCCGATGATTGGATGCAAACTGTAGTGGCGCTGTGTTGCACTCATCTTGTGCATTCACATCCGCCCCCCATTCTAATAATTGCCGCCCAGCAGCGAGAATGTCGTTAATGTCGTCGTGATCATGAAATCTTCGCTCTAGTAGAAGGTGTAGCGGGGACTTTTCCTTGCTGTTCTTCACATTAGATTCTATCCCACGTTCAAGGAGAATCTGCGCGATGACGTCCATGGACCGTTCCACTGCCAGCAATAACGGCGTAGCGTGATTTTTATCCCTTGCATTCGCATCCGCGCCACGCTCCAGTAATAAGCGTGCGAGACTTAGGACATCGTCTTCGTATCCAAAGTCGCCTTCAAACAATAGGTGCAATGGGGCCTTGTCTTTTGTCGTTCTTCACATAAGGTTCCGCGCCACGAGCAAGTAAAACCCGCGTGATATCGTACATTTTTCATTGTATTTCCAGAAGCAACGAAGTTGTGAGGTATTTGTCCTGTGCATTCACGTTTGCGCCGCGCTCTAGAAATGGTCGTGCTGTGACCTGGACGCGTAGTTCACTGAAAATGTAGTGCTACATAGGTGTGCAGCTGGATCTGTTCATTCGCCCCTGAATATCAACTTTCCCACCATGTCGAAGCAGGAACCCCGTCTGCAACCTGAATGTGTTTTCTGTATAGTGCCGCGAGAAGTGGAGCGCCAAATTAGCTACCAATAGCATTCACCAGATGCGGCAACTAGGTCATGAAACCCACAAAGCGCGGAGAAGTATAGGGGGTTGGGTATGTCTAACGGGGATCCCAATAGGACCATGTGCCTATGTTGTATATCCTGGACCATGCTACAAGATGCGGTTTGTCAGGATCAAAAGGAGAGACTGCGCCCCATCTTTCACGCGAGACGCAACGTCCTCGAATTGGGCATGTGCGACCCAGTGTTTAGCCGAGTATTTAGCCAGAGGAGAATCCTTGACACACTTTTTGTCAACCTTACCGTCCAAATGGAGAAAGTATAAGAATGGCCTGCGCGAGGATGGTGTGGGCAGTTTCGGGGAGAATGTGATATCGAGAGACATCTCCAGTTGAGGATGTGAGCCGATCTGATATAAGGAACTCTTTGATGGAGAAGTGAAAAAAACTGCACCACTCCAGAGCCACGATTGTCGGCAACGGTAATCAGACTTGAGCATGTGGATAGAACGGCCACTTCTTGGTCCTTCGATCGCCAGTCCACCTAGAACCTCGGATAACTTCCCTCAACGTCATCAAAGTCAAACCTAAGGATTTCAGCGATCCCTTCGACTAGATGGGGACGATTGGCGACCGCAAGGCAGTGAAGGAGACAACGAGCGTGTTCTCTGTTGTCTTCGTTGGTGCCCTTCAACACCTGTTCGTATGTCTCGTCTAAGGTCGTCGGGAGCTTCTCGAGAATGATCCCTCGGATATTCCGTTGCACTGACCGCCGTAGTTTCTACAGCTGACAGACAACCATAACTTCCTCTGGAGCGGTTTGCTACCCAGAGTGGTCGGGGCACTCGTCGAGTGCGTCCGTGATGTTGTAAATTCGGTGTTCGGCCACACCTTTAAACAATCTGTCAAGACATCGTTGGTGGGTTGTCGCGCGCCATTTCCATGTGCTGAATACACCTAATAGATTATGTCGCAACAGGGGTTCGAGAAAGCAGAAAGCAGGATAAGGGAAGTGACAAGGTTGCGACATTTTTTTAAATCTTTATCTCGAAAGTCGAAGTCGAAGTACGCCATGGAGGCCTGTCCGGCGTCGCACAACGCAGATCGTGCGTTCGCCATGAGCCCATACAGTAGGAGGGAACCATCTGACTTTCAGTCGATAAATACAGTGCGTCCAAAGAGCCACGTGGTTGATCCCGCTATAAGTATATCTTAACCAAACACGCTCCGATCATGCCGATCGTCGAGCTCTTCTACTTTCACACACGTCAGAGCTCAGGAATGTTTCAGATGCGTTCCAGAGACTCAGGGTTTCAGAGACCAGTTAAATAGAGCGACCTCAAGCGACGGTCGCTCAGTCTCCTTTCTCCCCTTTTCTTATCTTATCGTATCCTCTCCTCTTATTCATCCCACCTGTACTCGTGCTCTTCCACTGTGCTTGAGGATTATACCGAAGTCCTAACTCTGTTCTTGATCCGTCTTGAGTGGCATTGTCCCTGTGTCGGTGTTACGCCCGCATGATAGGAATTCCACGTAATGTTGTGATTCATTGATGGGCCTGGGGGAGAGAACCATTCCCGAGTCTCCTTTCGTATTATCTTCCCTATGGCTAGGCTTCCGTTTCCACAATGGGCGATACGAGTCGAGGAATCACGGACGGTCTTCACCCTGGTTTGCCGTCCGTTTTACAGCTGCGCCATCTGCCTCCATATCTAGACGGTCAGAGTTTTGCGAGAAGTGGGGAACCTAGTCAATAGGGTAACGCACCGCGTTTTAGCTCACTGGTGTCATGGAGAACCTGAGCTGTCACTATATAACGCTCCGCCTGAGTCAGGTTCTCCAATTCTTCCGGCGCATTCTCGATACCGTTTCCCCACTGGTTTATTGAAAAATATTCTTGAACACAATGTAAGAGTTATAAGTATATCCCTCAGAAACGACTCACCTGTTCGACTTCGTTCGATCTCCTTCATTGCGATAGAGAGTATATTCAGTGACTTGACCACGACCTTCACAAGTGTCTCCGCCAGTTCAGTGTTGAGAAAACTTTGAAAATAGACCTTGAGGTTGAAGAAGCCCTCCATGCGCCTAAGAGGAGTACATCATAGCTTGCGCTTACGTCCTTTGCCACCTCGTCGTTAAATTGTACACACAAAGACAGCGCTTTGGACAGCGACGATGCAGACGGCTAATTCCAGTAAAGATTGGTTTCGCAGGTTGGAACGCCTGGAAGTATCCCGTGACAACAATATTCTAGGCACAACACGTAGAATTGCAGATTTAGGTATTGGGATGGCAGAAAACAGGTTCCATTGGTCCTCAGGAATGTCGACAACATGCTCGAGTAACAGCGATTGTAATTACTGGCCTACCAAGACGTAGTATACATGCTCACCGAAATGCAACAGGCGACAAAACGCGAAACATCTTGAAAGCGCTTGCACTCATTATTTAGCCAAAATCACAAAACTCTTCACTACCTGTACTTAAGGAAGAATTTTGGCGGTGGTCTGGTTTCGTCCTGGTGGCGCCCTTCGTGCGATGCTCACAAGACAACCACGGGTCCGCCGCCGGCTCCCACAGCGGAGGTGTCCGGTGGCGGATAGGGCGTGACGAGAGCCGGGTTCGGGTTCAGCGGGCCAGGCTCTGTGCCGCTCTTGTTGAGGATCGGAATTGGGTTCACGACCTGGTTGGTGTAACCTACGGCAGAAGCGACGGGAGAATACACGTTTGCGAGCGTCCTAGTTTTTTTATTGGGCAGGGCCCGGCGAGAAAATGAGACAATCGTGTGGCGCATCGCGATATATGACTGAGACTCACTTGTTCGTATCGAACCGGCCGAGAGAGCCGAGTGCCCAGTTAGCCTGCACCGTACTGAGTGAGGAGTAGTGCGTGTAGAAGGTCGAGTCGGTCGTCCCGCGAAGAGCCGCGGGGACTGCGCCGCCAAGGAGTGTCGCCCAGATCTGGTTATTCACCCCGCTGTTCTCGTTCTCGTCAAATGTGAGTAAGATGAGCGTGCGGTCGTTATTGAAGTTCGGATTTGAAAGGAGCGGAACGAGCCAGTAATTGAGCCATGCGGAAGAGAAGTTTATGTCCGAGTCGTGCCCGTCGTTGACCATGTTTGGCGTGACGAAGACCCATTGCGGGATCGCGTTCGCGTTCACGTCGGCCGCGAAGTCGTTGAAGTTGCGGATCCTCGAAGCCCGGTTGGGGTTTTTCGCGACCGAGTCATAGATGACTAGAGGGTTGTGCTTGCGTACGTAGTACGTGAACGTGCCCGTACCGGAAACGTAGTTATTAGATGCGAAGCTTTGCTTTTGTCAGATAGGTAAGAAAAATTGGCGAGCGTATAATTACTTGAAACCCCCAAAATCGTCTGTGGGCATGTTCTCTGAGTAGCTCGCCCAGGAGATGGACTTTGTGTCGAGAACATCCACGATCGTGGCAATGCTACGTGCCATTATCAGGAGGAAAATTAGGGATGGTAAGTCCATTGAGCACGTACTTGCTTGGGATGTTGAACATGTTGTCATTTGCCATGCCCCAGTAATCTCCGCCAACCGTCGCAACATAATTGGGCTCAGAAGGGTGAGTGAGGGCAAAGTATTTGTTCAACAATATCCCTTGACTAGCGAGCGACTGGAACACAGGCTGATGGGGTATAAATCAACCAAGGTCTATGAGATAGTGAGGAAAGAACATACGGCAGAAGAGGCGGTTGCGAAGTCAGTATTTTCAAGCCAGATCTGTGGATTGAGGTCAGTGAGTGACGAAGAGAACACACGACACCATTTTAGTATTAACCTGAATAAAACGGTCGAAGGATCGTCCAGGTACGATAGGGGAGGTCGGAAGAGTTCCGTTGTTTGCTCCAACATAATTGGACGAGGGTGCCGTCGGTGATGTTGACGGAGCCTTAAAAGTAAGCGCCTGTCTAGGAGTGAGCACAGTGGTGCAGTAGAACAGTAGAATTGCTCTTGCCTGTGCCACAAAGGCTGTCGAGAAGAGCGGGATTAGAGCGGTGAGTATCATTCGCGAGTCTGTGGCGTTGCTCCACGACGCGCCTCCTTATTTATAATGAACGCAGGACGTGAATCCAAGTTTATTACCCAACGAAGAGCCACAGCAATTGCGTTGGTGTCTAGTGTCTGTCAGTCTGCAACCTATGGATGTCCATGGATTAGAGCGTGGGTCACCCAACGTTCGTGTGTGTGTGTGAACTCGGCGTGTCAGCGGGTGTGCTGCGGATGAAAACCGCATGCTTAAGAGGTGGAGTCTGATGAGATCACGCTACTGGAAAGTGTGTCACTTCGGAATAGAGTGTGGCCTGGGATCCAGGAAGTGCAACAGGCCCTTGTGACCACATATAAATCTGGCACGTCCCATGTGGGCCCAGGTTTGAATGATCAAATCGCAGTCAAGTGTAGTGACAACGTTCGTCGGGCCACTGTACGTCGTCGGTTCTAATGGGCGTTGGTCTCCGAAGGATTCTGCATGACTGCATCCGATGAAAAGCACGTGTCGTCTTTCGCCATTCATCGATCACATATACTGTAGAGAATCACTGGGCAGGAGGTAGACTAACGTATGGAGTCGCCAATCACCACAACAACCACGCTCGGTTTCGTTGCGAAGACGGTCTCCGCCAAGGCCTCATTCATCTATGTAATGCCTTGAATGGTTCGTACGCCTTTCGTAGCTTCTCGATGAAGCGACCAACTTTATTTTCCGCGGCGGGGGCCGTAAACCCGCCCCAGCCGGTATCTAATTACATCAGTCCTCAAGCGCGATGATTATAAGGGCATTTGCTAGTTAGCCGGCCATCATACGCACCAGCATCACGGGAGATCTGCGTATAGTCCAGCTCTGGACAGGAGTAGTCAATCATAGCCGACAGCTCGCGCCGGGAGATGAATACATGAACTTTTCAAGGGTCACTCAAGATCTCAACCGATGTGCCTCCACTATCGGCAAGAGGGATTCCACAGAGCTGGAACACGTGTGAAGTTTCCATCAGAACGTGCGTGATTTGCACGCTTGTACGCTTGGGAATAAGTTGCCTCGACTGTGTCGAGAAATTTGGGTGACGAAATTCGACACTCTTTAGCTCGAACCATCTAACCAGCTCAAGTAAAGACCCCCATTTTTTTTTCTCCGAACGAACACCCGACATGGTTTCCAGGGAAACTCCTTCAGGGTCATTCAACTCGGCCATCCGCGAGTCTTGTTTTCCCGATGTGGTCAATCGTTCTCAAGGGGCTACACGTAATTGGTGGTCCTCTGGTCACCCTACTCCGGTCACTCCACTGAAACAACCTTACGACCTAGGCAGAGTGACGAGCTCACAAGGACCTATGTCAATGTCAAGGTGAGAGAATACACGCGGCTGTCAGAGCCACGACACGGAAGTTGTAGCACATACGTGTGTACACGATTCTCTCGGACGTACAGTAACTCCAAACTAACAAGCACCAGGTCTGGGCAGGTGACATAAGGTGTAGATGTTGACAACGAGATGACAGAAACAGCCTGGCCCACTCTACCATTCCGTCAGTGTTACCAAAAGCCGCTCCGTGGCATGGCACGTACCTTCTGCTGTTTACTCCGACACGATTCCGGTTTCCTCATCGCCGTCTCCACCCCGCGATTTGTGACATTCCCGAGTCTATTGTTTGCGGAAAGAAATGTCAGGGTGGTGACAACGACCACTGTGGCAGATGAGAGGCCCCCCCACAACACGTAGATCCACTGACACTGTAATTATCGACAACAACGTTGAGAGGCGGAAAGAGGTATTTCTATTCAGAACACCCTGAAGATCGTTCGGACGCCGAACATATCGGGGATATGACAAAAAGACTCACGTAATATCTAGCCTTGACAAAGCCCAGCACAACTCGTTTTATCGATGTGGATGTGCCGTTCTCCGACGTCTACTTATGAGTGGGCTGGATACCTGGGACGAGGATTCTGGGGATTCACGAAACCGTGTAAATGTCCGACTGGTACACGAGGTGCGCACGAACCTCACGCCCAACAGTTGCAGGGAAGACACCGAAGAGAGTATAATCAACATGCACCCCAAAGAGACTGGAAGAAAATCAGGCGTCAGAATCTGTTGGAGGGCGCTTACAGTCCAAAGGCGCTCGGGACGCAATCATACTGAACGTGGCCTTGAATTCGGATGATACGGGCCCGGGATAGCTTCCTCTGAATCGCCTATCAGACGGCCGACTCCACCTCGAACTGACATCCGTGTCAAGGCCGTCAGCATTTGTAACCCACGAGTGACAAGATGTGTAAACGGGGGACTGAGCGGTATGGGTAAACGTTGACCCGATCTCGGAAGTGGAGAGCAAATGTTAAGTAATCAACTCCAGGTTCATTTTGGGTTATCGCACGTTTAGTCTAGATGACCCTCTGCAAAACATGGGCGTATCGCTGTACTGTAGTTCACGTTGGATGCAATTATACCTAAGTCATCTGGGCGTTATCTTTGTGACCAATAATCCAATTTGACTGGATCGAGCAGTGTGGGGACAATATCAACCATCTGGGGATCCCGCGGTGACAGTCGCGGGAAAATTACCTTCGCGGTGGCGTGGAGAAAGAGTGCTTTTTCGCGGTCACTCCCACAGGCAGAGCAACCTCGAACGTTCACACTCTCAGAGACGTTCATCAGGTACTTCACATTTCCACTAGCCAATCTTGTCCAGTTCTGGCTGCCACTGCGCCAACGATCACGTCCGAGGGTCAACAAGGCCGTTGAAATGGAGAAGATCCGGTTTCCGAGAAAGCAGCCCCGGACGGCGGAGTGTCGATCGAGCGAGGGTTCTGGAATTAGAAGCCACGGTGGTAGAGAAAAAAAAACTTATGGTCTGTCGATCCTTGTTCCGACACGTTGACTGACCCAAATTGTTGGTGACCTAGGACAGAAAATACCCACAAACAACACGAAAATTCTTTTACCGCATAGGCACCGATTTCCCTTGACGCATCATCGCGTATCGGTCTGTGCAGTAACTTAGTATCGCGATTCACGTAGACCTTAAGACACATCGATTCCTCCTTTTATCCATGGGCGTTCAATTAGATGGTCAACTTCTCTATAACGAAGCACGTCGTTTACACATCTGAAATACAGGCGCTGCCTTGAGGCGGCCGCCCCTGCTCGGTGACATGGAACCTCGTGGATACCCGGTTAACGGTAGCAAGAAGAACCCAAATTATACGGTATCAATATGTCCGACTTCTAGGTTAATTGGCACCAGAACTGGTCTACTTTACCCACGCTCACCCGATTCAATGGCATCTGGCCCACTGGCATCATCCTATCATTCTTCTGTACGGGTACAGTGTGTTCCTCGTAGCATATCAACAATTGCACTTCACAGTACGTCGGCGCTTCGCTCGCAGATATAATGATTTGATAGAGTTCACAGAATAATTACGGCACTGGAGTTGTCCAAAAGACTCCACACTCCACCTAGGTATGGTGTGCCGCTGCGTCCACCCGCTAGATTCTCCTTGGTTGACCCGCCTTGATGCCTTATTTCAGGGTTACGATACGATCTGTATGTCAGGGGGCTGATAAAATTAGGTTCCTGTCAACATACGCGCCCTGAGTTACGGAGGTGAAGTCACTGGAAACCTGAGAACGACCAGAATGATCGACATTTGAATCTGAATAAAGCGGGATATAAACATCAGCTACCGATTTCCCGAGACGCTGGTCCCGCTGGCATCCTTTTTACGCCCCCCATTTGACCATGGTGCCAGCTCTTCCTCAGTTTTACCTCCCCGACCCACTCGCTCAGTGGCCTTGGAAGAGAGAGCTGAACCCGCACTACGAACGAGTCAAACCGGCGTCCGAGGCATGGGTGCGCAGCTTCCATTTTCTCAATGCAAGATCGCAGAGGTCTTTCGACCGGTGCAATTTCGGCAAGCACTTTATTCTCATACGCTCTTGCTATGGTTGATAATCTGAGGCTCAGCACTTCTCGGCGGTCTCGCATATCCATCCATCGACAGGGGTCAGTCTCACTACTCACAGTTGACGTCGGCCTGTCTGACTAGGCTTCCAGGTCGTCTTCGGGTCGCCTGTGACCTTATGGCGCTCTTCTATATATTCGACTATTTTACCGACAAGGTAGATGGCAAGGGTGCGCGTGTCTACGCGGAGGTAGTCGTGGACGCGCTGAGGAACCCGCGCGCGAAACGACCTCATGACGAGCCGAAGCTCGGAGAGATTACTCGGCAGTGAGCTCGGAGTTGCGTGCTTGCGGGACACGAATGACGCCCATTGTAGATTCTGGCTGCGTGCAATGCGGAATTCATGCCGATCTTCCCAGAAGAGATTCATCACGACTTTCACGAAATATGCGTATGCAGTTATTGATGAGGCCTCGGATCGCGCCAAGGGAAACATTAGGAGAATTACAGACTATCTTCGACTCACGCGACTCACTGCTGGACCATACCCCTGTTTCTTTCCTCTGGAAATGGACCTGAACATTCCGGATAAGGTCATGACCCATCCCTCTATCGAACTACTACAGAGCTTGGCTGCGGAGTCCCTCGTTCTTGGAAATGTGAGCATCCTTCTGATCAGCCGTCAACCATCATCGGATGTCTAATTAGACCGTTTAGGACCTATATTCGTACAACATCGAGCAAGCAGCCGGACACGGCGGCCATAACATAATCACAGTTGTCATGAACGAGAAGAAAGTTGACTTGCACCATGCTCTTGACTGGGTCGCCGAATATCACGAGCAAGTGCTGTCCAAATTCCAGGCGCAGCGCCGAGTGCTACCTTCTTGGGGTCCAATTACCGATCGGAAGGTCAAGAAGTATGTGGAGAGGCTAGCCCAATTTATTCGAGGTATCGACTGTTGGGCGTTCGAGACCGAGCGATACTTTGGAACTAAGGGTCGGGAGGTCCAGAAGCAGAGAATTATCACCTTACTGCCCCAAACGGGGGCATTGACGCCTATTATGACCCCGGGCAAAGGGTTTGACATTTGAACCCGGTGTAATGAGCGGATGCTATGTTTTCTTTCCTTTCCCACATGGATGTATGTACCGGATTCGTGGCTTGTTCATACCATGGTATACTAATGTTGGTTATTGTTCGCAGTTACCCATAATTACATAATATCGGCTTGAGCCCAGCCCACGGAGCAGCGGCCCTGGACGAACGAGCAAACGAGCGAATATTGGTCGTCGAGCTCCAACTCTCGCCGCGGTGGTGACGGAGCAATCTCACAACCGATCGGAACCGGCAGCGAAAAATGGACAGTTTGGTCCATGTTGTTCTGCCCGAGGCGTAAGTGGCGCTTTCGTGCGCGAAAATCTACGCCATGTGCCCAAGAGCGATGCTCACGCTCTCGTCACCCCCTTATCACATCGACTCTTGCTCTCGGTCTGTCGTCTTACACGTGACTTCTACTTATGGGTAGCGCACGAAAACCTCACCAGGCAGCGCTGCTAACCCTGGTGGTCGTGTCTATTCAGACGGGTCTGAATTTGGATGGGTGAGATGTAGCCCGGAAGTCAGGCCTAGTCAGGAATGAAGAAATGCAGATCCGTTATCATGCGATCCCCCTCAATTAGCTTCGAGTTGTAGCACATGCATAAGGTTCTGCGCGCCACAGTAATACAAGGATTGCATCTCAGTTGGGTATCCGAGAATGCATTCTACCGACCATAGAAAGATGACACGCAAATTTTGGTAATTGATTGTGCTGCCACTCACGGCAGCACCCTTCTTCGAGCATAGGTTACTCGGGATCGTATGAAGGCCCGGTCTCTTTACATAGCCGGAGTGTGGGTGTCGTGGCGTATCTTGGAGATCGTGAAAATTTGAGACCACCGTCAGGGTGCGCCTCCGGTCCTGTCCCTTTCCCACTGCACTGTTCTCGCCAGGGACCTGGTTCTCCCCCGAGGCCGTCATCGTACCATTCCTCATAAAACCTGCTACCAGTAGCTAGTTAGATAGGCGCCTCTCGGACAAGAGCCGGATCCACCATGATAACCCGATGTACAACATTCGGTACTGATTGGCCAGAGTAAGTTAGCTAGTAGCCACCAAATACGTGACGTAGTGATGGAGGCACACCTCTGAGAGTTCGCGGAACGAATCAAAAGTCAAAGTGTAGACAGCACTGCGAGCACAATTTGCTGCACGGTATAGAACGTGAGCAATCCGTTGTAAGTTAGTGTACCGGACAATTTCTGTCGACTTTCCCGCGGAAGCAGCCAACTTCATAGTATCGGATCTTGCGTCCACGCGTCCACATACCCTTGCATTTTCTGCACACCCCCTTTTTTTCTTAATGGATCTGTGTGTCTTGGGGTACCGATGCCAATCCAAAAAAGGGGGATCTACCTCATTCTCCAATAGTTCAAGCCGTCGCGTGCCCAACTCTGCCACGTTGCGATCTGTCGACTGTCAAGCATCTCGGGGTGCATTATGCGCCGGGGATGAGAGCCCGAGGAAATGTGTGTGGAGTGTAGAACCGCAGAAGGCGTGCATAGCCTGTGGTTGCTGGTGTTATATCGGAGTCTTTGTAGACCCAGGGAGCATCTCCCATCTCGTGCAGGAGCAAGTACACAGTAAGTGAGAGTAACACAAAGCACGATAGAGTGAACTACCAAGTTAGTACTAACCCTGTACTAACCTCAGCCGATTGGGAGCCTGAAGAAAAAGGTCCATGCGTCGCTCCTGCGAACACGAAAGTATGTATAAAAATATCTGAGGTAAGATCGAGAACCGCGGTCGAGCAACTGAGCTCGCTGCCGCCGGCCCGCCAGCTCTGGTATGGTACACGTGTGCGACTGTACCTACAAAAGGGCACGGCACTGATAACCATAGGAGACTGTGCGTCTTTTGCGATGGAGCGGGGGAAAAAGTGTACTAAATGTGGATGTGGGTGAGTGGCGCCGCCACTCACAGTCACTGTGAGTGCCATGGGGGAGGTGTGATAGAGCGGTCTCGGATGAGGTGATCGCAGGTAGAGTCACTTATTCCCCTTGAGGTGCTGCACACTAGCAGCTAGTGAATCGCTCGGCAGCTGCATACGGTACGGGCTGTAATTAGCAAGTGGATAAACACTTTAGAACCCAAGAGGCCGCTCAGCTCAGGTGGCTGAGCAGAGATCGATGTTCGTCGGTGATGTTCAGGCATTCGCAAAGAATGTTCCGAACGCTTTCGCGGCGGGTGACCACAAGTTGGGCACAAAGTTCTATCCCTTTTGGAAGCTCACTACGCAGTAACTGTTTAACCGTTTAGCGGGATACGGCCAGAGCGCAGTGGGAAGAGCCAACCCGCGGATTTACTTTCGGGTGTATATCCTGTTCTGTCCTTGTGCGTCAGCGATGCCCTCCAAGAATCGCCTAATGAAGAACCCCCCCTGTTATTTCGACATTTTCCATTAGTTGCCGCATGCGGAAAACCAAAGCCCATTGGTGAGAATGACAGTTGTATGCCTCGAGTGGGTACCCTGGGGTCGCGTGGTTTAGTTTCGACTTGGGGTGACACGTAAAAACGTGAGAGGCACTGAGGTGGCCCACTATTTGTCAACATACCGAAGTACGGGAGGACAATAAAGAACAAAGACTATGGTAGTCCTGTTTCCGTGGCTAGTAGAGAAAGGAAAACATCGCGGTTGCTTACGTTCTTCAAATGTTTGCCAGAAATGGGTCGTCAACTTACATAAGTGACAGGCCAAGACCAGTACAGTTCACCCGTGGTTCCCTATTTTTTTTTTTGGCAAATCCTTAAGCGATCATGGAGATGCCTTTTGTATAAGCTACTGTAACGCGAGATGATTCATGATTCTCACGCGATTTCGGAATGGCTTCAAAGTTTACAAGCAGTTCCCAAGCTGATCGTGATGATAACTTACCGTCGTACTTGGTGCCGCAAGAAGCAATTTTCATAACAGGTGTCTCATTGGGACAGATTTTTCGCCTGTAGTCTGGGCATGAACGGGCTAGAAAGCGTTGTGCTTGGATCACTAAGGCCACGCAGGGATGCAGCGCGCTGGAAAACGCGAACGATTCCTCCACAGTGATCTGCAGCTCAAGGGATCGTGCACACTTCCGCGTGGTGCGAGGCTTCGAAGACGTGACCGCAGCCACAATGAATACGTCACGCCTGAATCGTTAAGGGCGCGCGCAATAAATGGTCTGCACTGCACAGAGCCTTACTGAGATCTGAAGCCAAAGGTATCAAGAAAGATATTCTTCATTCTGTTGGCGCCGTAGATACAGGACATATACAGAGAGCATAGGAAGGGAACTAGGACTGGACTGGAGACCAAGGGTGTCAGGGCAGCCAAACGAGGTCGCAGAACCATTGACAGGGAAGGGCTAGAAAGGTCTGAGTCGTCGGCCGAAAGGGGGATGTGAGGAAAGGTTGTGGAAAAGTGCAAGCTGCCTGGGCAATGTAGGAAACCAAAAACAAGGCCAGCCGTGCACTGGCCGCATCAGTGAACTTGTTAGGGGCGTCGCACTGACAGTGGCGAGGGGAGGGGAGGGGAGGGGAGGGGGAGGGGGAGAGTTGGAATTTGGAAAACCGCTGAGCACCACAAAGGGTATAACTATTCTATAACTATTCCATAACCCTAATTTTTCAGGACAACCAATTTCTCGGGGATTTCCCTCCAAACCTAACTATGAACCCCACTCTTCGGTTTTGTAAGTCCACTTATGCCCCTCATCAACAGTTATGAAAACAATGGTTCCCCATCACGATGGTGGTTGCGACTGATGCAAACTCCAAGGTACTTACCGGCAGCGGAAGACAATAATCACCGGGTTCATGCCACTGTGAGCATTTCACAACGTAATCCAATTCAATTGGCTATTTCACAAAATCTGATTGGTCAGAGATTTGCAACTGAATTGGATTACATTGTAAAATGCCCAGTGCCGGGCGCACCAACAATTCAGGGCACGGTTGGAAGGTCGGTGATTGAGGTGGAGGGGTACTCCAGTTTCACCTTGCCCCGACTTTCCAACATGAGGGTAAGAGAGCATCTTTTCGATTCCCGGCCTCATCGACGTCGCAACTTGAAGATATTGAATCTATTAATACCTTAACGCTCTGATTGTAGGGATTGTGTCGGGACGAACACGTGCCTTATCTCATTGCCTCATCCTGGTCATCAATTTCGATTTGCGCTGGCGTCGCCGGCGTGGAGGCCTCCGAATCCCGGGTTATTTGAATTCGTTGAAGGCAGTCCAAAAGAAAGGCAAAGCATGGCTGTGTACATTCAAGCTCAAGTTCCATTTCTAGTCATACTTGCTTTCCTCATGACCGGAATTGGTAAACATACTGTATTGAGTGCGCTTCGAATGGTCAGCGCGCCTGGAGCTAAGGTGGCTCGGGCTTCAGATTTCCGTCCCTGCTGCGCCACTCCAGTTGTCTCTACATCGTGTTTAACGCCTTACCGCCTTACTACCTCATTTCCGTCAAACACGGACACCCTTGTTTTGGGCTATCTGCGCAGAACGAGCCATGACACTTAGCCACAGATAACGAACTACAGGAAGGATTGGCTGTCCAGATGTCAGGATTCTTCGGTTATTTCACAGCTCCGGCCAAGGCAAAGAGCGGCCAAGGCGAAGAGTACGTTATCTGGGCTACTTGCATGGCATATAAAGATCCCTACGAATGGCCTTGAACTCTACAATCGCAAGGTCTTCTCACCTAGTAACCCCTCTGTCTCTCATCACAATGTCGAGCATTCCTCAGTTTTCTCTCCCCGATCCGCTCGCCCAGTGGCCGTGGCCCAGAAAGTTGAATCAACACTACGCTGAGGTCAAGCCAGAATCCGACCAGTGGATACATAGCTTCGGGGCCCTTGATCCCAAGTCACAGAGGTCGTTCGATCTATGCAACTTCTGTAAATACATCGTTCTCGCTATCTTCGGCCACTGACAGGACGCCTAGCCCTCCTTGGTTCACTCGTGTACCCCTTACTTGACAAGGGTCTGTTTCTTTTCGGCTGATCCACCTAGCTGCTCTGACACGCCCTTAGATGGTGTTCGGGTTGGCTGTGACCTTATGGTCCTGTTTTTCATATACGACGAATTCACCGACAAGGTCGATGGTGATGGCGCACGCGTGTACGCAGAGATGGTTATGGACGCCATCCGTGACCCTCACAAGGAGCGCCCACAAGGCGAGCCAAAGCTTGGTGAGATTGCGCGGCAGTATGTCTCTCTCGCCAATCCATTTGCGTACTTTGTTAATCTCAATCGTAATTTAACAGATTCTGGCTGCGCGCGATGAAGGTTTCAAGCCCAGAGGCTCAGAGGCGCTTCATCGCAACATTCGCCGAATATGTGTATGCAGTGATCGACGAGGCCTCTGACCGCGCAAATGGACGTGTTCGAGGCGTCGAGGATTATTTGAAGCTCACGCGGCTCACTGCAGGCGGATACCCGTCTTTCTTGGCCGCTGAAGCAGGCCTCAACATTCCAGACGAGGTCATGGAGCATCCTGCGTTGCAGTCGATCCTCAGCTTGGCTGCAGAGTCTCTCGTCCTCACAAACGTGGGTATTTCTCAGGATTTATGGCTCGCGGATCCGTCTAATCACGATGTCTAGGATATGTACTCGTACAACATCGAGCAAGCGTCTGGACACGGCGGTCATAACATCGTCACTGTTATCATGAACGAAAGGGGGGCGGACTTGGACGGCGCGCTCAACTGGCTCGGAGAGTATCACGGACAAGTCCTATCCAATTTCCAGGCGCAACATCGCCTGCTTCCTTCTTGGGGTCCTGAAGTTGATGCCGATGTCAGCGCCTTTGTGGAGCGATTGGCATACTGGATTCGGGGGATAGATTGCTGGTCCCTTGAGACAGAAAGATACTTCGGGACGAAGGGACCGGAGATTAAGGAGCATAGGCGGGTGACGTTGCTGCCGAAAGTGAAGAAACCAGACGTGACGCCAATGATGGCTCAGCTCGATGCTTAGTCGAACCAAAACTAGACCAGATTCACTATGTAGCGCCTCCTTTGTAGAGATATCGATATCTTATATTAGTCGTTTCTTATGAACCTCGAGCGGTGCATACTTCAAGTTCTCACACTCGGCGCTCCGTTCAATCTGAATCGCATCAGAAAGTTCGTCTGATCAAGCTTCCGCGAATCCACGTACCTCATTTCCTAGACACCGTGACAGATACACTGGCGCCCGCCGACAGACACCTCACGAAAGGGTTGTATAGGTATGAATGGTGGCACTTCAACCCAGAGAGGCATATTTTGAGGAAGATGGCCCCGCTTCCGAGGAATGCGACCGTGGACATGACGCCTGCTGCAATAGTGGGCTGCCTAGTCCAGTGCGGTACCAGGTGAAAAGTGACATTCTTGACGCCGTACATCTTACTGTACATAGTAGAGAACGAATCGGATGATGTACAACGCATTGACATACTTTTGATGGAACATCAGCAAAAAAAACATTCACTCTACTAGGCTTATCGGCACGTATCCAGACACTGGCACTGGTTCGGGCTCTTTCTCTTTTCACGTGTAGTGGTACAGCACAGTATCGGCCTTCGGATACTTTCCTGGACCGGACACCAAGCGCGTCAAGACTTGGAATCCCAAGCTTTTTCTCAGAATTTCAAGATTCTTCCCGAGTCCAATTGTTTCCGAGCTTCTTCCAGGGCTTTACGTGCTAGTGAAGTAATGATCACGACTCCTTCGAATGACGGCCCTCTGCTGTGTCGTGCTGCAGGGGGAGCCGTAGAATGCGTCATGTGATGCTCCGGTTCTGGAAGGACCATTGAACGTTTCGGACAATGTTTGGTTACAGAAATTCATAAACAATAGCCACTATAATATCTCGTAGTCTACCGTTTTAACCCCTCAGTTCGCCCGCTTCCGCGTACTGAGGGGTAAGTTTTCATATCGTCTGCATTACTGTAAAGTCCGTTCTAATGACCCGCCCCAGTTGTATTAGGTTTGTAATCAATAATATCAGTTCGCCCGCTTCCGCGTGCTGAGGGTTGTATTAGGATCTCAGAATGCTGTTCTATCATCCACCTGGATACCCTCTACCATACCACTGGGTCATTGTACGACGTAACTCAATTCCAGAAAATCGCAAAACTTTGGTTTTTCAGATTTTCACAACTAAATTGGATTACTGTGCAGCATTGTAAATGCTCCCGCGTCCCTAGATTACGTCTGGCAGCACGACAACCTGTGTTGTATCCTTGGCTAGGCGTCAGTTCTCTCCATACATCGCAGAGCTAATCGCCAGTTCTAGGTTACGCAACCTCTGAACGTGGCGCTGTGCTTGCGGAACCAGGGCTGAAGGGTTGGGAGTTTATTTATGTGGCCCGTTCGGATACCCGTGTCGCCCCAATCGGGGACCTCTTTACTCATTATTTGTGGCTCTTAGCCAGTCCTGATACGGATCCCGGGTGCTGAGAGAATGTCCACTGTCCTGTGGTGTCAATTACCATACGTTTCAGGAGCCGGGGTGTTAGAGAGATACATGAAGACGACCCGATTCCACCAGAAGGTAAACACAGAGACCTTATTCTGGCTTGCTGTTCTTCCATGCCTAGCCTGATATAGTTAGTTTTTGCGCTTCCTTCTTCCGTTTAGCATTTGAAGGCTTATTGCCCATCCCACAAGTATGATTAGCGCGCAGAGTATTTCCCCATCAATTACGTTGTTGATTCAGTCGGCCGATTTGTGAGGGTTTTGTCCCTTTTAGATCATTACAGTACCCGGACCTCACATGCCTCACCCCTGGGCCCAAATAACCGTGCCTCCTTCCTCAATGGTATGTCAAACATCGGACCTTTTATTTGATTTGGAATTCATTACAGTATTGTGCATCGTGGGGTACTGTCACGAGAGTACCAGACTGAAAGTTGCTGCTCCCAGCTGATCCCCTCCGATACATGAGTCTGACTGTGCCTTCGGAGATCCCCACTCCTGTTAGGGAGCTGCATCGTGGCTTGTCGAGTGTTGAGTAAGTTGAGGCACAATGTGCGCCATGGTAAGCCGTTGACGTCTTACAAGCTGCATATGCAGGCAAACACTTGCGTTATCGAACTTCTGTTCACCTCTTTATCCACGTACTGCCTCCGTCCTCTTTCTTGAATCTTTGGGGCTTCAACTCATGGGACCTGGACGTGTTTTATTTCATTGTGTCTTGTCGAGTCCCCCGCTGAGTTTGGTTGGTTTGTAGCTTGGTCTGTAGCTTCGGTACGGCAGCGTTGATTATACCGCTCTTGTACCTTTTTTTTTTGATTGTGTTCTGCCTCAAGGATCTCCCCATCGCCTGAACATAGTTTGCATAGAGAGATGATGAAATCATTGCTCCATAGGATCTGCGAAAAGTTGAGTGGGTGTTTTGAAAGCCTCGTAGCTTCGGAATAGTCAGTTCCTTTCTCGGTGCTGACCCTGATCCTTGGCATCGTGTGCTCCCCTCCTGCAACGATCTACTGATGCGGCCTCCTTCTGGGCTGTATCAGTACTATGTGATGCAGCTTCCACGTTCGGTTTCATGTCCCATGTAAAAGTTTGCGCCTGTTGACAGTAGGAAGCCCTTCTCTTACTGGTAACTGTGGAAACGACACTGGAACACGCGCAATACGTGACACGACCGGTCCTCGACAGCCAGTAACGATTTTAACTTGGGCCCTTGGGGTACGAAGTCGTGCCCTCCTTGTACGGGTATGGCAGTCACACCAAGAATTCATATCAAGAAGTGTCTTGATCGCGAAATGACCTTACCAGTAGTAACTTGATTTCTATTCAGAGAAGACATGTCAGAGGAGGGCGAAGATGCAAACGCCTTCGGTTCCAAATAGAGAGAAATAGCGACGAGGCAGATCTAGAAGGGGTCAATGGGGGCCAAAACGAACATGAACTTGAAAGGGCGATCATTTCGCGGACGTGCTGACGTATGACAATGAGTAAGCTGTCTCAGGGTGACGTTACAGCAGCATTGAAGCAAGAAAATAGCTACAGCAACCCTTTCCTCGGATGTTCAAAGGAACTTCTGCCAGTGTAATCACACCCGCTGACAACGCACACCTCGATTCGGAGAAGTCCGATACGCCACCTGGATCTTCTCTTTATCTCAAGCTCCAGTGCCACACCCTTGTCTGTATTGTCCCACTGATGCCAACGAATGTCCTTATTGAAAACTCCGGTGATCGCGGCGATTCTTGGATATTTATCACCTTCTGAACGCTGGTGAGGGCATGAGCGCCTTTTTTTCTTAAAACAAAAAAAAAACCACTGCTCATATTCAGCGACAGCGCCTGAACGTCTGAACACCCAAATAAACACCATTCAAGCACTACACCATTTCGTACTTAAGTGATGCGGGGAAAGTTCTATTAAAACCGAGTGTTCTCCGAACAATCCTCAAGTAGAAGAACACAAGAGTTTGTGGGTTGACTCATCGATATCATCATGGCATTCATGTCTGTTGCCGCCGCCAAGTCGGAGGTGGTTAGTACAGCCTGAGGCGCCAATTTGAATTCAGGGCGAAGGTCAGTGTCAAACTTGTTTCTCGATGATAGTACGTCGTCCGAGTCGACAGTTTCCTGTTGACCAGTCTCCCAGACGCGACATGCCTGACAAGTTCGAACCAGCGTCCGACCCGAGTAACTGTATTACTAGGGTGATACTATATCTACGGAAAAAGGGTGACCTGTATATAGACTAGTAGATCATTACGGTACTCTGCACAGTCCAGAACCGAGGCCGGGTTACTCCTCTGCACAGCCAAAAGCTGTACAGAGTAGTAACCCGGCTGCCTCCTCGGTCGAAGCCTCGAATGACAGAGCCCCAGCTAGATCTCAGCTCCACGACAGCTCCACGATGGCTTTGGACGATTGTTAGCCCCCGACTTCGTCCATATATACCTCCTATCGCCAATTTTATACCTCGGTTGTATGTGATGCCGGGAGGATCTTTGCGATGATTGGATTGGGGAGACAAACTAAGTATGTTAGTCTAAGTTCCGCATTCTAGGTCGGTTTGCACACGCTGCCACCACCACTAACTCGTATTTGGCAGTGGAACGTCAATATTTTCACCGCCGGAGCCATGGGGTCGTACAGTGGAATCCGCATACCAATTGCGCGATGCTGTGGTCGCCTACCTCTGGCCACTAATGACGGTCTTAACCTGGGGTATATAAATTCCCCAAGAAGTCGCCACTCCTCACTTGCTCAAGGCCTCACCAGACCATCAAACGTTCACGTCCTTATTTGTAACGGATAAACGATGACCGAACTTCCTCAATTTTATCTCCCTGACCTATTTGCTCAGTGGCCCTGGCCCAGACTCTTGAACCAAAACTACGAAGAGACAAAGCCAGAGTCCGACGAGTGGCTCCGTGGCTTTGAGGCCCTCGATGCCAAGTCACAAAGATCGTTCGACCAATGCAATTTCGGTGAGTGGGTACTTGTTCCCAGCCAGTTTAATTCACAACTGAAAAGGCGCACCTGGCATAGCGCTTCTCAGTTCCCTTGGACATCCTTTACTCGATAAAGGTTTGCTACCGACGTTCTGCGGGCCTGAGATGTCCTGAAAATCCCAACTACCAGATTGTCTCCGCGTCTCCTGTGATCTAATGGCATTCTTTTTCATTTACGACGAATACACAGACAAGCTAGACGAGGACAGCGCTCGTATGTGCGCAGATATGGTCACGGATGCTCTCAGAAATCCTCATAAGGAACGTCCACAAGGCGAGTCGAAGCTGGGAGAGATCGCACGACAGTACGTCTATCTTTTCTACGCGCGTACTGTCTTGCCTTCTATACCCCCGCGACTGAGCGTATGGGTAGATTCTGGCTACGTGCGATCAAAGTTGCGAGCGAGGCAGCTCAGAGACGATTCCTCAAATCATTCACTGCATATGTCTACGCAGTAATTGACGAGGCCTCCGACCGAAACGCCGGCCGCGTCCGTAGCATCACAGACTATCTTGAACTCAGGAGACTCACCGCGGCCATACATGCTTCATTCTTTCCCGTGGAGCTGGGTCTAGACATCCCGGACGGGATCATGTCGCATCCCGCGATAGATTCTCTCCTTGGCCTGGCCGCAGATGCCCTTATACTCACAAATGTGCGTATCCATCTCTCCTGGATGTGTGTGGACCAGTCTGACCACCCATGACGGGATTCAGGATCTATATTCTTATAACATCGAACAAGCTGCAGGGCACGATGGGCACAACATCCTCACTGTTGTCATGAACGAAAAATGTGTGGACTTAGACGGGGCACTGGACTGGCTCGCGGAATACAACCGAGTCGTTTTATCCAGGTTCCAGGCCCAATATCGGATGCTACCTTCCTGGGGACCCGATATGGATCCCATTGTCACCGCCTTCGTTGAGAGACTGGGTTACTGGATTCGCGGGCACGACTGCTGGTCGTTCGAGGCGGAGAGATACTTTGGGAAGAAGGGACCAGAAATACAGAAGCACCGAGTGGTGACTTTACTTCCGAGGTCGAGCAGAGCGGACGTGACACCAATGATGGCTCAACCCGTGCTTTGACTTATTAGTATTAAAATCTAGACAGATCAATCTGCTAAATCGTTGTTCGTTTTTTAGACTGACTTACTATTCAATGGCATATTGAATAGAACACTCTTGGGACCACCTGCCAGTGAACTCTGAGCGCTTTGAGCGCTTCCCAAAAACGTTCGACCCGGTCTCATAGCATTCCTGCAGAACTCCTGCAGACTCGGAGCCAGTATCAGCCTATAGGTTCCGAGTCCGGATCGAAGGCTGCAAAATTTGACACGGGGAGACGCCCTGGCCTCGTGGCTTGGCTGCGACGGTACTAATGTGTAGCATGTGGACCAAAACTTCTATCGACAAGCCTGAGGAGCCTTTTAGAATGACGTATTACTGGCAGCGCAAAAACTCTCTTGTCGGCTGAGTGTCCTATCGTGTCCGGAAACCGAAACGATGAGGAAGGAATTTCCGACTTGCCACCATCAGAAAAAGAAAAAAAGTCACAAATATGGTAATCTGACAGTGCACATACACGTACGTGATTACGGAATGGAGATACACCACCCGGATATTTCCCTTTATCTTCGAGGGCTCTATACCTTCATTTATGGGTTTGACTGAAGCTAATTTTACAGTGCTGTTCTCATCGCGATTCCCGGTAATGGCGGCAGATCTCGTGTATGTAGGGCCTGAGCGCCCTTTTTCTTCTTCAAATACACCACTTACTACCCAGCCATGATAGCGCCTACTGTACTAGACAAACACGCGACCTATAACGAAACTATATGATAGGCGTCTGACGCCCGGTGCCAATCTCCCCGCATTATTGCCAAGGAATAGCCACAACCGGTTGGATGCCAGATGAATGCGGGCTTAAGGATCCGCAATCTTTTAATATTACCACTCAGTACATGCGCCTCATATGTAGTCTCGGCTATGACCGGGTGCGCATCCCGGGATATAAATGATTCAAACAAAAAGAAAAAAAAATACTCTATTAGACACTCGAATGAATGAGAACTACTGCCTTTCGTAATCAGGTGATACAAGGAACGTTCCACCCGTGGCCAAGTATCTCCGAACAATGCTCAAAGTAGGAGTTACGAAGGCGAGGTTAGTGTATCGACATACATAATGATAGCACGCATCTTGGGTTTGTTTCTCGCCAAATCGCACTGTGTGATTTATCTTTCAGCCGGTGAATATAATCACCCTAGAACCTGCCTCGGGCTGCTGTGTACGGTGTCGGGGATTCCTAATTGTCCATTCGTAGTAGGGTAGCCCTGAACCCTGAGCCCTGACAGGCTTGACAGGAGCCCTCCATCACACAGCCTCGAAGCGTGATTAACGCGCGCGCCTGAATTCAAGACGAAGGTCAATGTCCTGAACAAAGTTGCCAACTCGGCACTAGCTTCGATCCGGTACTATACAATGAGTATCACAGCAAGAGCGCCAAAAGGAAGGTCTCCGGCATCTGATCGGTAAGATGATTCCAACTGTAGCCGGGCCGGCTAGCAAAAATAGGGCTGTGTAGTGCTGACCACTCAGCGATCGTCGATCAGGCAGCTCTGTTCCCATATCATGATTGTAGGGATTTTCATTATTCTTCTGCCCTGACTTCTTCCGAAGCTAAGCT
Organism: Lactarius indigo; assembly: GCA_025766275.1. Lineage (NCBI taxonomy): Eukaryota > Fungi > Basidiomycota > Agaricomycetes > Russulales > Russulaceae > Lactarius > Lactarius indigo. The sequence continues at coordinate 31,143 of JAFKAC010000102.1, read as the reverse complement.
ATCGCCACATACGCGCCGATCACCCCCCCCACCCCCCCCCCCCGGCGATTGCGTCTATTGAACCTGTTTAGAGTTACCTTCGACCACTGTTCATGGATAACATTTTCTAAGTCTGGGTGAGACCGGACCGTCGATACTGGCTGCAGTGTAGATCTTTGCGAGGATTGGGGGTGAGACAGATTAGTTCACTGCTCTTGTTTCGGCGGTACGAGTTCTTTCCTATGAAGGTTTCAAGTTGACACGATCGTGCGTTCATATCCGCGGACAGTGGAACGCCTATATTCTACAGAAAAATCCACCGAGACAGGCCCCTCGCCCGGGAACACATAAAGCGGATTCTAGGATTCAATGGCGGAGCTTATAGTTAGGTTATGTCGCATAATTTGGGGTTATTAAATCGTTATCCTGTTTCCTTTGTGCCACTTCGGTACTGTATACACATTCAATCACAGCCTTCTACCCTAATCTGGACGCAAAGGGCCTATCTCGTTGTGGTTTGCTGTAACCCCCGGAGCGTTGCGATTACACTGGAATCCGCACAATTTTCGATGCGCGTGTCTCCTGGCCAGGCCACCAATGACGTTCTTAGCCTGGGGTATATAAGTCCCCCGGGCCACTCCTCACTGTACAGCGGCCTCACCAGACCTTCAAACGCTCACTTCCTCGTCTATCTCTAATAATCGATGTCCGGACTTCCTCAATTCTATCTCCCTGACCTCGTCGCCCAGTGGCCTTGGCCCAGACTCTTGAACAAGCATTACGAAGAGGCAAAGCCAGAGTCCGACGAATGGCTCCGTGGCTTTGAGGCCCTCGATGCCAAGTCACAGAGGTCATTCGACCGATGCGATTTCGGTGAGAAGGTACCTGTTCCCAGTTTAATTCATGACTAAACACGCGCATAGCTCTTCTCAGTTCCCTTGGATATCCTTTACTCGATAAAGGTTTGCCACAAACGTTCTGCGGGTCGGAGATACCTTAATAATATTCCTACTAGATTGTCTCCGTGTCTCCTGTGATCTAATGGTACTCTTTTTCATCTACGACGAGTACACCGACAAGCTCGACGAAGACGGCGCTCGTGGCTGCGCAGATATGGTCATGGATGCTCTCAGAAACCCTCACAAGGAACGTCCACAAGGCGAGTCGAAGCTCGGAGAGATCACACGACAGTGCGTCCCCCTTCTCCGCGCGTACTGCCTTGCCGTCTATATCTCGTGACTGATTATATTGATAGATTCTGGCTACGTGCGATCAAAGTTGCGAGCGAGGCAGCTCAGAGACGATTCCTCAAATCATTCGCTGCATATGTCTACGCAGTAATTGACGAGGCCTCCGACCGGAATGCCGGCCGCGTCCGCGGCACTGCAGACTATCTCGAGCTCAGGAGGCTCACCGCCGGCGCATGTGCTTCATTCTTTTCCGTGGAGCTGGGCCTGGATATCCCGGACGAAATCATGACACACCCTGCGATGGAATCGCTCGTTGCTCTGGCCGCAGATTCCGTTGTGCTTACCAACGTGCGTATCTGTCTACCCGCTCTTGGCTATGTTTTGGCCGTTCTGACCCTCCCATGACGTGAATCAGGATCTTTATTCTTACAATAATGAGCAAGCTGCGGGACACGGCGGTCACAACATCCTCACTGTCGTCATGAACGAACAAGGTGTAGACTTAGACGGGGCACTGGACTGGCTCGCGAAATACAATCGAGTCGTTTTATCCAGGTTCCAGGCCCAATATCGGATGCTACCTTCCTGGGGACCCGATATGGACCCCGTTGTCACCGCTTTTGCTGAGAGACTGGGTCACTGGATTCGCGGGCACGACTGCTGGTCGTTCGAGTCGGAGAGATACTTTGGGAAGAAGGGTCTAGAAATACAAAAGCATCGACTGGTGACTTTACTTCCGAGGTCGAGCAGACCGGACGTCACGCCGATGATGGCTGGATCCAGTGCTTCGATGTACTAGTAGACGGGTAGATACACCTCTAGTTATTCCTTTTCGCAGACTACTATTTAATAGGTATATTGCATTGATCATCCTTGGAAACACCTGCCAGTGAACTTTAAGGTTCCCCTACCCGAAAATGGTCAGGCAGATCACAGCCCCCCAGGGTCAGTCCAGTGTCGCTCACGCCTCAGGCGCCGGGTCCGAGTTTAGCCCGAAGGGTGCAAAACTTGATACACTTGCGGGCAGAAGCACTGGCCTCGTCGCTCGTGGAAACTTGACGACAACGTAGCGCATGGACTGGAACTAAATATGCGCAGCGTCATGATACCCTGAGGTGGTGGTCGTAGCTCAGCTTGCCACGGTTTTTTTTTTTTTTTTGAATCGTTTATATCCCGAGGAGCGTACCATGGGTACAGACCGGTCATAACCGAGACTACATTTGTAGCGCATGTACTAAGTGGTAATATTAAAAGATTGCGGGCCCTTAAGCTCGCGTTCATCAGGTATCCAACGGGTTGTGCCTATTCCTTGGCAATGATGCAGAGAGGTTGATACCTGGCGTCAGACGCCTAGAGTTTCATTATAGGTTGCGTGCTGCCTTCAGCCAGGTTCGGGTGGCATGTAAGCGTATGGACTGGGTTCGCGCCTGGAGAGTGCGCGGGTTTCCTGCAGAAATGTTAGGAAAGGGAAGGCGTTCTTCTTATTAGAAGATAGGTGTTTGTTGCAGGAAATGACGCGGCCGTACTTGACTACGCTGAAGGCGTGCCTCTCGAAGTACGCCTTGTGAATAGTAGGGCTTTCCTCGTCTTCCCCCCCCCTACCGTCCCTCTCGCAGTCGGTTTCTGCCAACCAAAGGGGGTGGTTATTGCCGTCTGATGGTTTGGTGAGCGTGATTAGGTCCGCAAAACCTGCCACCCTGTGTCCTGCGCGGATATCTCCCCGCCTCTTCTCCCACTCCGCGGCCCACTCCTGGTACGCTTAAAGCTCTCAGCCCCCCGAGGGGGACCCGACACACTTTATCATAACAAACCGTTGTAGTTACAGGACAGAGTTGTATCAGAGAAAATCGGGGGGAGGTTCTAACCCGACCATAAGGTAAAAATCCAACCTGTCGTCTCAAGGTGTTTAATGGCCCGGAAATCGTCGTGATTCTTACAAGGAAGCCATCTGGATGCCTCGCTGCCACCTGGGGGTACAGCCGCCCACCGCCATTCTTCCCTCGAGTCCCCAGTGACCGGGGGTGAGACGTCTCTGTTTGTTAGGTCAGTGGGCCAGTGGGGAAGGAAAATCGCAGCCGGCTTGTTCGGCTTGGCCGAGCGTGTTAAAAACTCAGCCGCTTTCATAGCAAACTCCTCTGACACCGACATCACTTTGGTCGCAGTGCACTTGTGCCACTTGGCAGTTTTGTGGGTCTCGAACTTGCGTCCGCATCCATCACATTGCCGCTCACATGGGGGTAGGTTAGCTGCTTTCGCAGCCTCACGTTCCCTCTCACGCTTGGCAGCACGGCTCCGCTTCCGTGCAAGCCGCCCCTTCTCCTTCTGGGAATTATTGGCCTTGCGGCCTAAACCCTTCTGGAGTTCGAAGAAGGCTAGATTTCCCTCTCTGTTGAGAAACTCCAAAATATACACAAACATCACCTTTTTCACCGTGTGAACAGGGTGAGGTACAAGGGCAACAGCGCTCTTGACCAGGTGGGAGTGGTATGGGGGAGAAAACTCCACCCAGGAAATGTTTCCGTCCTCCACCTTTTGAGCAGAGATGGTGTTAGCCAAGAGGTTGGGCCTGGAGAGGAACCAACGACGATGGAAGGTGTTGAGGATGTCGAAGACCGATAAGTCGACACCTGCAGGATGAGACCGATTGCTTTTAGCCCTCCACTTCGCAGCAGGTCGGCCAGGTCTGCTGGAAGTGAGTGGGGGGCCAGAGGACAAAGGGGGAACCCGCTGGGGAGCAGGGGAAGGGATGTGCTCTGAGGAGGACATGGTGGTAAAGGAACAAGAAGCGGCGCAGCTTGCCACAGTTCTGTAATTTTGGAACACTAAACCTAAATATACATCCCCCAAACAGGGGTGACAGTAAAACAAGCACCACCCCCCAAGTAGGGAAATCGCCAGGACAGTTTGGATCCGTTGAGGTTCAAATAGGCATTTCAGAAGTTGACGCGACCTCTGATGATGTCGGCACCTTGAAATCGTTCAGCCGGGCTGTCAGTTCCTCACCGCCATCTTGGGCTGTAGACACTTACCCAGTTCCCCGATTGCATAGACGGTCGCTGATTGGGCGACAAGTGATTAGCGCATCTTGTTGGTGGGAATACGGTAAGCCATGCTCACCCTGCGTATGGGCTCCAATGTGAAGCGGGATGATCGAAAGGTCTATGACGTAGAGATTCGTCGTGCCATATACCTACGAGTGTGTTATCGCCAACTTGCCAGCAAAGTCACGGTGACCACAACCAGAAAACTCACTTTCAACTTGTTGTCCACGACTCCGCCGTCTTCTAGGGGAAGCATGGAACACGACCCGACGGTATCTAAAAAAAAAAACTAATGGTAATTTGGGGAAAATGTGATTAGTAGGGAAGCGCACGGAAGGTCGTAGCGAAGTTGCTTTTCAGGCTATCTAGGTGACGACATATAGGAATTCGATGCACGTGACGTCAGATCATTGTTCCTGCTTACCGATTATCTGCTCATCCGTTTGTACAGACGATCCAGGATATACTTCTCCTTCTAAAGCAAGAAACGGTCGTAGATCAGCCACAACCCAAGATGACGCCATGAAATGAGGACTTTCCTGCAAAAATACTCTTTAGGGGTTCCTGTTGTACAAGGCGGCGGCAGAACTTGAACGTCTCCGCAAAAGAGCGGATATCTGGGTGGTCAAAATAAACAGATTGTTCGCGTCGAGGTCACGCGAGTGGTGACATTTACCGTACTCCTCTTCAAAATAGTGTGGGTCTATTGCCGGCGGCTCGAGAGGATCGTTGGACTTGATGTGCTTAAAAGCGGGGACGGGAGTAAGTATTCCGCACCTAATGAGAAGAGGAAGTAGACGCGCACAATGGAGCCACGGGATAGAGGGTGATTAATCATACACCCGGCGGCTACATATTTCCCTGGGGCATTCTGGACGGCTTGTTCGGCGTTGGGGTGAACAAACTGGGCCAACCTAGGTCGTCTCGTCTGCACTTACGTCTCATGACACTACAGGCCTGTACGAACATGAACTCGCAGCTCGGAATCTGCGCTTTGATATGCTCGAGCTGCACTTCGTACTGCTTTCGCAATCCGGGTGGGTAGTCCCCAGAGTCGATACGAGCTCGAATGGGTGCGAGGTATTTGTCCTGCAAAGCCTGGGCTTCGGGGGTGATGGTAGAAAGAGGTACAAACGACATGAGGTTGATCGCCATGTCGAACACCGTCGTTTCCCCCGCGCGGCTTGGGAACCCTCTTCAACAAAATGAGAGATATGGGCGGTAGTTGGGGCACTCACTAGAGCTCCGTTTGCTTCTGAAGCTCATCTGGGTTCCTCAAGCAATCGAATGACATGTAGCTCTCTTCAAACTCTTCCTTGACCTCTGCTCAAGTCCTCAGCGTCGAGCTAGAAGGATTCTAGATGCGATGGCGTACTTTGAGACACGGCGGAGTTCACGTGTTCCTGGATGTTATTCCCGACGCCTGGAAGATCCACTACCACCTCAACGTCGGCCTTCCGTAACACATCAGGGTCGCCAATGCCTGAAAGCTCTAAAACCTATAACTTCGCTAAGCACCATGCCCTGATAGGAAGGCTTGCGGTGTTACCTGCGGGGAAAGGACTGCTCTGAAGGTAGCCTGATAGTAAGTCGGCTTGCGCCCTCTGCACAGCACGGATTACTCACCCGGCAGATAGGACGACGGTCTTGTTAACGAGCGCTTGGTACTCCTTTCCATCGTGAATGAAAGTCACGCCCTTAGCTGTCGCCCCGTCAGAGCCTTTGGATAGCGAGATTCTCGCCACATGAGCGGAGGTCAGTACAGATAAGTTACTCCGTGAGGCATTTGGTTCATAGTACATCTTTGGTGGAAGGGGTAAGATGAACCCATCTCGGAAACACACGACACCCGTAACTGACGTTGGCAGCATAAGAACGAGTTCGCGACTCGGGGCGAATCGTGACAGGGGTCGCCCAAATCCCCGAAGTCTAGGGAGAGGGAATACGAGATCAGGCACCAATATCTTCATGACGATGTTCGGCTTACGTTTCCGGCAAACTAATGTAAAGTCAGCTATTATGTATTGTCGGCTATAGAGAAAAGTACGCGCAGGTTCTGAAACAAGATTGACCCCGAGTGTCTTCGCTGCCTCAACAAAGCGCTTCTCGAGGCCAGATGGTAAGACAGGATATGACACTTCCAGTGGACCTAAGTAAGGGATCGATAAATTTGCAAGTAAAAACACTAAGCGTGACGCACCCTCCAGCCCATGCTGCTGCACATCAAAGGTTGTCACATCGTCCTTTACTACACTGGGAGGAAGAAAATGCTCCGCCTTCTTGAAGTACGGCTTCAGCGTCTCCCAGTTCCATCCTTTGTTCCCCAGCTTTTCGAATGCTATGTGTGTCGGATCAGCGCAATTCGCTCGCCGCCACCGGACCGATTTGCGCACCATCTATATCTGCTCGGGAGGGGGGATGGAATTGGAAAAAGTTGATCCCCGAACTTCCTCCCAGGCCCTTTCCTCTACACCAGAGTGAGCAACTATGACACTATGCGTCACAAAACTGAGACCAGACATACCGACCCCAGTACGCGATCTTCCCATTAGCGTTTGTTTGAGGCACCTACGCGGCGGCATTAGAGCGCAGAGGGACTGGGAACAATCCGCCCACCGTGGTAAATGCCCAATCATACTGTGGATTACGAAAGTGGGACCCAAACCTTGCCGTAGTGACTACGCGCGTAGCACGGCTCAATATGGTTCGGTAGAAAAATGAAATCGCACATACGAATGGCGGGGTCGTTCAGATTGGGAGACCCTGCTTCTAATACCAGAACAGACACAGAGGGGTCCTCGGACAGGCGCGCTGCAACGACGAGGCCAGCTGTCTACAACAGAACGTGAGCTCAAGGGCCAGTCTGGGCTGTGAAACGACCGTACTCCTCCGCCTAAATTATTCATGAGAAAATCCGTGTAGACAACTCGGGGGAAATAACTCACCAATGATAATGTAGTCAAATGACTGGTTAGAGACTTGGTCGATTGTAACGAGCATGATGACGGCGCAGTGAAGGCAGCCATACCCCGTGTCCACACGGGGGCTATTTATTAACCTCGGATCAGGTGAACCAACTTTCAGGGCTGTTAGTCAAGCCGCAATGCCGACAGGAACCCTTGCAGGAACCGCGGCCACCACTACTTGGAAGTGTGTATTAGATCGCCGCACGGTTACCTACTTGACTGCTTTGTTGTTCGAGTGTGCCGAGAGCACTTGTTCTCAAACGAAACCGTACCCCTGCGGCGCGCCTTCCATGTGGTGATCGTATTATCATTCTTATCGCAGTTAGCACCGTGCCTGTTCGGCTCATTCCGCCTCCATTAGTTAATCAAACCCTAACCCCACCTGATGCACACCCCACCGCTAACGTGCTGACTCTGACCACCGACACGAAACAGCGATATTTATTGAAAAATGCCTCCGAAAAAGCAACAACAATCTCAGAGTTCGTCTTCAAAGACCAAAGTTGACAAGGCGAGCGATATCCGATTCTTTTTTGATCGCCGATACTGACTGTCACGCAGACCTTCGGCTTGAAGAACGTGCGTTGTACCCTCTCTCCCTCTCCCTGCCTCCAACACGTGCACTGATGCGCGCTTTGAATCATAAAGAAAAACAAATCGGCCAAGGTGCAGAAACAGGTTGCCCAGATCCAGGCACAGGCAGCAGTTGCGGGAAAGTCGCGGGAGGCACTCGCCAAGGAGAAGGAGAAGGAGCTGCGCGCCAAGGAAAAGCTCGAAGAGGAGAAACGGCGCAAGGAGGAAGCGGCGCTGATCAAGCCCGTTCAGGCGCAGAAAGTACCGTTCGGGGTCGATCCAAAGACGGTGCTGTGCGCGTTCTTCAAGGCGGGCCACTGCGACAAAGGGAACAAATGCAAGTTCAGTCATGATCCGGACGTGGGGCGGAAGGTGGAGAAGCGGAATCTTTACGATGATGGTCGAGAAGACAAGCTTACTGGTACGTCGCAGTCTCTCGTACTTTCGTTCTTCCCAGGAAAAAGGAAACGTGTGGTGTGCCGCCGACAGATACGATGGACAAATGGGACGAGGAGAAGTTACGGAGTGTTATCTTATCCAAACACGGAAATCCACGGACTACGACCGACGTAAGACTAGATCTGGTCCTCTGATCTATCCTAGATCCTCACTTTGATTTCAGATAGTATGCAAGTTTTTCATCGAGGCCGTCGAGACACAGAAGTGAGTGTGTCCCAAAACGGCGCCTCAAGTCACACACAGTCTGACGACCCGTTCTATCTACTTAGGTTCGGATGGTTCTGGCAATGTCCAAACGGGGAGTCGTGTCAATACCGGCACGCGCTCCCGCCAGGGTTCGTGCTCAAATCCCAGAGGAAAGCGCTGGAGGAGGCGGAGCGTGCGAACACGATCAGCCTGGAAGAGTTCTTAGAAGTCGAGGTGCGTTCGTTTGTGTGTGTGAGAGAGCCATAACTTTCATAATCCGACGACGTCATGTGCGCAGCGACACAAACTTGGACCTAATCTGACGCCAGTCACACGTGAGACGTTTGCCAAGTGGAAACTGACGCGCATGAACAAGAAGGAGGCCGAGGCGGACGCGGTGCGCAAGGCGAAGAGCGCGCAAGCTGCGGCGGGTAAGAGCAGCGGCATGAGCGGGCGCGATCTGTTCCAGTACAACCCGGAGTGGTTCCAGGACTCGGACGAGGAGGAGGAAGAGTGGGACCTGACGAAGTACCGTCGACAAAAGGAGGACGAGGACATAGCAGCAGAGAACGAGCGTATCCGCTTGCTCTCGATTCAAGAGGGTGGCGCATAGATATGATCTTACTCCAACGTGGACAATTACCTGTTATCACGCTCCACACACATATAAAGCATGTAGAATTTCTGGATGAAAGGGACAAAGCTGCGCCGTAGTTGCCCCATTACAGCAGGATCCGCTCAGAAGTATGATTAACATAAATACAAAAACCTAATCCTCTTCGTCGCTTCCGTAGTCACCAAGTCCCAACCCCGCAGCTAATGGCTGGACCTTGACCGCGGCTGCGGGCGCAGGAGTAGAAGCGGACACAGCGCCGTTCCGCCGACGTAGCTCGGAGAAATAACGGAGACTCTCCAAAGTGTCTGAACTGAGTAGACCCTGTGGGCCCCGTGTCTTGGGCTCTTGGGCTTCAGGCGGTTCCTCTACTACCTCTGGCTCATCTGTCTCTGGTCCTTCGATCCGTCTCCGTTTCCCTTCAGGAGCGCCCATATCCGCGTCCTGGTCCACATCCCCAAATCCGTCGTCTGGGTGATATTCCCGCCCCTCCTCGAGCGCACGCACCGCCTGCATGGCATCGACCACCTGTGGGTCCATCCTAGCACGGATGGCAGCTTGTCCGATCTCTTCCAAGCGCCGTTTTTCTGCGATCTTGGAAGTGGGATTCGGGTCCTCCGTTGCCCAGCGGACGTTAAGAATTTCGTCGTTGTCCAGAGACTGACAGGCCATTGCTTCTTTGGCAAACTGTGCGTGGTGCTCCGAAGAGTACGTCACGAAAGCGACCGAACGATACTGCAGCACGCGTACTGCAAGAATAATGAGTGATTGCCCAAAAGAGGAAACGAGTGAAACGCACTGTGCTCGATTTCCCCCCATTCCTTGAAATGCCGTCTCACAACTTCTTCTGTCTCTGTGCCCACACCAGTCTCCTTAATACGTCCGACGTACAGCGTGCGGTTTTGTCGCGTAAAAGTGCCGACACCACCCATGTCGTCGCGATAGTCCGCAAATTTATCGCGCGCGAAGCAGTCCTTGCTCGAATCGGGCAACGCCTTTTCTGGGTCCGGTAGTGTGTGCAAATATTCACACTCCCAGCCGTATGGACAGCACCCGCGAGCAAAGAAGACACAACAATAGCGCATGCCGGTTGTGTTCGCGCGCGTCAGGCCAGCATCTTTCTTTATACTGCAACGCGTCTGAGATTTCGTCTTGCTGCAGGCGAAAGACGATTGAGTAAGACAAAGAAAGGCATTAATGAGCACGCACTTGGAGTAATTGTCTTCTCTATCCCCGCCAGCCCACTTGTTGTACCATATGTCTGTCATGAAGTAAGCGCAATCCGTTGTCGGCAGTAAGACCAAGTAAGACACGCACTGTATTCTTTCCCTGTCTGCGGGGCAGTTTGTTTGTCGACATCGCCTGGCTTTACTTGTTTGCGCGCAGGCTTGAGTTTCTTTTGTTTTGGTACGACTGCCTTTGCAACCGGAGCCTCGATCTGTGTTTCGGTGTTGCTGCTGCTCATCGTTCGAGTTCAAGTCACCCAAAGAGGCGGACTTGGAAATCCACACAAGTCATAACCCTAACCCCATTTTCAGGTCGCAGGACTCTCATCCCCACGGGTCTCACAGTCAACGTACAACGATGTCTCTTCTCGCCGCCGCGACGCGCTTCCGCACCCCTCAACACACACTGCGTCTCGTCGGGCTCTCTGCCTCAGCTCTGAGCCGTGGAAGTCCTCGCCATACACGCCACATCAAGACAGAGCCAGCGTATCCAGGGCACATTCCCTTGAACTGGTTCGAGAATGCGTTTCTCGCTGCAGGCTCGGCGTTCATGTCGCTCGCAGACCCTCGTAGAGCGGGTAAGAGTAGTCTTAGTCGCCTCCACGTTTGTATCCAACATCCCATAGACATGGTCGCCGCTCTCGGAGAGACGACCGCAGGACCCGTGCTCCCACATCTGCTCGACAACATGCTCGCAAGCGAAGAAGGGCGCCGCATCCTGAAGGAACGTCCGCGAATCAACACGAACACCGTGGACATGGCTGCGCTGGCCCGTCTTCCCGAAAACACCTTCGGGCACACCTACGTCACCTGGCTTGAACGCTGCGGCGTCACGCCCGACACGCGCGAGCCCGTGCGTTCTTCGACTCGTACACGCCTTCTTCCTCCCACTCACGTCGCTCGCTCGCAGGTGCACTACATCGACGACCCCGAACTTGCGTATGTCATGCAGCGGTACCGCGAATGCCACGACTTTTACCACGCGCTTTGCGGCCTGCCCGTCTCGGTCGAGTACGAGCTCGCACTCAAGGTCTTCGAGTTTGCGAACCTCGGCCTGCCGTCCGCCGCGCTGTCTACCGCCGCCGTCGTGCGTCTGAACGCCGCCAAGCGCGCGCGCTTCTTCTCGGAGTACCTGCCGTGGGCACTGCGCTGCGGCAGTGCGGCACGGAGTGTGATCACGGTCTACTGGGAGGAGCGGTGGTCTCAGGACCTTGGGGAGCTGAAGAAGGAGCTTGGTGTGTGGGACCCTCCTCCGGCAAAGTGGCGGAAACCGCTCTCGGAGGCCAAAGAAGCAGCCGCGCGGAGGGCGACGGCAGAGTCGAGCAGTCAAACAGGCTGATTTACTACGTACGTGTGTTATTGCTACTCTGTCACGCCACTGCCCTTTTCGCATTGGCTGTACACCCGTAAACACCGTTTTCAGGTGAGCTCGGCTGTTGACTGCCGCACCAAACCATTCACATCACATTGACCGCCGTGAACAGAGGACAGACAGGGGTATTCAGGATGTGTGCCGGCGCTATGCACAATTTTCAAAACCCTGTGACCGTTGCTCGATAAGCACAGCCTACATCTCCAGGTGCTACGATCATGGGGTCAGCCTCACTCCCGAACATGCCAGAATTCGGGTAAGCTTGTGCAAAGAGGATGTTATGCCGTTGGACAGGGAGAGTACCTACAACCCCGTTGGGATCGTCACCCACGGGAGTGTGTGCTGCTACATAATCTCGTTCTCGGAGACTTATTCTGGTGCATTGATCTTGGTTGCTTTCCCCGGACGACAGAACACTCCCATGGGAACGTGGCTGGACAGTCACAGTCATCTATCAACGGCACTCTAGTCAATTGTATAGTCACTTCCTAGACCTACTGTTCTGGGGTGCTTCCTTGTCTCGCCCATCTGTGTATCACATAGACGACTCCCAATATTGCAACAAACCATCATGATGGAGACAATTTACCTACAAAGGCGCGAACGTAAGCCCTCTTCTACTCACAAGAATCCACAGCAGCCCCAACATCAGATTTTTTCCAAATCTGTATTGGGTGTTCTGCATATGCACCGGTGGCACCTTTTGTCCCAACAGGATCATGAAACTTCGTACGGCCCCATGCCAATGGGTGCCGTTAGCGCGCGGACTCCGCCAACACTGACCACCCTAACTCCCTTCTAGTTCCTCCAGAACAGATTTCGACTGGGCGATGAAACGTCACTTTCTTCAACTGTTTTTTTTCGATCCGATGGCCGCTCCCACTCGCCACAACTATAAGTATCGTCCGTCCCCCTTTTGGCGCGCGCACTTGCCCAGGGCATAGTTGCACGTGACCCAACACGCCCCAATCGCGTGGCCGGCATTCGGAGTGTCTGGGACGACGCTTGCACCTACCCACGCCATATAGAATTGCGCCTTAAATGACCTGCATCTGTCGAGTTTATCACCGGCGCAGGCTTGCACGGTTCTCGCCCAATACCAGATCGGGGCGTTGACAACACGGGCTGCGTGTCTCTTGTGTCCAAACCACATTGGTGTGGTCTCCGTCCATCCACACTCTTCACCCCCATAAAGCTCCCCACGCACCTGGCTGGTTGGTCCCCCTTCTTCCCAAGGCTCATCCCGCCTTTTCCGTGCTTTCCCTCCATCCCTCCATCCCTCCATTCATTCCCTTCCTCCCCTCCCCCACTATCAATCCTGCCTACCCCTTAGCAAATCCACGAAAAAAAAACACCTACACACGCAACATGAGCATCGATCGCCGCAAACCGTTCGCCCTCCTCCAACCCAACGACTCCAAGCCATCAGATGCGACACCCACGACCGCGACCGCGACCGCGCGATTGACGATCAGCCGCCCCCGCCGCCAAATGCCCGCATACCACTACCAGCACCCACAGCACCCCCAGAAACGCTACGCGACGATGATCCCAGGCAGCAGCCGCAGCAGCGCGACCTCCTCCGCCGAGTCGCTCTACAGCAACGCAGGCTCGGTCCCACGCCGGCGCAAGCTCAGCGCCGCGGAGGACGTCGCTGCCCGCGTCCGCGCCCGCTGGGCCGCACTCGAGGCGCTCGAGCGTGCCGGCGCCGGCGCCTCTTCTTCTTCTTCTTCCGCCGCCGCCGCACGACGCCCGAGTCCCGAATCAGAGAAGGAGAACGCGGTGCCGGTCCCGATGCAAGTCGACTCGTACGAGAAACCGCTCCCTCCGCGCCCGCCCGCGCTCGCGCTGCACATCGGCGCACCCGCTCCTGCCGCCTCCGGATCATCGGCCGAAGCGGCCCCGACGACGGCGGGAACCACGGTCGTCGTGATGATGGACACGCGCGAAGACGACGCTCCGGCTTCTGCGCCCGCGGCGACGACGACGGTGGCGGCGGCGGCGGGCGAGTCGACGGTACGCACGACGCCGACGAGCCTGACGTTCGTCGATACGGACAGCGTGAGTCCCGTGCTTCAGCGACGGCCAACGCGGGCCGTGACGCCTCCGCAGGTGCGTCGACGGGCGTCGATCACGGACGAGCTCGAAGAGGCCGTGAGTTGCTCCCTTCTCTCTCTCCTACATTTCAACTTTTCGTTGAAACTCTGCTGCGGCACAGAGGGAAGAAGCGACTTTGACGATGCTGCGCAGTCCGCGTACGGATGGCCTGCTGCGCTGTCCGCGGCGCGGGTGCGGAGAGCTGCTTGGCGGTGTGCGTGCGCTCACGTTCCACTTGCATATACATGCGGTCGGCGTGGGAGCATATGCGTGCGTGCGGTGCGGAGGTGCATTTGAGAGCGCGCGGGACCTCGCGCGGCACGCTTGTGCGCGGCGGCGGGCGAGAGGTGTGTAAACGTTTCCTTGCTCCCTTTCCCCTTCCTCTGACAGCTTGTCCCGTAGAGCGTCTACGCCGCGTCGTGCGTGCTTGGACGTGTCTCTCGCCCACAAGCCACGCCACCTTTGAAAAGCAGCCCCAGCAGCAGCAGCAGCAACGCCAGCGACACTACAAGCGCAACGACGATAACCATTATTACTAAACGAGTCCGCATCCCTTCTCTTCCAAAACGCCGACAAGCCCTCTCTCTCCACTGCATGCGTTTAACGTAACCGTGTTTTCTCTCATGACGAGGAATGGTTCTGATCTGATCTGCAAGGTCTATCTCTGTATCTCTTTCACATCCGTTCGTATAGCACTATTTATAATCGCCCTCAATATCTCCCCCTCTAGTAGTTGTTACCCACACCCGCACGCCACATTGCGGACTGCCCCATCGTCTTATTACGTAAACACCCCCGTTTGTATCTGTCCCTCGGAGATACACACCCCGGCCGATCTCTCTGGATCCTCGAGGCAAGTCAAAAGAGTGGGTGTTGTACGCACAACGCCAACGACATACCGCCACAATCACATCGGAAAACATATCGATCCGGAAACTTTTCTGATTTGCTCTCGGAAGAGGGGCGGAAATCATTAACTCATGCGGAGGTGCTTATCACGAAGCTGGACATCATGTTTTCGGCGTGGCAGCCTAACGACGGACATGGCTTGCCACTTGTATTTATATGTACGCATACGGTGCTGGAGCGCCAATTATTACGGCTGTTATCAAACCGCGAGATCAGGGAGCAAAAAGTGTGGACAAGAAATCCTTCCCCGCGGCACGGGTCGGGCCCTTTTTCTTGGGCCGTTTTTTGTCCTTGTTCTTCTTTACGCGCTCCTGATGGACTGTACAAAAAGTATTCCATCAGCGCGAAGCGAAATGATAAGAGAAGACAGGCCACGCACGGAGCTCCTGGCGGCGGATGGTCTTGGCATAAGGGTTTAGGCGGAACAAGACCGCCTTGTTCCGAAGAGGGTTCTTGTGCTGGGTCCACGGGCGTTTATGTACCTTGGGATTCGCGGGACGGACTGCGGACTGAATCTCAGAACTGTTGATCAGACGGGTGACATCTGGGTTGGATATTTTTGCAGTTGGCAGGCTGCATGGCAAACATCAGTGAGGGTGATCCGAGGGTGATGATAGGGGGTGTTGGAACACAAACAAGTAGTCCTTCTTGTGTACAGCGGCCTTATCAAAGGTGCCAAAGACATCGTCGAGTTGAGCGAAAGCCCCCTCAGTCCAGATGACAAAGCGGCCGATATGGCCACCAGGTGCGAGCTGGAGAAGGTTGAGACGACGGACATTGACGAGCTCAACGCCAGGCAGATTGCGGAATGCCTTTACGATGCCGCCATCTTCATTGTAGACCACGAGCGGACCGCGGCGCTGGCGATGGCGACGGTTGCGCAACTTTCCCTTACCGGCACGCAGCTTGCGCGAGTTGGAGACCTTTACGACGTCGCGGTACGCACGGAGGGATTTGAGAAGCGCAACGGCTTCCTTTGTCTTGTGGAAAGACTCGACGGCATCGCTGACGACAAGGGGAACCTCCTCGATCTCCTCGACGCGGTGGCCACGAGCGAGGACGAGAGAAGGAAGGGCAGATGCGGCAAGGGCGGAAACGGTGGCGAAGCGGCGCTGGTTCTGGTTTACCTTGACGTGCCATCTGCGCCAGGTCTTCGTCGGCGCGAACATGCGACCACCGCGACACATGTTACCGAAGGCGGCCTTCACAGAAATGGATTATCAACAAAGATCGCCGTACATATGGGATGACGCACCTGGCCAGAGCGGTGAGTGCCTCCACCGCCGACACGAGGAATACGCGCGACGGCACGACCAGTACCCCAAGACTCGGCCGAAGTCTGATGGCCAGCCTTTTCACTGACGGCATATGCCTGACGCCTGTTCTTCGCGATGCTCTCTGAAGACTGCATTTAATCGCGGGATTGGATGAGATCAGGGCTGCTACGCACTGTGGACCTGCTGAACGACATCGAGACGAATCGGAGCGGTCAAAACTGCGGGAAGTGGGAGGGACGAGGAAGCCTCTGCAGAGGGGGGTAAGTGACGCGCATATATGCCGCCGATGATGGGTATAATTACCGCCTGTCGTTGAGCGAACGTTGACTGTCGGACGAGAGGCCATCGGAGAGTGTCTTTGTTGAGTCCTTGTCGTCGAGTCGTGGTATGTGAGGATCGAAATCAAGGTTTGCTAGTTCCAAGCCTCAAATCAAACATGAACAAACAGCCCATTCTTTCTGACGTAATAATATATTGTAAAGCAAAAAAAAAAAAACATAACGATACAAACAACAATGCATTGACCAGCAATCTTTTGTTCTGGATCCATATCCTAAGCGCTCAATCCTGACAACAACCACGCCTCCGTGCGGAGCATCCTTACTACGTCCATCCCAACGCCACCATCCGTAGGCTGTGCAAATTTCTCCAGCAATGACGCGAGTACATTGAACCCCGCGGAACATCCTGCGTGTGCCGAGGGGCATGACAGGAAAGCCTCGCGATGCGCAAAGATAAGTTGTGAGAGCTCGCAGTCGCTGACGTGTCCCGCTACCGAGTCGCTAAGGCCGTGGTGGCACGCGAAGCTCTGCATGAGTGTGCACGGATGGGATGCGGGGTGCATGGCGGGCGTGGAGCGCGCGGGGGCGTCCGAGGTGTCTGACTGCAATCGAAGGGATATTAAGCAGGAGGCACGGGTGGGTGTTTGGGCTGGACGTACGTGGTACCCCCTGTCATCGTCGTTCATCATCGTCATCATCTGCACGTCCACATTTGATGCTGTTGGGACGGCGCCACCCTGCATCCAGATGGAAAGAATTGGAGATCAGATCCTGCAGGTGCAGTCAGGCACGGACGCTTACGGTAAAGGATGGCTCGAAGCTCAATGAGTTGAGCAGTGCTGCAAGTTCGATGTCGATCTAGAGTGTGTTGGTTCAGAGCCACGTCGCGCATGTAGACGTCATTCATACGTACCTGGGACATTGCGTATTGCTGTTATCTGAAGGTCTGGATTTGAAAAGTGGGACGGATACGCAGGTGCTTGCGGTGAGGCGGAGGCGGTGAGACAATAGAGGGGATTAGTAACGACGGTCTTTTTGTATGTGGGGCTCCGTAGGGTTCGGGCGGCGCTGAGGCACCACAGAACCACGCACCCACCGCGCAGCGATCCTCGAGGCTGCCATGAGTCCAAAAAATGATCCGATGGGACAGCTTCTCGCGTAGCACACCCTGGGCAAGTCCCCTTTATGCGATGGGCTCCGAGTGTTCTGGACCGTTGCTGTCATCATCAGGCCTCGTGCTGCGGGATCTCAGACTGGCGAGAATACTACAATGGCTCTCAACAATCCACATGATATTCTGTTGAGGCAAATTCGCTGCGCTAGGGGTGTCGCTCGTAGATTTCTGAAATTTTGGAGTCAAGCATCTGTACCATGTTTTCCCGGGATTTCTCCATACGCCCAGGGGCATCGGGTTGTATCCATGATTCGCCCCGGGTACCAGTACGCAGAGAAAGGGGCTTGATGCTAGGGTACCTTGCAAATACCCCTAACCAGTTATCGTCAGCGTCTAGATCGGGTACTTACTCGGATTGTATTTGTGCCGGTGGCATCAATGTTCACCAGCTCGCTTAGAAAGGACAATAGGAAGGGTTCCCAGCATTTCTCTAGAACGTAAATTGCATGGTCTCCAGGAAATTTTTTTTATGCATGATCTACTGGGCGCTCATAAAATGAGCGACCCGTTGACCAATGCGTTGCGATCTCGCTATGAGTATTTATCGATGTATTCTACCAATGCAACGCATTATGGGGCAAAGTACTCTGACTTGACTGTGTGATTATGAGTCAAAGGGAACGCGACAACAACTCATGCTATGTTCCTGGACATCTCACGTCCTCGTAATTTACGCGCGGAACATTCACTGGCTGGCAGCTGCCAAAGCACTCGTAACTGTATTGTACGTGTACAGTAACACCCCTTGTCGCTCTTCATCGAAATCCCAACTATGTTCGAGCAAAATGGTAAGTTACAAGCAGCGAGTAGGAGGATTTCCGAAGTAGGGCCCGGGGATTCAATCCCGCGAGTTTTATAGCCCAACAGTATCTTTCGGACCGACCCTCAGTGGCAGTGTTGGCTTGACCAGAGCGGACCACACACGCACCTCCCATCCTCCTCCCCACCTCGGCTCTTGACCATTACCCAAGGGCAAGGTACGTGCCAAGCCGTCTTATTTCAGAAGAGAAGGAATATAAAATGAAGTCCGCTTCCGGATTTGGGGTGGATGTTGCGTTTACATTTTGCAATGTGGCGTCGACTTCGCTCAGGCTCGAGATGCTGCGCTGGCCATGGCGCGCGACAGCATTATTGCGGCGCGTGCTGTCGTTGTTCCGCGTCTGTTCTGACCCTTCGTAGTCGGCTCGCCACTACTTAACTCCCCGTCATACGTTGTCTTTATTATTCAGACCTTTTTTCTCTTAGAAAAACAAATCAAAAAGACGAATGGACACTGCCCCGCCGTCCCCGTCGAGTCCGCACCTCGAATGGTCGAACGTCGGCTTTGGCTTCGCGTTCGTCGCCTTGGACATGGTCCTTTCGCAGGTCCTGCAGCTGCAGATCGGTACCTCGCTTGTGATCAGTGCGCTACGGTGCATCGTACAGCTCACCCTTGTCGCGACGGTCCTGCAGAGTGTGTTCGCCTCGCAGAACATGTGGACGGTCGCAGCGATAGCCTGTACGTCTTCACAATTCTACTCCCATTCCCATGGCTCATCATTTATTCGGCGAAACCCGTGACTGGCATGTCAGTGCTATTGAATATGCTTGGCACATTCGAAGCTGGTGCGTTGTTATCTCATCGACGCTGTCAACCGGTTACTCACCAATAATGCAGTCGTGATCAAAGCTGAGAGAAGATGTCGACATATGGTGCGTCTGTAGACACCGCACCCTCCAATGGGACACCTTTTCACACGATCTAGTTCCCCATAGTGTTCCTCGCTATGGTAGTCTCGACCGTCCCGACGTCCATCCTAGGCGGACGCTTTGCAATGGGTGTCATCCCGTTTTGGACGCCAGATCAATACAGTGAGTCGTCTGTCCCTTATCGACTTGGCCCATGAACTGACTATCCGTCGAGTTCCCGTCTTGGGCATGCTGTGCGGGAGCGCCATCGCCGGCATCTCAGTAGCGCTGAGTTATGTGCTCAAGGAACTCGAGTACGTCCGTTTCTTCCCTCGCGCTGCCAAATGCCGACGTCGCTGCAGCGAGAACCGGGACAAGACAGAGACCTACCTCGCGTTTGGCGCATCGCGCTTCGAGGCGTGCCGTCCACTCGTAGTAGAGGCCCTGCGCCTCTCGCTCACCCCAGTGATCAACCAAATGAGGTGCGTCGTGTGTAATCCCACTATTCATTCCTCGTCGCTCACATGCCGCGCAGCGTGACGGGCATCATCGCGATACCGGGGATGATGTCAGGTGCGATCCTCGGCGGCGCCGACGTGCAACAGGCGGCACGGCTGCAGATGATCATCATGTTCATGATCGCGGCGTCGAGCGCGCTCGCGTGCATCGTCGCGACGCTCCTCGCGCTCAGCGTCTGCGTTGACTCCGAGCACCGCATACGCGGCGAGCGTATCGACAGGCGCAGCCGCCACGCGTTGCGCCGCACGAAAAGCGGCGACGTTGGCGATATCGCTGGCGCAGCGTGCCGCGCTTGGACACGCATCGCGAGTGGCTGGAAGCACCATCGCGTGGACGTTGCGAACGGCAATGAGCGCGCGCCGCTGCTTGGTTGAGAGCGCGCAGAATCAAACCGACGAGTAGAGGGTGACGACTACGCCGTGGCGTAGTGCTGATGGGGGCACGCTCGGCTCCACGTACAGGACTGTATTTGGGCTGCTCAGCGTCCTGAGCTTCCTAATGCGGTGGAGAGCGATGGATATCACGAGCTTTGGATGGGAGTGGAAAATCACGGGTCTCTTAGTAATAGAACAAACGATTGACGGCGCCAATCAATGAGTGGAAGTTCACCCGCTTATAAGGGCTACAGTAGGTATAAAGCTAGGCCCTCGTCCTCCCCCATCACCCCAAAGGCTAAACGAGATCGCGTAAGATTGTGTAGTGTTATGCCAGCACCCCAACCCCGGCGCTGATGGTGCTATAGGACCCCAGATGTGTAACATGTTGGAAGAGACACCTGTCAATCATTGCTACGCTGTGAAGTGCGACAAATGCGGCAAGACTACCTGGAAGGTGGGTGCAGTAAGTTACATTCGATAAAGCGTTGATCAGAAAACGATCGGTTGCAGGGATGTGGTGCCCACGTTGAATCGGTGAGTCTGGTAAGCTGTACCCTAGAAAAATATATTGTTTACACCTCGGACAGGTTATGGCAGGGGTCGAGGAAGGGAACCGGTGCGAGTGTCCTCGGTGATAGTAGAATATTAGATAGAACGAATGATAAATTGTGCCGTAACTCGACCTTAGACTTTGTTCTGCCCGAGTCAAGTCCAGCCCGAGTCTTGCCCTCCTCGTTCCCCCCTCAACAGCCCTGGCTCAACTCGACATCCCTTGCTCTCCTCCAATCCACCCTCGTTCATGCTTCCAACTCGATGGACCCGGCCGGTCTCCAGGTCATGAACTCCCGTCTTCCCTTTGATCCCACCGCAGACGTGCGCATAACCCACACCGTGCACCAGGGCAGGGCCACCGACCACCAAACCAGGGGTCTCATTCTCAACCACTATCTGCGCGGTGCCTCCGTGGGCCAGGGACAGCACGGAACCGTCTACAAATGCTATGATCTCACTCGTAACAACCTCGAAGTCGTGCGTCTCGAGCTGCCTTTCTTCTCTGCACGTTCCAGCTCATTCATCTTTCTTTCTTTTCAATTTTTTTTTTTTTTGCTCCCCCCACCTGTTTTTTTTTCTTAGGCTATCAAGGTCGTGTCGCGGCATAATCCTCGCGACCGCCTCAACCAGCTCAGGAGGAATAAGATCCCGCGCTCAGGGCCTCACCTGCCTGTCACCGACAACCTCGGTAGCCAGGAGTACAAAATCAAAAAGGAGATCGCCATCATGAAACTCTGCCGTCACCCTCATGTAGTCCGTTTGCTAGAAGTCATAGATGACAAGTTGTATCAAAAGGTGTACATGGGTCAGTCCCTCTCCCTTCCACACCCACACCCCCGCTTCCTTTTCGATTGTTGAACTTGGGCGTCCTAGTAATGGAGTTTCTCGGCGGTGGCGAAATCAAATGGCGTGATTCAGAAAACAATCCCGTGCTGCGAGTCGATCAGTCAAGAAGAATCTGTAGAGACGTTATCCTCGGCCTAGAGTACCGTTCGTCTCTTTTCCTTTTTGCGCGCCCCACCTCACTCTTCGGTTTGTTAATTTTGGTGCCCCCCTTTCAGTCCATTTCCAGGGCATCATCCACCGCGACATCAAACCTGCAAACCTCATGTGGACGTCCGACCGTCGCACAGTAAAGATTACCGATTTCGGCGTGGCTCATATATCGGCTGCCCAACGGTTCGCTGGATCGGGAAGATACCATCCAGCGACCGGGGCGATGACGATGGCCGAGTCGGACAACGACTTGCAGCTTCTCTTCGACGACTCGGAACTTTGCAAGACTGCTGGCACCCCGTCTTTCCTCGCCCCTGAGGTCGTCTACGACTTTGGCTCCGAGATACCTCCACTCCCCTCTTCGGAAGTCCTTGCCATCAGAGATTCCAACTCTGCGACGACGCTGCACCCGTCATCACCACCGCCACCTCATCATCGTCCGCCTATCACAAAGGCGATCGACGTCTGGGCGTTCGGTGTTACCCTCTACTGTCTCTTATTCGGCAGGACGCCCTTTCGGGTGGAGAGTAACCAGGAGTTTGCCTTGTATGGTGTGATACGCACACAAGACTGGGACGTTCCGCAGTTCATGGGTCTGGATCACATTCCCACGAAAGGTCGACATCATGACTGCCTTGACGATGGGCCGTGCTCCGAGGGTGCAGAGATTATTAAGTTACTGGAGCGGTTACTCGAGAAGGATATGAATAAGCGGATCACCCTCGACGAAGTCAAGGTATCGGCCCGTTTATCGTAACCCTCGAAACTCACTCACTCTGATACACAGCGCCACCGATGGTTCCTCCGCGATATCCCTGATCGCGAACGTTGGGTAAGAGAGACCCTCCCAGATAGCAAAGTCGTCACCACAATCACCGAGGACGCTATCTCCGACGCTGTCTCGCCGATACGCTTCCGCTGGCGCCAACGCCTCACAAATCGCCTTACCTCCTTTCTCCGTACCGTGCGCCCCAAGCGCTCCTTCCGCTCTGCCGATGGCCATTCCGACTCGGATGACGTTGGCGTGCGGTCCTTGCCGACCGTCAGGATAAACCGGTATAGCACCAGGAATGATACTTCCCGGCGCACGGGGGCACCACAATCAAACAATTCCCAAACGCGTTCTCATCCAGTACAGTCTTCGAGCAGGTCGCTAAGAGAGGCACCGACTTCTCACACCCGCAGCGAAACACACCACCGGCAGATGCCATCGAGCTCCCGCTCACTGACCCACCGCTCGGTTGTCGACATCTCCAGCCCTCCCCGATCGAAGTCATCCGACACACGTCCACAAGCTTCGTCTTCTGGCAGTAGTGCGCCACATGCAAACAAGAGCCTCGAGAAGCGACGCGGTTCAGTCTCGCACCTCGTCCCAACCGACCGGCATGCCGCATCCTTACACTCCAACGCCACCACTCCCGACGAACCGCGTCCTCGCAGCCGCTTCTCCCTTTCCTCCCTCCGCTGGCGACGCGGCGACGCGCCAGCATCCACTCCCGCATCTGCAACGACATCTACACCCGCGACGCCGCCGATGCCGAGCCGCGAGCCCTCAGGTCACCAACCCGGGCCGGAGCCGGCACCCGCCGCGCCGGTGCTCGTAGAGACGGACGGGGCGCCCGCTATGCGCGCATCTAGCTGGGGCGACGTCGGTGAATATGGACGGCTGTTACGCGCGCAAGAGGCTGCGAGCATGCACTCGGGTGCTGGGGAGCACGACGAGCCACTAGACCTGGACGTCGTCGTCGTCGGCGCTGGCGGCGTCGCGAACGGCCCGCTCCCGCCAACTCCCAGCGGCAGCGCAGGCGTGCTTGCGGCGCTCGCGAGCTTAGAGCCATACAATATCTCCGTGGACGCCATGGTCCTCCCGCACCCGCCGCTCTCGCCCGTCGTCGATGCGCTCCTTGGTGGGCGGGGGAACCCGCACGCAGCGCGCTCGATCATGCAGGTCTCGTCGTATGGCTCGGGATTCGGGTCCGGCGGCGATGTCGGCGGTGATGATGGTGACGGCGATGGGTCGGACGGAGACTCGGATAGCTTCTTTGCGCGGAACTCGGAGGAAGCGGCGCGCGGTGCATTTTCGCGCCATCACCTGCTTCCGCACGCGCCGTGTCGAGGAGGCGACGATGGAGAAGACGACGACGACGACGACGTGGATGCTGGATGGGGGTTCGGCGGCGGAGTCAGCACGACGCAATGTGCGGTGGAGCGCGCGCGTGCGAGAGTCGCGACGTACGGTGCGAATTTGGGAGTTGGTGGAGAGGAGGAAGAGAGCGATGACGATGACGACGACGACGAGGGAAGCGACGAGATGCCGATCGAGGTGCGGAGGCGACGGCCGTCGTGGGCCGTGCATCGTGATGAACATGAGGGCGACGACGAGGACGAGGATGACGGTCCGCCGCCGTCCCCGCCGCCGCCCCTGCACGAGGGCGATTCGGGCGGCGACGAGCCGTGATTACCTTTCGTTTCGTTTCGTTTTTCTCTTCTCTTTCTTTTCTCCTTTCTCCTTTCTTGTTGCTTCTACCTACCTACCTACTTACACACCGCTATCACTACCACTACGTGCTCACCCACATCCGCGACGAGGCATTCATTATGTTCTCCCGTCTCGTCTCATCTTCACGTTTTTCTTTCTTTCTTCGCCCCTCTTTTCATCTCGTTTTTCTACATGGCTGGCGATGCAATATGTATGTAATCCATGGACGATCCCGATAGAGCTTTTTTCTTTTTTCTTTCTTCAGGATCTAGGACCTCTCCCGTTATCGCACATGCACACAGTACGGTACAACAGTGTCGGGTGGGAAAAAGTGAGATCAGAGAGCAGCATCCGACTCCCCGCTCCGTTAACAGATGGGTAATGTGGGTTTTGACTACATCTTTGTACACCGAAAGTACACCTTCCGGACATACGACAACAGCAAGCGACAACAGCAAATGATAGGAAACAATGAAGGGAATATATGACAAAAAAAAGCAGGTTCTAGCTTTTACAAATAAATGCGTGCGTCGACGAAGTTCCTTCCATTCTCGTTCGTAAGTGGGGGGGCAAAGAAAAAAAAACACCAAAAAAAAAATCACACAATGAAGCAAACCAAGGCACTGACTGATTAGGACCAACAAATCGCCAATCGCTCAATCATATTCATAGTCCTCGAGGTTCTTCCACCCAGGTTCGCGCCGCGCGCGCACCGACTTCGACGACGCGCCAAACGACGGAATAAAGTCAAGCTTCATCATCCCGCCGCCCCCGCTCTCCGATTCCACAGGCGCCATGCTACGATGACGCTTGTGGCCGCGACGGGTAGCGTAGAAGCGCGCGGCGCTGAGGCGCATGCGGCGGCGGTAGACCAGCACGGCGAAGATGATGAGGAGGGCGACGAAGAGCGAGCATCCGAGCGCGAGGCCGAGTTTGCGGGCTGCGGAGGAGTTGTGCGAGGCGAGGGCGGAGCTGTCGCCGTTGGTCGAGATGCTCTTGAGCGGGACGCTGTAGATATATACGTTGTGAGTCTTTTTAGCTGGGGAAGAGGAGGGGGTAAACCGACGTTAGCACGAGAGGCGCGTATGCTGATCCGAGGTCCGGGCTGTGGTAATTTTTTTTCTTAAATAAAAATCAGGATGGAATGGGTTGCGGGAAGGACGGACCTCGCAGACCAGAGAGTAAGCGTGGCGTTGGCAGTGATGCTGACATCGTTCTCGAATGGATGGGTTTCTACGCCTGAGAAGATCAGCCTCTGCAGCGTCTTATCGCCAAAGCCGGCAGCGAACATGTTCGAGCCTGAGCGGGACCAATGGCAAAATCAGCGCGCGTACATACAACTACCGCATGTGTACGTACTGTACGTTACGTTGTTGGGCCGTAAACTGTCGAGCGGTATGCCGATATCGGCGATGCTGAAGGTGAGCGGAGCCGCGGTGATGTTCACCCGCTTAAGGAAGTTGGAATGGTCATAGAGTACCTGCAACCGTAAGTTAGTAACTTTTGTCTCACTCTAGAAGATGACAGCAGCACGCACGGCTGTGCTGATGAGGTTAGTCCTGAGCCAATGATCTGCAAACATGTTGTAGGCAAGTGACCAGGACGACTCATTCTGGTACTGCGCGAGGACATGCCGGTCCGATCCCAACGCCAGACTCTTCCACGTCGTATAATACGCGTTCGCCGTGGCCTAAAATGAGGAGTCAGTCACGTGTATGCGCGACTGAGCTGGGGGAGTCAAAGCGCGTACGGAATAATCCGTTGACTTCGACATGGCCGCAGCCATTAGGGACATGGCCTTGATGGCTATGATTCCTTTTATCGCGAGGTTCGTCTGGTTGTTGACTGATAAAAGGTCTGCGGATTCCCTGACAACGGTTTGTCAGCGCGTAAGTTAGCTTGCGTAGGACAAGGTAACATTACTGATTGGAGGTATACAAGGTCGTATCGACGAGATAATTCGTCCAGTTTGTTAGTAGAGGGTACTACAATAACCTGCGTCAAGTCACCAAAGTACAAAGATGAGAACTACCAACATAGGTCTGGATGGAGGTGCCATTCCCGCTCGACCGAGCGTAAGCATACATCATTATGAGCATGTTTGCCGTTTCTGAACAAGCCGTTGTCAGAGCATAAATTGGGGCTGGTAGGTTTGACTCACGTTCAATGCCTTGTTGATGGGCGAAACTAGAGAATGTTGTGTTCGGATAGGAGGAACCTGGTCGTGGTCAGTGGGACAGCGTAGGCCGATTAGAAAGATAAAGCTCACCTGCGTCGGGTGCTGCAAGTCGCAGGGTATAAGATTCCGAGCTCTGGTATCGCAGTAGCGGCTCTAGTAACGGCCCGCCCAAGCCCGGATCAAAGTACATAAACATCGGGAATGCGGCATATAACACCTCTACAGGGTTGACCCGATTACTGTTTTTGATGAAGCTCAGCGCTATATCAGTGTGAAGACGTTTGGTTCGAACGCACGTAGACGCCACCGTGCCGGTGTTTTTCATGAACATCATGACGTCTGTCGGATCGAGGGTCCCATCGGGGGCTTCCCCGACAGTTAACACTGTTGACGAAAATACCAATCTCGTGACATAAGAGAGGACAGTGGAGTAATAATCCGCTGGTAGTCCTGCGGTGTCAATGACGATCTTGCTCTCCAATTCGAGCATACGTGTCCAAGCGTCCTCAAAGTCGCCTATAAAGGCATCGATCTGGTGGTTGTCGTCCATTTGATGAACGAAGAATTAGAACATAACACTCACAAGATCGGCGGTATTGGGGTATTTCGTCCTGAAGTACGGGTGTCTCCGCTGAGATATCCCAGTCGGGTCGACGTATTGCACAGCGGGATCTTGGATAAAGCCAATCGCAAAGACTGCGGATGCATTTGAGACGCTACCAAGATTCCGAGATAGGGCAAATGCGGTGGAGACGCTGCCAAACGCATCAGTATGGAACGGTGGTAACAGATCGGCGCACCAACTTGGTGGTGCCTTCTACGGGAGAGGTCGTCCCCGGTACGGGACCGAGACTCCCTTGAGCGGAAAAATTACCAACTAATGTGTCGAGAGGACCGACGTTGTACGTGACGTCGTCGTTCTGTAAAGATCGATATCAAGATACTCCACTCCAATCAAGATTCGTCGAAGTCACGAACCACGGCGGTCGCAAAGTAGAATTGCCCCCATGTTGGTTGTCCTTGCGAATTTTCCGAAAATACTTGTTGGCTCTGCGACTGAGCCATCTCGTACACGCTCAGCCCCGTGGAAGACGTTGACCAGGTTATGCTTTGGGTCTGATCCGCCCCATTGAAAAACTCTCCTAGAAGACCACTCAGCAGGAATACAGAGAGGGACTGAACGGCGAACGCACCGGATTGTACATGCACATATAATTGGACGTCGTGGGCTTTTCCGTCGGTGGCTTCGATGTCAAAGTGGAGATATGTGAAGGGGATCGATTGCCGAACCCAGTCACCCGGCTACGTAATGATGCAGGCGCGCGCGAGGATGAGACGGGCGCCGATATTATGGCAGTGGGACGCACCTCTATCGGACTAAAGAACGTCGCTATGAGCTCTACGGGCCCTATCTGGAAAGTGAAGCTGGTACGAGTGGCTGTGATGAACGTCCCCGTCAAGTTCGTTTGATTAGCCAGAGGGAGTTGCCCCCAGATCGAATGTGTAACGCCATCAATCCGAATCAACGCCGTGCGGCCAGGGAGCTAGTGGGGTGGTAAAACGAACACGATGCATCAGAGTGGGAGATTCGCACGCATAAGAGATGTGTTATCGCTCACTGCTTGTGTAAAGAAGAAATCAGTGCTGTTGAGGATGCCGCTTGGCGAATACGATCGTGTCCAGAAGTTAAAGTACGGGGAGCGGACCTCCAGTGGGAGCTGGTTATTAAGCTGGACGGCGGACTGGGCGACAGACGTGGGTGGGAAGAGGGTGAAGAGGGCGGCCACCGATATCGAAATATAGGATGATATGCGCATTGTTGGACGATCTAGAGGACCTCAAAACGAAGATTAGGTATGAGGACGAGGACGAGACAAGAACTTCTCACCAGATGGCGGTGGGGCTGTTCAAGACAGCTTTCATCGACCAGCTCAACGGGGACTCACTCGGGGCTTAGGTCAATCAAGCCCACTGCCAAGCTAGCTTAGAGCTAGGCTACGACAGGCGTTTACGGTCCGGTCCGGACATGGTTACAAATTAAGTATAGCTTCCCCCACCTCTTTCTGTTCTCCGGATCCTGTGTCCCTTATATCAGCGTCTCCAGCGTGTATCGCACTTGGATATGATCCCAAGTAAACATCCACGATAGAGACGTTCTTGAGAAGCAGCGGATTGAGTGGAAGCTCGATACGGCTCCCGGGTTCTGGCTCGCGACATTGTAACACGCACTCCCTCCAACTCGCGCACCGGCAAAGTACCCGACCACCCCATACAATATATTTCAGCATCTGTAGAGGCGAAGTCGGTCAGAAGTTGCTTTCGGGGCGAGTACGGCATACCCTTGATATGTCCAACAGTGTCACATAACGTGAACACCCCGTCCACCGGTAATCTTCGAAACTTCCTCCTGCCAGCCCCCCTTCGAATAGTCGACAAAGTCTGCGCCACTGACTATGCGTCGACGTCACGCCTGGAAAGGATGCACAAGCGATGACTTGCGCGCCGAGCGATGCACGGAACCCTCCGAGTGACGGCGTCAAGACCGGCGGCATTCACGTCAGCAGGACATTGAAGTGGGGTGATTCCTTTCGCCTTTGTGCCGAGTTGAATCGCGGCTATCCCCGCTGTGGTCAACACGAGTAACCACTCGCATACTTATGAAAGTGGTGTGTTAGGAACGTGCATAATACCAGTAGCGCGTTGGCACAGGCCGCGATGGTGCTGGAAAATTACGCACCGAGCACAAATAGACGAGGCAACTGCACCTAGTTCCTTCCTTGGGACGGCAATATCTATTGTTCGGGACCTTGTCCCGGATAGAGGCCGGCGACTGCAAGAGAGGGAAACGCACGCACGTCGAGCGCTTTGAGCCCCGAGTTGTACACGTTGATCAGAAGCTCATCCGATCTTCGATGCATTCCGCGTGAGTTGAATTTTGGATAGAAAGCGCTTTGATTTTTAGGTTGTTAGATTCCCTTCGCGTCCAACATAGACATCTACAATAAATAGTGTGTACTGCCGAAGACCCGTCAGGAGTCGGACGGGTTCCAGCGCGCGCGTCACCACGTCTACACCTTGCATCTATGTTCGACTTTATATCCCCGGCGGCACCTGCGCTGGTGTCTGCTTCTGTGGACGCGCTCGGGCGCTTTCATATGCATCACGATTCAGGGAATGCCTCCCACTGCGATAATGTGGCAGCTGCGACGAGATCACGAGCAAGTATCTTCAGAGTGAGCGTGATGAGATCCTGCTGCGCGGCAGGCACGAACGCGACGCGCGCTCGCCTTGTCGGTCAAACATGCTGGGGCCTGTGCGATATCTTCCGTATGGCGCGCATCAAAGAATGCCTGGCGCTCCCGGCGGATGTCCACCATTTGGTGTGCATTAACTGTAGTATATCTTTGATGTTCGCGCAGAAGAGCACGAGGTTCTGCAGCCGCGTGCTATTGATGAGAGGGAGGGCAATCAGGAGCGACGCCGCCGGATGCGTAAGGGACCAAAACGGAGTCGCTTGGCCAGCAATTGCCTGCTGGCGTTGTCACCCCCGATAAAACCGACGTCCGGAGTTACAAAATCGTCTAGCACGCGACGTGGCGGGGGGATCATAAAGACAACGACCACCGCTGCGGCACACCGGACAGAAAGCGCAATTTCCAGGCAGTAGTACTTCCTCACAGCGCTGATCACTGAGCGGGCCTCAAACGCCATTTACCATTTGCCGCCAGCTGTTGCCCGTGCGTGTCCCGCTATGGGCCTCTTTTCTGCTTGCCAAATGTTATGGGTAACTTATCAAAACCCATTTGCCACTCACGGCCATCTGATCGCCTTGCACGTCTGCCATTGGCCATTTGCTGCCTTTATGCTATTTTACGAACTGCGACTGGCAATTTCTAATGCTAGAAATTGCCTGGCTGCACTAACTGTCTCATAGGCGGACGATGCCTTTTCGGGCACATAATGGGGTGCTAAATGGCTATTTTCACCCTTCCAGGCGCAAACCTACGGGGTTAGCACCACCGTGCCATCATTCCTAATTTTGGGGGCGCCGAGGCTCGCTCGCTGCCATTAATTCCTAACTGGTTGGCTGTCGCGACGTCACCTCGGAAACGCAAATGCCTCATTCCCGATCAAGAAGCACGTCGTACTCTCGCCCGTTCTCTATGCAGCCCGCCAGCCTAGATATATTCTCACCACTACTTATTACACTATGCACAAGTCACTTCCCTGCACCATGCGCCAGTCCCCTTCCCTCCTGGCGCCATACCGAACCTGAATGGAGAGCAAGGCAATGATTCGCAAAGGGCCGCGAGAGCTTTGGGTATTATCCTGTGCGACAACCTCGTTGCGCGCGGCATGTGCGTCGGACCAGCACAAACCGGGAATACTAGCAGGGGTGAGGGTCCCTTTTTCATCTAGGAGATCTGTGAATAGACCGCCTCATCTTGACCATGATTTCTCCAATGTAGTCAAGGGCCTTTGCGGAGCGGGTTTTTGATTTTTTTGAATTAGAAGGGCGGGAGGTGCTTTTGGTGGGTGTGCGTGGGGAGTACTTGGTCGAGGTCCTTTTCCTTCGATTTTCCTCCTTCTACTCATTTATGCTTAACATGAATAGTAGAAGCGCTGTGTATGGGCTCTCTGATATAGCAGAAGGAGTACTCTAGTATACCCCGCCCCCAATCGCAGTGTTGCGCCTTAGGTGGTGGCGGTTACCGAGAAAGGAAGTACCGGTTGATGCTATTGTTTATTGGATGGCAGCAATACGGGACAATCGTATAGTAACACAAAGGAAAGAAGTGCCGCAGCGTTTAGGACCGAGCATGTATATGTCAGTACAGTGATATCGAGTCATTCGTATCTGCCCAGAAGGAAATGAAACGAGGATTGAGAAAAAAAAGCCAGCCGTAACATATTAGTTAAGAGTGTGGCGATGTAAGCAAAATTTCGTTACTCTCCCTCCGCCTGGGACTTGAGGACGTCACACAGGCGATGGGCCCAACTCCGCAGTGTCACCCCACGCTGAGGACAGC